>SRMA01026000.1:72534-236358 GCA_007224835.1 Danionella cerebrum | reverse complement strand
TAATTTATCCCAGAAGTTAATTAACAAACAGTTTTGGTCAAAAATGCAAGCATATATAACAACCAAAAAAAATAAAATTAATGCTGCAAGCACTACTCGAAGGGCTCAAACACATGTTGGTTTTGGAAACTCGCTCCAACTGACTTGCTATAAGGCTTTGTTCACACATTGACTCTTGACACACATGGCAAGTTTTAACCCAATCTGACATTGGGTGGCTGAGTTATTGACAACTTCCTGTTTATTCCAAAAACGCTGTGCACACATAGTTTAACAAAGTCAGAAAAGCTTTGCAATTTAACATCTCATATGGCTTAAGATAAGAGTGATAGGAGACAAACTGATACAATCGCTGGGAGGAGTTTGTTAAATTATAATACAAGCAAAAGTGGCTAATTTCTCAACTTCTGCGAAATTCTCAACTTCCTGTAATTTTTTTTTTTAATTCTTGGGAAGAATTTCATCTGCCTACGACAAACTGACAAAGTTAAAGTACTTTCGGTGCCACTTTAGAACCATTTTGCCACAACCATTTTTCAAACCCCAATCAGCTGTAAATATTCACCCCTTTCAAAGTGACTTTTTGAGCATGTTTAGGTCCTTAAAATTGTGCACAAAGCTGCAAAACAATGATACTCAGAGCAATTACAAATGGGTTCTATGCACCTTTGGTGCTCAAGCCCTAATATCAGCAGTTAACTTAACAAATCGTAATTCTAATGAAATATGAATTTTGTCAACAACCACGTTGAGCGAAAGGTCTTCAGGTAGATCCACAGAAAGATCAGATGGTGAAATGATGTTCTCTACCACATCTGAATGAGTTTGAGGTGAGAAAAAGTTTAAATGGACAGGTATGGACCTCAACGTACAATAAATGTGTCCAATCAACTGGCACTATTATGTTTACTAGAAAACTACAATGTTTCCTTTGTTTTGGAGAAGTGGGGTGTGGGGGGGGTCTAAAATAGTTATTAGGATTCACTCTACTGACAAAGTGTAAAAATCAAAGCCAAGTTTGAAATTCTGACAAGAATTTTGGGAACAGAACAGTAAGATTTACATTAGTGAAAGCTGAAATGATTAATTTAAATTCCTCCAAACGTCTCAAATGTTGCGATGTACATTCTACTCAATTTGCACAGCGTATGTTTATGACCAGAGAAAATATGAATGTGTATTGGCCCAATTAATTACCATCACAACCAGTGGAAAAACAACGAGTGAACAGTTTGGATCACTGTTGGTTTAGAGCCGCATCCACCATCTCTGAGGAGAGGAGCGATGGTCAGTCATGTGGACCACAGGCCTGTCCCAGGTGTGAGAGAAACGTCTGTGAGTTTGCATGAATGAAAAGCACAGGTTTGACCTACTTCCTTGCTCTAATGCCAGGCCTGCGCCAGCCAGAGCAGCATGCAGAGATGAACAAGAAAGAAATCAGGCAGTAAGTGATTGCCAGCTAACAAACTCACACACTACTGTTTCATATATTCAGGAGTCAGGAACATGAAATATAGGGTTTAAAACACCAAAAATTACCCACTTGTCATTGTAAATACTTTACTTTTTGCAAAAAGCATGAAATGTATAAATAAGACAGGTAATACAGTGGGGTAAAAGATGAGAAAGGCCCGTAATGTTCACCATAGATAGACCTCAACCCTGAGAGACAAAAGGAGAAAGAAAAATCCAGAAAAATCACAGAATTTATTTGCAAAATATGGTGGAAAATAAGTATTTGGTCAGCTACAAACAAGCAAGATTTCTGGCTCTCACAGACCTGAAACTTATCCTCTGTCTCCACTTGTTACCTGTATTAATGGCACCTGTTTGAGGTTTTGGACAGGTATCTTTTATACTGATAATGAGTTCAAACACTCACACTCTAAACTCCACCATGGCTAAAACTAGAGAGCTATCAAAGGACACCCGAAACAAAATCATAGACCTGCAGCAGGCTGGGAATCTGCAATAGGTAAACAGCTTGGTGTGAAGAAACCAACTGAGGGAGCAATTATTAGAAAATGGAACACATACAAGACCACTGATAATCTCCCTCGATCTGGGGCTCCACAGAAGATCTCACCCGGTGGGGTCAAAATGATCACAAAAACGGTGAGCAAAAAATCCAGAACCACACGGGGGGACATAGTGAATGACCTGCAGAGAGGTTACCAAAGACTACCATAAGTTACACACTACGCCGCCATGGACTCAAATGCTGCATTGCCAGACGTGTCCCCCTGCTTAAACCAGTACATGTCAAGGCCTGTCTGAAGTTTGCTAGAAAGCATTTGGATGATCCAGAAGATAACTGGGAGAATATCATATAGTCAGATGAAACCAAAATAAAACTTTTTGGTAAAAACTCTACTCGTCGTGTTTGGAGGAGAAAGAATGCTGAGTTACATCCAAAGAACACCATACGTACTGTGAAGCATGGGGGAGGAAACATCATACTTTGGGTTTGTTTTTCGGCTAAGGGACCAGGACGACTGATCCGTGTAAAGGAAAGAATCAATGGGGCCATGTATTGCCAAATTTTGAGTGAACACCTCCTTTCATCAGCAAGGGCATGGAAGATGAAACGTGGCTGGGTCTTTCAGCATGACAATGATCCCAAACACATGTCTGGGTAACGAAGGAGTGGCTTCATAAGAAGCAGTCTCAGATCTCAACCCCATCGAAAATCTTTGTAGGGAGTTGAAAGTCTGTGTTGCCCAGTGACAGCCCCAGAACATCACTGCTCTGAAGGAGATCTGTGGGGAGGAATGGGCCAAAATACCAGCAACAGTGTGTGAAAACCTTGTGAAGACTTACAGAAAACGTTTGATCTCTATCATTGCCAACAAAGGGTATATAAGTATTGAGATGAACTTTTGTTATTGACCAAATACTTATTTTCCACCATATTTTGCAAATAAATTCTTTAAAAATCAGACAATTTTCTGGATTTTTCTTTCTCCTTTTGTCTCTTATAGTTGAGGTCTATCAACGATGAACATTACGGGCCTCTCTCATCTTTTTAAGTGGGAGAACTTGCACAATTGGTGGCTGACTAAATACTTTTTTACCCCACTGTATGTGAACAAAAACTATGTAAATGATTCCGTTTAAGCAGTGGTTGCTCTCCCTGGCATCCAGTCTGAGTTTCTCTGCAGTCGTTTCCCTCGAATGAAGTGTTCTCGTTCAACTGTAAAGCATGGAGCGGGAACCAGGGTCGAGGACAAATAGCTTGAACAATATTATCAGACGCGGCGATGCGAAGCAGAAACACATTCCCCCTGAGGAATCCCCTACTTCAGACAAACACACAATCGATGAGCCCAGTCAATGCCATCCCATTAGAGGATTAGGACTTCCTAGAATCTGTCCGGAGCTCAGATGATAAGAGTAAAAAATTCTTTAGATGCGTGTGACCACTGCAGCACAAAACATGACCTTTTTAATTCAGACAGAGTCAGATTAGATGCTTCTGATTACAAAGACAACAGTTTATATCACACGCAATGATTAAAGCTGGATTAACAATCTTTTTAAGTAGATATATAAAGAAATTTCAATGAAAGACCAAAAAAGAACAATCTGCAGGGACAACAAAGGAATTGCTTTTTCCTTTTTAATACTGTTGTGTGTATATTATTTAAGTTTACATAATTTAACTAGTTTGACTAGTTAATGAGCAGCATTTTTGTCTACTAGTACACTTCTACAAGTGCTTCCCCGTTCTACGTTTTACATTTCGGTTATTTCCAGCATTGACACTATTTTACACTCCCCATTTTCTGGATTTTAAGAAAGTTTAGTCACGCACAGCACAACAAAGGTTAGCTTATAGGTGTATAGCTCAACACTGCTGTAGCTGTTATAAACTTAATCTTTCCTTGTTTATAACTGAATATCCTTTAAGCCTGCAAATCTGTGCAATCCAATACTGTGCTGAAACTTTTCTAAATGTTTTCTCAACTTCATGGGTGAGAACCTCAATTTTAATACACACCATGATGCTTCCTCTGGAACATTACACCATATAAATATTCGAAAATAGATGTTGTAGAGAAAAGACTGTGTTAGTAACTTAATTGCTAACGTAAAGGCATTTTGTTTATTCTATTAAAAGTAACATGATAATATTACTGCAGAAATATACAGTTTTTGAAAACATTTCACAAAGTTGAGTCACAGAATGACTTTATTTGAATGTCCTTATTAAAGGTGATCATTTCCCAAAAATGTATTATTATTGTGATTATGGATGTGTCTTTTGAGGGCTTTTATTTACCCAAACACTATATAATGGCCCTAAATATGATAAATATTATTTTGCTAAAAATACACAGAAGAAGATAAAAGTTAGAGGTCAACATCTGCAGGAAAACCATGAAAACGTAAAGTTGAATTGAATTCTATTGAATTTCAAAGACGCTTTCTACAGAAGAACACAACATGTTTTTTTTTTTGCTATCTTCTACTATCTCTGAAATTTAAAAAAACTACTTATTTTGCTCTAATTTTAAGATTAGTTTGGAGTGACAAAACAGTGATTGCAGTAAGATCTGAGTAGAGGACAAAAAGTGAAGAAGTGCATCACGAGGCTCAGTGGAAGTAGCTCATAACAAAAAATACTGTAATGGAATATTAATGAATATGAGTTGAATACGAATAAACAATATTGCCTCATTTAGCATCAATTGAAGCTAAAACATCCATTTTACACATTGATGTCTTTGCATTTTAAACAAAGGACTTTTCTATCAATAATAGATGTTGAAAGAACACCTTTTTACTGAACATTTGATCTCAAAAATAGAAAAGACGTTTGATTGAAATTAGTTAGCATGCATCGCATAATCTCGCTCACGGTGTTAATGTCTGCAAAACCCATAAAGCTTCAAGCTTTAAGTCGATGTTTGTTTGTCTCAATGCGGTGCTTGGTTTTTCAGTGGAAAGGTAAGAGTTGAGCTGAACTACATCATCATGCGGCTGCTACTTTGAGCTGAAGTCTTTGGGGAAATTCACTTTTAATGTCCGTCTAACAGACAGGGGTCAGTAGGGAGCAGGCTTTATTGATTCTGTGTGTGCCTTTTCCCAAACTGCCATTTGTTGTAGATAAGAATGGCTTATGATGTCAGCATGCCAACCAGCACAACGGTTTCAGCTGCAGGATTCGAGTTGTCTTGCTGAAAAGTGAACCACATTTGCGGACAGACAGCGACCTCGCTTAATTTATTAACATTTAAATGTAAATGCACAAGCTAACTCTCAGAAGGTCTGTGCTTTAAAACAGCTGTGCTGGTGATTTTGTCTACACAATGTTCTTTCTATGGAAATGTCTCAGAGGAACTGGAAGCTGAGAACCATTTTATTCTGTTTCGGATGTTAAAACAAGTGCGAAATACATATGTATTTATTAGTATTTAACTGTACGAAATACATATGTATTTATTAGTATTTAACTGTACGAAATACATATGTATTTATTAGTATTTAACTGTACAAAATACATATGTATTTATTAGTATTTAACTGTACGAAATACATATGTATTTATTAGTATTTAACTGTACGAAATACATATGTATTTATTTGAATGCAGGCAATCCAAAAGTCAACCCTGCATTAAACAGCATTAAAAGCAAATTTTGATGTACGGCTCTGTTCAAACTTATTCTGCTGCATGAAAAGTTAATACACGGAATGGGCAAAGAATGGGCAAACGAGCAAATTGGGGCAAAAAAGCACCTGTAAATAATGTGTGCTGTTTACAGAGAGCTAAACGAGAGCTAATCATCGGATAAAGGTATCGTTTCAGAGATAATCGAACTTGACTAATGCTTAGTAGCGCTTTAAGCTCAAATTTCAAATGTCCAGATAAGGACCAGGAAAATTAATAGGCCATGCAATTACACGTAATTTCCATTTTATTTGACATACGCTCATTTTAATTTAAATACCTCCAAAATATTTTCTTCCTAGTCCTTTTTTCCACCTTCTGGTCGTTCAATTGCGAACTGTCTCCGACTCGTGAGTTTACACTTGCCATAGCAACAAGCATGAGGTTGTAGAAGTGTGAAGTGGCAAAGATGAACGCACATGAAACATGCTTTAAGAGCCTATATTCTTATTTCGAAAAGATAATTATTTAGTTTTTGAAGTCTAAAACAACAGGTAAAAAAACAGTCATCTTTTAATACACATTTATTTTAACCAGATATTTAATGACTCAGTAATGAATCATTTAATGACTCGTTCGCTTGAAACTCTCAACCTGCAATGATTGGCCGTTCGAACGTCTACTTTCATTTGATACTACGTGTCGCGGTGCCTCACCGAAATGGATATCTAACAACAAATATTACTCATATATTATGTAAAAAGTGCATTAAAAGGCAAGAATACTATGACCCTGCCTCATCAGTATGAACCTGTGTACGAGGAGAAAGAGGCTTCAGTTTCTGATGACTCTCCGAATCAAAAGTAATTGGAGCAGGATTCCTCTCAGTGGTAAATAATCTAGGTACTATGTTTTGCCACTTCGACAATTTTTGTAAGCGTGATTCATTTCTACTTAAATGTATGTAGGTGCACATGTGGAAACTGCACGGTACCAGTAGCATGGCACTGAGTGTGGGAGGAGCTTTGTTTTAAAACATGAATAGATGACGTTTCCGCAGGGGTGTAGTAGTGTCACAGAGACAAACCCCGTAACTCCCTCCTCTGACCAACAGAGGGAACCATCGCCCCACTAACTTCTGCCCACTACACTACATTTCCCACGATCCCTAGGTCCACCTTGATTATTCACCCAGCTGAAGAGCATTTCACCCCTCTACTTAAACAGACTGAAACTGATCACTGATTGCGAAGTCTTGTTTGCCTACTACTGCAATTCTGAGCGATTACTACCTGTGCATGCCTACCTGTTTTGACCCTGCCTGTTTACCGTTTACGATTCTTGCTACCTGCCTGCTGTATTACTCTTTCTGCCATTGGATTCTGATTGTTTGCTGCCTGTCCTGACCGTTAGCCTTTTGTCTGACTACGCCTTTGCCTGTCCTGTATTGCTGCATACGCTGGTGCCTGAACTTTGCTTGTCTGACCTCGAATCCAATAAAGCCCGCAGATGGATCCCAACTCGAGTGACGATTCGTTACAAGTAGTGAGTGACATACATTTCACATTTAAAAGCTACGTTACACACTGCATGAAAGGTCATTTTTAATAAATGATGATATTGGCACTTTAATGATAGCTATAAGCAAAATTTACTCATTTTAAATAAACAGATTATTTAGGGCGGAGAAGGAGAAAGGGGGCATTTTCCTCCATGTTCAACCCTTTGTTGGGATTTGAAGCTGTTAAACTTCCACATAGACTTCCCAGGTGCAACACAGTAAAATCCTAAGAGTTAAATTAACTCTACTCAGGGTGTATTTTGTCCCACTCTATATAGAGTTAAACCGACTCTGAGAAAGAGTAATTTAATAATCTATTTTCTTCATGTTTTTCCAAATCTGCATGGAAAATGCAAACTAAATATTAACTATTCAGAAAGGGACGAAATCCACTCCAGAAAGAGTAAAAACAGACAAAAATAGACCGTTTAGTTCAAATAGACTTATTTAAATAACTCTCCTTCAGAGTTGGTTTAACTCTATATAGAGTGGGACCAAATACACTCTGAGTAGAGTTAATTTAACTCTTGGGATTTTACTAACTAGCATCAGGAAATCTGATTTGCTTGAGAGTCACTTTGGTGCAGATCTCATTTATCTTCAAATATAATTGAGGCCTAATTCTGATCTCTAAATTTCTGGATGCATGTGTTTTATTTTTTTCTAGTTTTATCCTGTTTACACTGTCATAGACGAAAAAAAATCTGAAAGGGGTCACATTCGACTGAGAGTGTAAACGCCTCTGAGACACAGACTGGACTCCTTTTAATCCCCCCCCCCCCAAAAAAAATGAACTACCGGTAAGTCTCAGAATCAGTTAATCTGAAGAGATCTTTTTTTTCCTGCAATATGGTGTTTTGCAAAGCTTATGTGAACTTCCAGGTCTACAGGGATCAGCTTTGCAGACAAAACACAGCTTAGAGAATTTATGTTTATGAAAAAAAATTTTTAATGAGAATTTACTGTTGCGCAGTCAAGCAGGACGGACAAAGGCTGAGTTTCATTTCTCTCACTTACCACTACCCCTTAGCCCAAAGACTCAGATCTCGAGGGCATCACTAATCACCAATGCGTCCCAAACAAGGAAACACTATACAGTCGCATACTTCTGGAGACATTCAGCAGTGTGTGTCCTTCCAAACCTGAAACACTGCAAGGTCACATCTCTGCCTTCTCTTAATCTCACTGACCACCTTTTCTTTTCTTTCATACAGTATTACATCAGCACATAAGTGCATTAACTCGCTCAAAACGCTTATCTAAAAACCAACACATCTCTTCATCTCTCTCACTCTCACAGAAGGTCAGTTGAAGCTCCATTTTAAGGTCAGTCATTGAAGATCTAAGACTCTTTGGCCGTGTCTTCAAACTACAAATAAGCTCCTGGAGATCAGAGGAGACAAGAGTCCATCAGGGAGTCTATGTAATGCTTGAGTTTGTGTTTCATTAGTGACAGACGGTTTCCAAATTAAACACAATCAATCTCTGCTCAGTTAATTTGACCGTCAGGCTTTCAGGCCGTAGCTCTTACTAAACCACACAAACACTGAGTTCACATATCATCCTACAGAACAAGTGATTCCTTCAAACCAAACTTTTGTTATCTGTAACTAGATTCCGCAATGATCACAATATTAAAAACTAAACCAACAAAATAATATATTTGGAAAGAGTAGGAATGTACCAATATATTGTGGCACAAAATATCTTAAACAATAACCCTCTTGGATCTACTGGGAGATATTGTCTAGGAGCTTTACTATGAGAAAAGTATGAGAAGAAGCAGTATGAAGATATTTAAAGAGTGTAAAAAAGAACTCTCTCACCCAGAGTACATGAGGCAACCTCCTTTTTTTATTTTCATTCGGTTTTGTTATTGAAATTGCTAATCATAACCAATTATAGAACACTACTGGAAGCAAGGTTTAAGAAGGTATCATAGAAATAGCTAACAAACTGGAGAGAGAGGGAGAGAGAGAGAGGAGGAGTGGGGAAGGTAAATTCCTGAGAGAGAACAGCCTGCTGCATGTGTCTACCTCAAAATAAGCGGAAGAAAAGGCAGATGCATGCCAGCCAACTTCATTTAAAGAGTCTGAACTTTCCTTCTAGTCAAGTAACTTCCTGTTTGTGATGAAACGTCCTGGTCCATCTCAGAATAATTAGATTCAAAATTGAACATTGCTGTCTCCTAGAGGCTGGATGATGTCTACGAAAAAAAAACAGTCCCTGGTGGACTTGGCTTTTTAGCTAACTTTTTCAAAGTAAATTTAATTTTACAGTTTTAAGGTTAAATCAGTGCAGGTAAACAGTGTTTGTAAAGTTAATCAGGTTTTTACATTTTGTGATAAATATTGTGTCATGGACATAATATTGTATGATCACCAGTGTGTATTGTTATAGCCCTAATAATGACAAATATGCAAGATAATGTCCAAAGGGGTGAAAAAGAAAACAAATGAACCAATGGCTAAAAATGCATTCTTGATAGAAATATGAGCATAATAATTACAAAAAGGCACCTAAACACAAATCCTAATTATACAAACAAAATGCTGATATTTGCTTGATATAATGTGAAAATTGTAATAAAATAGCAATTAATTCACGCTTTACAAAATAAATGACAGGTAATAAATTAAAACATGACCCAACGAAAATAAGTTATTTTTAAATACGCATAAAAATTGCTCCCCGGTGCGCTCTGTTTTCTCTATCAAAGCCCTGCAGGAGAACAGCCTATCTGTCAGATTCAGCAGGAAGTTTCTGAGCTTGTTGATTTGTTGCAATGGGCTTTTACACCATTGTGAGTGTTATCTGGAGAGTTTCTCACAGGGTTCTGTATGAATGCAACTGTGCTGAGTCGACGCTTCACTCTGACCTTGAACACCATGTGACTCCCTTGAGTTTCCGGCACTGCTGAGGTTACCATGGCAATCTGCGATGCGTCATATGACTGGCACATGAAGCCTGAAACATATGTGACTCCCGCAGGGGGGGCAGATATGCCTTCCTGGATCATAGTAGGGGACAGGACCACGAGGATATGCTGGTAATCAGGTCCCAAGCAGTCATTGGCTAAATCTCCATCTGGATGCCATTTCCGAAAGGAAGGCAGGTCAGCACCTCGATGTACAATGATGTCATTCTCCCAAAATTCTTCCTTGACCTCTGAATCTCAAAGTATGCTAAACAAATTATCCCAGGAATGGCAAAAAATGTAATATTAAACTCACAACACACAATGTCTATGGTTTTAATTACCTTAATCTTAAAGGGCCTTGTGTTTTTGTGATATGAGCAATGGTCAAATAAAGAATGTTTTCCGTGCTAATCACGTATCTCCATCAATGAAAAAAAGGAAAGGATCAGTAGAGAAATCTCCACCCTTTGGCTTCAAAACAGCAGCAATGCATTCCCTAAAGGTCCCAAATTATGCCGTTTTAATGGATTTGGAATAAAAGTTGGACCCCTCTTGACTAGCATCGCACCTTTTGTAACTTTCGAAATGCAATTTTTATCATATTCATCGTCTTTGAATCAGTTCTCCCACAAATACTATGTACACCCTTGTTCCACCCAATGTTACGTCCCCTTCTGAGCAAAACGACGAACGTTAACAGACAGCACATCTCGGTAAAAACTTTATTATCACAATTAGGTGGATATATTTACTTTTGCCTCCGGACAACCAGACACAGACTCTCAGGTTTGGCATTGTTCCGTAATGCTTACAAGAGATGTCACTATGTCGCTTCCGCTTTCCCTCTGCATGAAAAAACGGGGAACATTTGCTGTTAATCAGATTGGTTAATGGGAATAGAAGAAAATCAATGACCTAGCTGCACACATGACTGTAAATACAACTTCATACATGTCTCTGTATGGAAAGCTCTAAGACAAGGTTAAGTAAATCTGATTTTGCCCCTTTAATGAGTGTGTGTTTGGGGTTGTTGTCCTGTAGAATAAATTTGGGGCCTCACTGATGGTATTGTATGATGGAAAAGCATTTGGTTGCAATTCTCCATTTTTCTAAATCCATTTGCAGAAGTGCAGACACAAATGTTTACATTATGACTACAGTAATAAAGCGATGCAACCCAAATGATCTAAAAAAAGGCACAGTTATAAGGGACAAATCTCTTAGGCAAACAAGAGAATGATCAGAACTTGTCAGCGACAGGTTCAGCGTGTTAAGCCTTTCCAAACACCAAAGCTCAGTGAAGCAGAAAACCAATGCTGGACCGATCGTCTCCAGCTCATCGGGTTTAAACCTGTCATTGAAGCACAACACTGTAAAAGCTCCATAAACCCTTTAATCAGGTTGGGGCGAGCAGGACTAAGTGCACCATAATCCCCTTTAACGGCTCTCTAATTGGATTTTGGCTAAATTACTCATGTGCGTGCACATACTGGATTGAAATGATGTATTTGGTTCCAATGGCTTCCGCTAACTCAACTTTGACAGATGTGTAAAGAAAACTATAGGATCACACATCTAGCTGGATTAATCATATAGGATTACGCTCCATAATTTCCAATCATATCTACTAATAAAAATTCATCATATCATTTGAGCTCCTACATGTATATGAGAGAATGGTTTTATATTTTAATCTTCTATAAAGGTGTCAAACTCCGTTTATGGAAGGGCCATTCGGATGGTTAAAAAGGGGACATCAGATTTCCAAATAATTCTTTAGGGCAGCGGTCCCCACTTTTTTTGGCGGGTATCCCAGAGTATAATATTTTTTTTTTCATAGACCAGTAATCTAATGGATTTTGCATTTCTTTGCAAACACAGATCAGACACAAATTTCAACATTTTCTTACGTAATTAAATGTCCCGTACTGTTCAATGTTCAAGGGTAAGGGTTTCAATGACTTGGAGACTTTTCATACATTGTTCTTAGATACTGTATTTATTCTATTGTATCATTCAAATATTTGAATATAAAGGCTATATAGTAAAACATAAATAGAATTATTCTGTGCTATAGTGAACAGCGAGCTGGACACGTACAATACGCATGTTTTTGCTAGGCGACTCAGATTCCTGGTCTTTCCCATCGCTTACCATCCCCCTCTTTCCCAACTCTCTCCTCACTGTCTTCTTCAAAGGTGTTGGCCCCCAAAATATATTAAATGGCCACAATACACTGGATACAAACATGAGATTGTCTGAGATTTCCCTTAATTAGGACAAACTAAATTACAACAAACTGTTACATTTTACTGTGGGGTAAATTCCAGTAATTTAATTTTTTTAATCACCATTTATTACTAAGCAAAGTGTACTACATACTATTCTTATTCCAAATTTAAGATTTAAAATATTGATAGAATCCACATAAAACACTGAAAAATAGCACTTTTTGCTTGTTCTCAGTCTCTGAAGCTATAGAATAGAAGGATTTAGATCGTTGAAAAAGAACTTTAATGTAAATTTATTTACTGTATAATGTTTTAAATACATTTATTTACACAAAGATCTATACTTTCTTAGATTTAAGAAAAAAAATCTGTTACCCTAAAGCACCCACTCCTGAAAAACTGGGTAATTACAATAAGTCAGTTTTTATAGCAAGAAGTTGCATCATTTGGATCTTTAGAAGGCCATTTGAAGAGCAAAGGTAAGTTCTTGCAATTTCTTATTTATATATTTGATGATTTTGTGATGATGTATTGGAGCGTCATCCAAAAGATACTATCCTGTTACTTAAATCAGTTCAGAGATTTAATTAGTTTAGCGTAAAAATGCACAAATTTGGTAAAACCCTGTACTTGCAGAATTTCCTGGTTCTATAATCATATGCACCATGTGCCTATTTAGCATGTATTTGCAACTTGTATAAAAAAATAATAAGACTGTTACTAACAATTTTTTTTTTTAATTTTCTCTATCTATTTAATGAAACATTTAAATGAGTTCATTAATTTGGACCAATACCCATTTGGAATATTTAGGCATGTATGCTATTAAAATCTGTTTTGAAATCAAGTAAAATATTACATTTTGAAAAGTTACTACAGGAAAATGACACCCATTTGGTGGAATGGCTCATGTGAGATTTTTTGAACAAATCCATTTTGATGTCGCGTCAGTACCTCATAATTCTTCTTGAGTCTCAGCTCCATCATCCAATGCCAAGTTGCAGTGTATTCAATGGTTATGGCTAATATGAAATTGTTGCAAGCACATTCTCTCTTGGAAGAGAGCCAAGAGTAGTGATGCGTTTCCAATTCTGGAGGACTTCTATCCCACTTCAAAGGGTATGTATGCATTTTATTGAGCATTAAATGTAAAGTTGTCCTGAGGGGTGCAAACAATTAAAAAAGGTTAAGGATCTGAAACACTAAGTATGTCTCTGTCTAGACTGGGTAATTCAAAAGACAAGTCTTTGACCTTGTAGAAGATCTCTGCAAACTGCTAAACATAAGGACATTTTCTAGGACATCTTAACTTTTATTATGGCACATTATTGTCAATCTACACATAATGTTTCGGTTGACTTTTTTTGGTGAAATAATGATCAAAGTTACAGAGCCATCCACCATTGTCTGTCAATGGGAGTGTCAGAAGCACTGAGTGACGTTGGACTAGACTAAACAACCATACGGACAAACTGTCTATGACATCACCCACAGCTTCCTACGACAGCCCAACAAACCCACTGGCATTCAAACACCTACCTAACCAAAAACAAACCCTAAGACCACCAAGTTCAAATTAGAAACCTTGGAATTATAAAGTTATACTTCACCAAAATATTTTTCAATAACTGCTTTGTGTGCCTTTTGTATATTTTTTGCCTATTATTTAAATATAAATGTATTAAAATTCAGGCAATAACTATGGTTTAATATCTAATTAATATGGTTTTGGGAAAAAAATACTGTTCATTTCAACATTTCAAATTCATTTTGTTAAAAACTTGTTAGTTTTCATTTGATGCCTTTTAAAATGTTGATATTTGAATTTGTATAGCCTCTGCATTCAGTAAGCAGCAGTAGCAATGTCCTTAAATACTGAAATCATCACAAAAGGTCAGGACTGTAATGGATTGGTTCGTAGCTCTAAACTGCACATGAACAACAAGAAGTCAGAGTCAAGCCCAGACCTCCAGAGAGAAATGTCTGGCTTATGCTGCACTAAGTCAAAGCAGTGCAATGCAGCACATCACAGGGCAACTCTAATCCTCTCCAGTCTCACACACACTAATGCAAACTCTGTATCCACACAATGGGTGAGGAAATCATTAAAGGAATCCACTTTAACCGATTCCCTCCATCTGTCAGGGATCAAGTTGACAGCGTTTATAAAACACTGTGCGTCTATACTTTTGAAGAACTAACACAGTTTAATGAATAACATAGGTCCTATAGATACATAAATTCATGCTGGAATTCCTTTGTAAGTGGATCGACAGACTGGAAATTTAATTGAGAAGTTACCCTTAACCCAAATGATCAATCTTGTTTTCTATAATAAAGAGAATAAAAGGAAGAATAGATAAGAAAAATTCTATTGAATGGACATACCTTTTAGGTAATAATCTATTCTAGTTTAGAAAATCCAACTGAAAAACAATGTGAACATACAAGTATGGTAATATAAATGGCTGTAAGATTTAACTTGGCCACTGGAGCTGAACTGATATTATGGGTTTTACCAAATCTCAATACTGTGCCATATACACAATTACGTGCCAGGAGAACACTGGAGAGATTAAGGTATTTTATACATGCGTGACCCTCTGAGAGGATCAAAAAGGGGCTGTACTGTGGAAATGAGCACACTCACTCACCACTATGAGAGCAATTCATGAAAGATGACCAAGATAAGAATAAACAATAAATGATTTTCAACATTGCAATAACAAAGAGCTGTACAGCAGGCTACACGTTCATATTTACTACATACATACCGCAATAGCTGTATATTTCAGGGCATTTCTAAAATAAATATCAAGAATACACTCAGAACATCTAAACATACTCATCGAAACAAGCAGAGTAAGGACCTTTAGAACAGTATTAAAAACAAATATGTATGTATGCAACCAATTTTATGTAAAGCCGAATAAACTCAGGCCAAAATAAAAGAAAACAAAACACTTTAGAACTGTGAAAAATCTGTAGAAACTGTAGGAAAATCCCTGGTTAGAAGTGACAGCCGGTCAAAAGAGGACTCTGCCACACCACTGCTTGGCCTAAACATGTAAGACTTTGTTTAGAAACTAAATAAAAAAAATTGAAAAGGTATGTTTAAATGCCATGTATTTAAGTGAGATAGAGTAAATAATAAACAGAAGCTGAAAGCAAGGGAAGAGGTTGTCAACTATCAATTGCGCAACTCCCTTGAACTACAAAATTGACCAATAACAGAGCCTACAGTCCCCATCTATGTTTGTAACGTTAAAATTTCTGGGAGGTGCATGTCAAGCTATGCGAGAGTGTTTTATGGCTTTCTCGCGTTCTTCGCAGACTTGACTGGGAATCTTAATCGCATCTTTAATTGCTCCAATGCTGTAGCAGCATACCACACCAATGCCCATCTTAGCATAGAGAAAGAGGCACCAAACTATTCTGTTAAAGCATTTACAGTTGCACAGTTTGCACCAACGAAGGCTACATCAGGAGAAACTTGATTTAAAGGAGCTAGGACAGGATCATCCCAAGATATCTATAAGTCAGCATTCAAAAAACATATAAAGAAGTTGTAACAATCGGCTATTTCCAGCTAGTGGTATGAATACAGCTATGCATTATTCTGTTTTCCCCTCAGTGAAAAATGCATCAGCCGTAGAATCGTAGCAAATCACAAACCAAATTTACTTGCCATATGATCCCTGCTCTCATTGTGTGTAAGATCAGTACTTTATCAGTAGCGAGTGATGACTGCTTTGATAAATGGAAAGAGATTTCAGAATTGGCACTCTGGAGTTGATTTAAGTGACCATCTGTGGCATAATGAATGAAAACCATTTTTTTGCATCTTAAAGTCTTCACGAATACGTATTTATTCAAGGTGCTGGAGGCGTACACAATGCTCTGGCAGCCTGGATATGAGTGCAGTTTGTTTACTGACGCTAAGCACCAAAGAGGGACACGAAATCTCGCAAATGTTACTGCTGTGGTATGAAGGTCGGTCAAAGCTTCAGGTTACAGGTCATGTGTTGACTTTAATTGCCTTCCTAAACTAAACAGACAGAGGGCAGATGGAAGATGTATAGATGGAGCGCAAGAGAAAGAGAGAGAGGAGGGGTGTGATTCATTAAATATTCAACTCCCATTTTGCTCTGTAACACTTCAGTGGAGACGTTAGATTGTTAATTGGTTAAGATTCAACGACACTAAACTGTCACTCAGCCTCAACAATCCCATTTATCCTCAACCTCCTCCACATTTCACTCTCTGGTGATGACACCAAGGTCATTGCTGCACAAAACACCACATTAATTACATTAGCGAGTAGGCTAACACATTTTGTGAGTGATGCAGTGATGTATAGTTGTGTTCCTTGGAACAATTCAACCAAAATTGTGATGCTCTCAAATAAATCGTATTTGTTTACTGAATTAATACTGTTTTCTTAACGCAGATATACTTCATGATACCATTTGAGATGCCCCAAGATATTGCAGGAGTGTATGAACATTTCACTTTTAACTAATTTAATGAAATGTGGATTGCTCATACTATTACATGACTACCCCAGCAGCTTTGAAATATGACCTAAGCATCACTGTACTGTCTGTTATTTATAGCTGTCAGTTACATGGAATAGGACAAACAGAGTTTCTTATATGACTATGGATCCATAACCTTGCTGTTTGACACCGGTCACTTGTACCCAGCCCCCATAAACCTGGCAAAAAGCAGCCTTGGCTGGATTTACAGATGCAATCCCTGTAAATGTGTCTATCTGAATACTAAAAGTATTCAGGTTTATTCATTAAAACTCGCCTTCTTTGGGATTAATACAGGTAATCTGCGGTTGAAGATTTGAGGCGTAAGCTGGGAAGAAAAAGAGCTTTAATGATTTTTCCCCATCTGAGTGTAAAGCTGGGCATAAGATGATTACAAGATGAATGGCAAGAAGAGAATTTACAAGTAAATGAGCTTTCTCTGCGACGAGAAAATCTGAAATATAATTTATCTGTTAACAATTATATAACTGTATAACTAAATGTACAATATAAAAAATATTTTAGAGTTCCCTTGTTATGAAAGCTCATTTTGTGGTTTTCATAGTACCCAACTACAGGCTGAAACAAAAAAAAAAAAAAAAAAAAAAAAAAAAACACTTGCTTTGTCTTGTAATACGCGTTTATTTTTGCATTATTCCTCTATAGATTCCTCCAAAGACATTTGGAGTGATAGGCTTTCCAAATTCCTATTTTCCTGGACCCAAACTGCATATAATGGTGTAAGCATGGCCCGTTGTATGCAAGTTCATCAGAGATTCAGTGCCCATAACTTTTTCCGGTTCTGCAGTTTATTATAATTGCGTAGTGAATTTACTGCTTATAAAAGTGAACATAAGCTTCAATAACTTCAGAAATTACTCTTTTCTTGGTAACCAAAATAAAATGAACCCTTCATCATAGTGCAAAATACGACTTCTTTACGTCCAAAGGGAATCCATGAGTGTTTTGACGGAAGGTGTTTCCTTTATATTTGTAATCACAAAACTGTTACATTTGGATTTTTTTGGCAATTGGTTGTTGACTTTTATTTGGGAAATAACTAGATACACAACTTACAGCCATATTACACACCACAAGGTACTTTTCAAAAATCTTTGGATAATAGGAGCTTTGTACTTTTTTGACTTTTTTTGTTAATATTTTTATATAAAACTTACATCGAAGAGAAATTCTTCATCATTTTTTTTACGTCAAACAAATCCTGTGCAAAAAAGGGCACATTATTTAATATATTTTCAAAAGCTATGTTAAATGTAGAGAAAGAAAATGTGTTTTTACAATAAATGAGCAAACATAAGGACAAAAACAAGTTAATAGTGCAACAGAAAAAAAAAACCCATTTAGAATCTTTTTGTCCGAGATCGAACTGGACGTTTCTCCACGGCTCCCTGAGATCTGCCATAAACAGTAAAAACATCCATGTTTTTTTCTATTTGTTCTTTGATCTGTTGTCATCTTTATCTTCATCATTCGTGCGAATCTTAAAACTGTGAATAGAGGTCTCTTTTTGGTTCTGATGATCCTGAGAGACACAGCAGATTTTGAATCGAAATATTCGGTTTTGTCAGTAGCGTCTGGGTCCAGATCTGGACTGTAGTCTGCCTGTTAGTGACCACTGGTCTAAAGCAATTAGAAGGCCCAGTAAACAAACTACTGAACCTTGTTTACAAACACAGTGAAATCAGCTTAGAAGCTTTTGGATGCTCAAGATTAAAAGATAAGAATAAACTGAATAAATGACGAATAGAAGTGTAAGTGAATAAATTGGCGAAGACCTGGTGATAATCGAGGTATGCTATGAAATGAAGTCTATGCCAGAGATGCAATGTACCTGCTAGCATGACCTGTGAATCACTAGCCATTATTTTCAACCTTTCATACATAGAGGCAAAACTACAACCAAAAAAAACCTTCCAAGTGGACTAACTCGTCTTAAAGAGCCTCTGGCTTCATGTCTACAGTCAGTCCCATTATTAGTCGACAGTACATTACGTTTGGCAGAAGCTCCAGAGAATCTGTCCAGTCTGGAAGGAACAGCATCTGTAAGCAGCGGTGGCTCAGAGGCGCCGTGGCCAATGATCTTAACAGTGGGTGAAAAGTTTAATGGCCATAACAACAAACCATTTTCTGCCCGTCATCCCTAATTAAGGGCACAGAGAAGTCGGTGTGGAACTGGCCAGGATGGGCAAACTCTAAATACAATGCTGCTGTCTGTAGAACAGCTGGGCACAAAGAAACAGTTGACTCTGCTGTGTCTTTTTGGTCTAGGTCACTAATTGTCTCAGAGGCTCTGGAGCGATGGCGGCAAAAGGTTGAAGGCCAAAGTGTTGACAGAGCTTTTGCCAGGCCCATCTGGAATGTTTCACAAAGGTCCAGACCTCCAGAATGGCTCGCTGGAGACCCAATCAATGCCCAGTCTGATCTGATTGATTTCTATGAGAGGATATGACATAACACATAATGCAATTCCAGGGTGGACCGCAGATCCTTCAGTAAACATTCGCAACTCGGTTTTCAAAAAGCCAGTTGAAACAAAGACAAACTGAAGCACACATTTTTGCAATATTCACTAAATTTAAACCTCAATTTGCACTCAGTAAACAAACAATAGTGAAAAAGTGAATGGTTATGTGTAGCTGTACTGCTCAGTACAATAGATTAGCAATGTTTCACCTAATGTTTGTGATAACTAGGCACAAACAGATGGAAGGAAAGTAAAACTTGTTTGGTTAATTGATGACATTGGCTGCAAAGGAAAGATTAATGTGTAACAATATTGGTAAATAATTTCACAAATGTAGAGAAATGTATTTTTAATAAATATTAGATCTAAATTTCTTTGAAAATATGGTAGTGATTGTTAAATATAAGATGTATTACTTTGTTAGATTTTAAGGCGGTGCTTACTAACAGTTCAGTTAAATGGATATTAAGATTCCTGCCCCCCTCCTCTTCAATAAGAACCAATAAATGTATGAGTTTAAGGTCAAGAGCTTGCATTGGTTCAATTATCTTTTTGATAGGTCATTATGCCACTGATTGGAGATTTTCCACACTATAAACTCAGTTTCACAGCCCATCACTTTCCTAGCTATTGCCATGTGTCCAGACATCTCACTTTATTTCACAGTGAGACCATCAGAGCTCCTCTGCAGAGCAATGCATATTAAAATGAGTCTCAGCATAGAAGGAAGATTCACTGATAGCACTGTAATAACAGAATAGATGACTATCCATTTCTTGTGTCAGCCAAATGACAGTGCCCAGATTTTATACAAAACAGTTATCGCTAAGCCAAACCTGTAATATTTTTAAACCAAAAGAACATATTAAATGGGTTCAATTATTGTGAGTCACAGCAAAAACAACAAGAAACCTTCTGCAACCATTGCTTAGTAATCCCAGCTTTATTGGGCAGAAAAACTACACCTTGTAGATAGGGTAGTGTTAAAAACATAAAAAAATTGGTGTTTTGCCATATTTATCTCATAAATCTATATCACTTTCAGTCAATTCCAGAGACGTATCATAAGGAATCTGACTGATGGGATACGTCTCTGTTCTCTCCTTCAGGGAACAGGGGTTACACAAGTGACCAAGACATTCCCTTTCAGTAGATTCTGGAAGCATATCGCATCAGTCAAACTATTGACGATACGTCTCCGTTCCCACCTTCAGGGAACAGGTGTTGTGCAAGTAACCTAGACGCTCCCTTTCGGTCAGATCCTGATCGTATGTCTCGATTCTTTCCTTCAGTGAACGGGGTTACGCAAGTAACATAGATGTTACTGTGTTGGCTTGTAAAGCCAAAATATTGTTCTTTGTTGTCTGCATTGGACTAAAAAATTCTAAATGTATCTCTTCCAAAACCGTTTAAGCTACAGCCACTATACTTTGCCAAGACATCCAAACTGGTCTGACTCAGGTTGCGATATCTTTTCAGACATGTACTACCAAAGGAATTTATTTATTTACCATTGACTTAAAATGGCCTTTGATAAAGGGTTAACAGCAACAAAAAATGTCTTTAAGATGAAACATCATAGAGATGTTTTTTTTTTCTAGTTAATCCTAGTACCAAATAAAACATTATTTTATGACATCCCTGACCGCTCCTTAGCAAACAAATTTTACACCCATGTAATTTGAACTCTATCTCTGGTTTAGTAAAGACATGAGGGTTGGTAACATTAATCTTATTGGCATGGGGAACTTTGTATGATATCACTGACTCCTCCGTAACAGCCTTCTACCTTGCCAACCAAACAATTTTACTTATACAAATACTTTTAAACACCACTATTACAAGCCAACATCAAAGTTTGTGGACGAACTTTAGCCAATCTAGTTGTGAACACTTCATTAAAAAAGAGACACATCATCATTAAAACATAAAGGTTTTACATTTTATAGGATGTTACATTTATCCAAGTTTGTTTTAGCCATTTACTTTCACTATAAATCTCTCTTTCTTTTTTTATTTTTTCAACACCATGCCAGCTTCTCATGCTATTTTCATAGCAAACATATAATTATGTTATTTGAAATTTGATTAAATGCTTACACCCAATTTTGTTTTTTGCCTTATTAAAACTGGACTACTGCAATGCTTGTCATGCCGGACTTCCTAGCTGATCAAATGGCACATCACTTCATGGAACATAGAAGAGCCCATGTCACTCCTCTATTCCATCTCAGAGCAACAGAAAATCTCTCACCTCTTAAAAAGTGTTCTTAAGAGCAGCTAAACACTCTGACATAGGAAAAAAACCTCTAAACCATAAACTTAATTCTTAATCAGCCGGAACCTTGTATGCGAGCACTTCTTTTGATTTACTGTTACTGATAACTTCTTGTTATGTTTTTTTCCCAAACTATAAGTCACTTTGGATAAAAGTGTCTGCTAAATGTATAAATGATGTACATGTTAAACATGCATTTGTCCCAATGGAGATTCAGGTGGACCGCTATAAATCAGTTGAAGAAATTTGTAAATAAATGTAGAAGAGCACTGGGGCAGAAAAAGATTTAGTTGCTTTATTCAGCACAGAGTAGATTGTGAGGTTTAGCATTTGTTTATAGTTACTCTTGAAAGATATTGCTCTTATCGTGCATTCCACACACCTAAATATTCATAGTCTACAGCTGTAAAGGCTCAAAAATATGTTTTGCATCTCAACCACCAGGGAGAGGGAATTTCAGCTTTGAAGCATAGCTCTCCTAAACACATCACATCTCCTCATAACAAAAGTGGCATTTCCAACTAAAGGTCTGAAAAAGATAATAAAGATGTTGTTCTGCACGGTGATAAACAGGCAGACCGCCTTGCGAAAAAGAATGATTCTGAATACAGAAGTTTCTGTCTGGAGAAAAATGAACCTTTTCTGCTTGGTGACTAAAAAAGAACCATTCACCTTTCACAAAAACTAATACAATCCTGAAGTGAATAAATCTGATTAAATATAATGAATTGTGCCTCCTTTTGCTCCCATGACCCAAGCATGAAGGATACCCATGGTGAACGGCAGGTCATCTGCGGCCAGTCATCACAGCTGTGCTGATTTCATGCAGCTGAAGAGCTGGGTCAAAGCCAGACCCGCCCGCCCCAGAAAAATAGAGCGTTTATCCCCTCGACAGTATTTTTGCAGTTGGAGTTGCAGAAATTTAATCAGAAAGGCCTGTAGGTATCTCTACATGGGAAAGAGAAGGGAGGTCAGAGGTTGCCTGTACATCCCTCGTCTGAAAAAGTAATAACCAGGGGCACTGTGTTCAAGTGTGAATAAACTGTTGCAATGAGGCTTCTGCATTTTAGCTTTCCTGAGGTGCAAACTGATGATTTTCTTTCTGCTCTTACTTCGAACACGTCTATAAATCCTTTTGATAAGCACAGCTAAAGTCCCAAGGTCACAGCTCTCTATCACTCCTCAATGGGTTATGTCCACACAAGCTATTTTTCTGCAAGTCATACAATCCAGCTGAAGCAACAACCCAGTTATTACAAGAGTAAGACAGACAATGCGGAAGGTTTGCTACTACAAACAATGCAAGAAAGCTTCTAAAGATACTAAATGAAGTCTGCTGAAAGCGATTCAATTTTTCAATTTCCTCCATGTTCTACTGTTATTAGCGTTGCAAAGTGTTTTTCTCAAAGTTAACATAGTGGGCCACATGCAGATGATGGTAATCTATTAATGCACCAATACAAAATAAAGAAGTCGCTCGAAATAGCAAAATTCTATGATTAATATTGTTTTGTAAATTTGAAAAAGATTTAGGCCCCGCTCTGGTCTTTCTCGTTGGCTCTAAATGGCAATACTTTGACATAAATGTGCTGTATCCTCTAAAAAGACCACTTTGTTTAATTTAATGAGAAAATTCAAAATGTCATATTTCTGTAACTAATTTTGTGCAAATAAAATACAATTTCAGCTAAAACAAACAAAACTAAATGAATAATCTTGACAATCTGAAAACAAAAATAATCAAGTAATTACCTTAAAAATCAACATTGACTTTAAATACACTCCATTCTTTGTTGGTTTTATTTTCAGCTTCAGTTTTGCATTTTAGATTTTCGATTTCTAATTTCTAAGTTTTCTTTTGACATTAACAGTGGTTCATGCTCATTGGCTAGTACAATATTGATTGGAAGAAGCATGAACCAGATGTATAAGTTTTTACTTTTTTTAAGCAGAATAGTCACAGATACATAAACATAAATCCACTAGGAAGAGAACTTACTCCTTGTTTATTTAGCGCAAACTGTAAGAATACTGTCAAATGTTGGACAAAGGTTTTGCAGTAAAAAAAGGCTCTGAATTGTATTTATTGTCGCAATTTTAAAAAATCCTTTCTTATTTCTTTTTGCCATTTGGCTTGAATGTTTTAACTCACCAAATAAAACAAGACCTTATTTCGTTGATAAAATAATTGTTTATTAAGTCCATTAAAAGGAGGAATCAGCTGATGTTCACATCTGGGTCACCTCTTAACACGGTCACTAATTGACCGTTAATTTCAATTACTCATTCATTTGTTTCTGCTGGTGGTTCCCTGGAAACTTGAGCCTCTGTCAAACTATAGCCATTGTTTCTGCTTTGCCATCTCAATGCTTCTCTGGATAAATAAACACAGATCCAAACACAATCCTTTTCTCTGAAGGGTTTTGGCATAATGAAGTAATTTCTTTAGTGGCTCATTAATCTACAGTTCTTGTGTACTTCCTCTGGATCTGAATTATCTGTAAAGGGCAGCAAAGGCAGCCAATTGATCAACTCCGGTAACAACTGAGCTTCCTGCAGAGATCATTTCTTCAACGGTAGTAATCTGAAATTATATGTGATGTCGGACCTTCTTTCTGTACCACAATATCTGTAACTGTTTTATTATGTTCCCATCATTTATTAATTCACAACTGATTACCCACTTTCCCTTGGGTTTTTCAAATCTGAGGTGTGAAAGCACCTTGTTGAGTGGCAGGAGTGTTGTGACCCTTTGAACTATTCTGCTGTAAAGTGAAGCACTCTTAAAACCGGTGTCAATGGGAATCTATCTTACAGCCTTTCTTTGTAACAAATTGGAAAGTCAGTTGACAAAGTATTGGTAAATTTGTTCAAATTACAATCAAAGTTGTCATAATATTATCCCAATTATCCCCTATATATTGTATTACAGTAGCAATGCATAGTGATTACGCTCTGCGTCATTACATTATAAAGAATTTTGTAATGACAAGTTATAAATAAAGAATACAGACATTTTATTTTCCTGACATGAGTAAAGTGGAGGGAATATTTGCCCTAAAAATTATCTTGAAATAATTCATGGCTTTACTCGATTTTCTTGTGTACTTCAGATTACAATGTGTAAAACTAACATGATTTGAGTGTTTGTGATGTTTATGTGTTGCAATTCTTTCAAGACACACAGCCAGTGCATCCAGTACTTGACTTGAGTCTTCAAACCCCTCAATTTTTGGCAGGGTGATAAGCTGTGATGTGAATGGAAATCATCAGAAATGAAAGGCAAAACAGTCTGCACCTGTATCCCATTTTTTTAATGTTAGAGCAGCAGGGAATGAAAGCTTCCCATGGGCCCAAGAGATAAACCCAGACTCATTTCTGTTCTTCATCTCTCTGCCAGCAAATTGAAGGACAGATCAGAGTGAAGCGTATGCACAATCAGCACAACGCTCCTCAACAGAATGGCACATTTAATCCCTGCAAACCCCTGCGGGCACGGGACTCTTCAGGAGGATGGAATAATACCATCAGGAGAGTCGACTCAATGGCTAGGCAGGAAATCACATAGGCAGCTTTTGACAAAGATGGCCATTTTGACTGTTTTGTATTCAACTGAAAAGACAACAGAGGCAGCAGCTCCCATGAGGAAGGCATTGGTGGTGTAAGTTGAAATGGCTGGTTAAATATGTCAGTTTTTGACTGGCGTAATTATCTTGTTAATTATCAAGTGTGGGGGCTGTGATTCATTTGCTGTGAAGCGATCAATTAACAAGCGAAATCAGTCAGAAGCAGCATGACGAGACAAGACCTCAAGAGTTGAACGGATTCAACTCAAGAGAGCTGTACAGAGTTAATATTTTCTTCATTTATTAGAGTTCAAATGGTACATACTGATAAAGCAGCATAGCTCGACCAAAAAAAGAAAATAGACAATTTACTCTAGATAGCTCCACACTATTGCAGAATCTTGGAAACACTAACCATAAACCTCAACATTATTTTGACCAATTTCCAAATTCAACATTTTCTTTTGAGATCAAGCAAAACAAGAAATGTGCAGATGTAGAGCAAATAGATAAGTTTCATTTTTAGATTTCACTGTCCCTTGAATCATCAACCACATATAAACTACTTTCAACACAGTAAAGAAAGTCAAAAATGAGAACGAAAACCTCATGATATTGTGTAAACAAAGCCCATCTGGGTTGGCTTTGAATGCCCCAGTGTTCATTACGCCATGTGTGGGAAACAGATTGAAGTGCCGTCGAGCTCCAGGAGCCTGTTATGGCTGCTGTCGCTGACTGGGAAGCCAGGCCTAATTAGATCATCAAAAAGGGCCCATTGATAGCTGTTATACAGCCTGGACACAATGACTCAGGTACCAGTTTGGGTCAAGATGTATGCTGTGGACAAATGGCTGGGGATAATAGAAATGTATACAGGGGAACCAGAACTGAACATTGATTTGGCTGTGCTGTTCTCGCTTTATTCATAAAAATATAGAAAAAAAAGAGATAAAAGGTCTGTTAGGAGGATAATGACAGCTAATGGTTTAAAAAGAAACAAATACAACACACACACACGCACACGCACACCCCCCCACACACACACACACGCATGCACACCCAAAATTCCAATTTAGAATTTTAAAACAAGTTTCTTCTGTCAAGAAAAAAAAAACTAAAAAAATATTTCTGTCTCTGGTATTTATTTTTTCACCCTTTTGTTAGGGGTGTAGCGATATGCTCTGCTCACAAAATGATATATTTACACACATCACAATATTCTTATTAATTAAAAAAAGAAAAACTCAAATAACAATATAAGCTTTACAGAACTAATTTATGAGAATTTATTTTTAAAAATGATATTGAGTATGGTATTAGAAAGAAAAACGGAATCTATAAAAGAAATTAAAGCTAAAAATATCTCAGTCCATTAGGGGGCAGCACAAACATTTGTGAACTGAGAGCATGTGAGGATTAAGAGGAGGACACATTTTGGCAAGAGCTAATTTTATGCATATTTTTATATTTCTATATAAACATGGGAGTAATGTATAACTCCTTGTAAATATTAAGTAAAACATAAAATCAAGTTTTAAACGTAGCTTGAAGCAATATGGCTCCAAGAACTGTATGAGTTCCTGGGATCCAGTAATTGATCTGCTCCATGTATCAGAGATTATTTTTCTCTACGTTAAAAGTGCTTCTGCTGGTCCTTATGTTTGTTCCTATGGTGTTGGCTGAGTAGTATATATATATATAAAATCTAAATCTAAAATATGTTATATTTATAAAGCCATTTACAAACAGTGTGAATGAGACACATTTGAAGATGTACGACTACTGTGAAATGGGTAGAGATCATCTGAAGACATGTAAAGTGAGAAGAAATGGGGTGCTGGTGATAATTACATCAAATTAAACAGCTGCTGTGAACAGTGACACATTCCCCCTGAGAAAACATCACTCTTCCCATGTTCCCAGTTTTAAACAGATCACCCCAGGGCAAACACTGATTAAAACAATTTTTAATCCAAAATTCACAATTTTACAGAGACAAAAATAGCAAAACATTTTATCTATTAACTTTTTTTGACACATCCAGGCAGATATCACTGCAGATTACATAGAATACATACACACATACTGTACAATGAATAAGAAATGCCAAAAATTAAAATATATTTAAATCTAAAGTCTTAAAAATATATAGACATTATATACAACTATTCTCAGGGACGGTAATTATTTACAGATAAACATTATAAACAGATGTAGATCAATAAAATAACGTTATATTTACATTTAAGCACATATTGAAGTTATAAAGGATACTTTACAAAGTAGAAAGTTTAACAGTTTAAAAGTTTAATTTTATGCATTAGTATTGGTTCAATAAAACCATTTGTGAGAAGGAAATCAAACAAGCAGTATATAATCACCTATTATAAATTATCAAACCTAGGATATTCATTCATTCATTTTCCTGCCCGCTTATTCCCTTTTGGTGTCACAGGGGTTAAATTAACACTACTAGTGTCACTGATGCAGTCCTTAATATACACTGCCGCAGTGTTAGATAGAACACGATACTGGTTGAATTTGCACCAAAGTCTGTTTTTATTCAACTCACATTGTAAAGGACCCCAAGCGCACGATCCTAGGATGGACTTTTATTTTGACATAAGTTGCCAATCTGAACTTTATATGTGTTACACGGACAACGCAAGGTTGAAGCTTTGGAAGAAAACGCTGACAGTAAGAGCACAGAAAATTGTCAAATAAGCATAAAGATAAAGTCAAAGTTATTTCAGTTGAAAGTGGCAACAAGGTGTGTTATATTTAAATGATCATATTTATTGATATAACCTATATATATAAATTAGGTTATATCAATAAATATACAAATATATATATATTTGTGTGTGCAGCTCTTATATTGGTTTATTATCTGCACAGAACAACATAAAAGGGATCAGTATTTGGCTAATTCTTCCGATTCTTTGTGGATTTCTATAGGTTCACATAATTGACACCAGTACTTTTGGTTTATTGCTTCATTTTATCTGTGAAGACGAGAAGTTTTGGAGTTAAGTAAGAATAATGCGACCCAGCTATTATTTAATTTTGATTTCAAATATAATGTGTAGGTTTTAAAAAGGTTATTAGTTTTTATATTCTTGGTTTTAAATGAAAATTACAAGAGTTAATTCAGTTTCCTTTTACTAGACCCCCAATTAGTGCCATCAGCGCCATCTAGTGGTGAAAAGAAGTGATAACCCTTTGAAGCACAAGACCTGTGAGATGGCTCGTATGTTTCAAAATTCTGGTACAAAAAAGCAGAATCCCACAAAAAAACTGGAACAGTGTATAGGGTTTTTTTCTTTTTATCTCTTAACACTTTTGATTTTTGTTATAAAACATAAAAACCTTTCGATTTCAATCTGAGAGATTTTTGCAGTAAAAAAATGCTCTGAATTGTATTTATTGCACATTTTTAGGTTTCGTTGTGGAATTCTAAGGGTTTAATGGTGCTTGCTCATTATTTAGACCAAAGTCACAATTAACCTTATAAATAAGACTTCTTGTGAAATAAGCATCAGTATGAAGAATGATAAAACAGTCGAAATGCCTTGTGCACAATGATAAATGTGAGTATGATCTGAACTGCTTGTGACCTTTCGCTTTGATAGACTCATAAACATATTTCCCTCAGGCCCAAATCACACACACACAGTCATTGACTTCACCAGAACGACACTGCCATGCCATCAACAGCCTGACAAACACAAACATTCACATACACTGTTGGAAGAGCAGGACTGGCATCGCATCTGCCTCTGGCTGTTTATATCTGCATGTGCCTGTGTGTGTGTGAGTGTGTGTTGGTCTTTCCTGATTGGTTGGAGTTGCTTTGTCTCTGAGTGATGTCATGTTAGTGGCTCATGACTCTCACATAGAGAACGCTTGTGTATACATATTCACTATAACGCTATATTTGTCAGGAACTCAAGAGAGAGAACTCAAATGCAGGAGCTTAAAGATTTTATTCACCAAGAACAAAATAAAACCTCCACGGGGGAAGGAAAACCTGTCTTAAACTAAAACTTTCTCCAAAGGAGAGCAAGCTATAACTAAACTAAGAAATAAACAAGGCCAGAAAATTTATATTTACATACATATAGCCTGGAAGGCGCAGACACGGACCGGGACAAAACTCACGTTCAGAGTCGCAAAATGCTACAATAAACCCGCACTGCACGCAGGCAGATCTGGGTAAAATATAGAACAGATAAGTAGCACGAGACAGAGAACACCGGGACAAATGATGAGCGAACAACTGAACAGGTGGAAATGATCAGGGAAGCGCACGAAGACAATGGAGAGAAGAAAGACGCAGAACGGAAAAATCCGGATGTATGTGGCAAGCCAATTGTATATTTAAAGTTGAGTATTAAGCCAAAAGACCAGAGAAAAGGGAGAACGTAGAGAAAGCAAAACGAGAAGAAAGGGCAGGAAACTGTGACAATATTACAGTTTAAGGTGGGTGTGGAAAAATTGCTTTTAGAAACACGAATGATGATTGTTTATTTTTGTAAAAGTAGTGAGTGAACAACTTTGGTGTTACTGCCTTTTACCTTCAAACCAGAATCAATTCTTAGAGGTACACTTGCACAAAGTCTGGGGTTTCGTAGGATTACAGTCAGGTGTACGATCTAGCAATTATACCACACAGGTGCTAATGTTCATCAGGTGCTAATGTCATGAACTGAAATAGAAACAGCTATGTAGTAAGCTTTAAACTGGGTGAGGTACAGCCAAACGACAGGGACTGTAGGATTGAGCGTGGTTGAAACTTAATGCAGCAGATGAAAAACACATCAAGCTCATCACCCTTCAGTTCAGAATTCGCTGAAACCACTGTGACCCAGGTACATCCTCTAGAGAAGTCTGGCTAGAAGCGGTCTTCATTAGAGTTGAAGCCAAAAAGCCAAATCTTACTTGTCAAGTTTCAGAGTTTACTGCACAGAAGTAAGAGAATCATGTAATAATCAGTTCTTGAATAACCAGCATGCAATACTGTGGTGATCATAGGAAACTCTATGGAGTCTTTAGCAGGCAGTCCAGGTAAGTATCCATGGGGTAAACATCCAACTCTCCCAGACAAGTGAGCATTGACTTCGGGCTGGATCCTGAGATTAGCAATCTGGCTCGGGTTGCCAACAATCAAGAGTGGTACAAAGATCCGAGAGGAATTATGCTTCTTTAGAGGGGGTAGAGTATAGGTAATAGGAGGAGGAGAAGGAGAAACTCTCACAGAGAGAGAACACTGTAGAGGGGGTCATGGAGTCTCAAGGTTATGAGTGGGCTATATGACTCAAGAATGAACAAAAGCCAAAGAACTGGGGTGACAAAAAATGTCAATAGGTGCTCTGGACTGATGAGTTAAAATATTTGTATTTTTAACTTAATTTCTGCAGCTTCTCTTTTTACAGAGTTTCAGACTCTCATGCGATGTGATATGGATTGGCTATGGTCTGTGAAATTGAAATTTGAAAGATGTTTCTACATTAGTCCCCGTCTCAAAACAATTTTAAATAAGTACATAAATAGAGTTTGTGGGCAACAGGGGCCATTTAGCCAGGAATACGGGTGTTCTCAATGATGTAAAAGCAGATATTGATCTATCAGGCAATATTGTCAGGGAGGTATTTGATTGGCCCCAAATGTTCTTCTGCAGCAGGACAACAACCTTAAACTAAACGCAAGTCGTGAAAATCCTCAGTATAAAGAAGAACAAGAAGAACTGTGAGTGATCACAGCATCATGGAGCGTGTCTAGTATTACACAAAGAGACATAAGGAACGCTACATTCACATAAGATCTGTGGTACTTGAAACACAATAAATTATCCTGAACTAATTCTGCAAAACTACAATCCCATTTCCAGCTTTACACTCAAATTGCAGTTGTAAAACGCACTTTTTTTCACAAGTGCAAACACCCATCATACAGTTTTAGAACTAGCCATCACAGCTTTAGAAGAAAAAGCCAATAGTTTAGGAGCAATGGATGCAAACAGAGACCGAGCCTGAGAAGAGAGAGTACAAGGGGGATGATGAAGTACGGTAATCTCAAAAATAACCAATAAAATAAAATTTACCGTGTATTCTGAGTATAAAAGCAATATTCTCAAATATTTTACAAAACACTTATGTATATACTGTCTGTAGTAAGTGTTCCACTGAAGCAACAAATGCCCAAGTCTAAAAGAATAAGTGTTTTCTATTCATCGTTGAACACAGCAGTGTCCAACTGGTTCTTACAAATGTCTATTCATTTGACCATTTGTGTGTGTCATTTGAAAACCAAATATCATTTTGAGAAGAAAAAACATTGATTAGAATGTAAATGTTTAATTTTGCAGGAGAATTGAGGGGCTTTACCCATTGTGTGGGTTAGTTTGGATTTGCATGTAAAGTTTTGAGAATATGAAGCCTGCTTTCAGAAAATGTTATCTTGTCCTGCCTTTGTTTTTGTAGCTTAACCATGTTGAAACTGTGTTCAGACAACCATACAATGCATGTGAATCAGTTGACCTGACACTAAATCAGACACGTGCTATCTGTAAAAAAAAATTAAAATCACACTCAGATGATACAACATTTTACATTTATTTGCTCATTTTAGCATCTGTTGCAGGTTGACAGGGTGAGCTCGCAACAGCCGTGAACATCTTACCTCTGTGACGTCTTCTTATATTTACGCCTGGAACAAAAAAGATGAAAGTACTGAGTGACAATAAACAGAAAATGTGCAAGTTCTCAAGGCAAGAATGATCCTATTATTAATTATGTTATCCTAATTGTTATAAGTGATATCTCATATTGCTTATCTCACATAAACATCTCTCAACAAAAGTAGTGACTGGTTAAACAAAAAAAAAAAAAGTAGATATTGCATATAATCAATATAAAACATTTAGATATTATACTGTGATAGTTAATATAATATACATTTATTTTAAAGATAATAACTTTAAAGAAGATGAAGAGAATAATATAGTGGGGTTTATAAACAGCTTCGAACCGTTACATTTTTACAGTACACTAAACCTGGTGAAACCTTATGTGTCTGAAAAATTATGCCCATTTTATTTCATGGTATGTCCCAACATGTGCCAGTGTTTCACCCATAGGGCACAGATGAAATTGCAAACATTTAGACAAATAAAACTATTTTATCAAAGTTTAAAGCGGTATCATTAATCAAAGTACAGCGATTTTATTGATTAACTTGACTGTGGTGTACATCAATGTGCTTGAATGAAAATAGATTTTATCTTTAATGCAAGTTTCAAAATAATGTGAGCTTGCCCTCTGAGCTACCGTCGAATGGGCACAGCTCACCTTTACACCAAATTAAATCAAAATGTAACATTTAATATTATTACAGCGCTATTATTAATATTAAAATTTTCAGGGTTTTTAATGATACATAATTGGTAAGGTAAAAACCTTTGGAGGGATAACTCTTGGAAGTACAAGAACTGTGAGATGGCTTGTGTTTGTCAAAGTTATGGCACAAAAAAGCACATTGGGCAGTTTATGAGGTTTAGAGGTTTGCTTGTTTTTTTTTAAGCAATTTTCACATTGTTTTGACCTTGTCTTTGCTTTTGTTTGGGATTTAGGCATTTTTACTTTGTCTTTTTTATTTTTGTTATAAAACATTAAAACTGCTCGTTCTCAATTTGTTTTTATTTTTGCCATAAAAATGACAAAATGAAATACTCATAAAATTTTGTAAAATTACATGTTTGTAGTGGAATTGTTTTTTAATGTGATGAGAAAAACAAAGTGCAAAAAAAAAAAAGCTGAGGTTGTACTGAAAAACATGATATCAAGCCTTGGCACAAAAAAAAATGGTTTAAAGTTAATTTACGAGAGTAAAAAAAATGTATAAAAAAAAGGCTCAGGACTTGTAAGGGTTAATGTGATGTCATCAATAGCCTGAGCAATCAAAGCTATTTATTGAAACGTAAAGCAGCCTTTGATCTTGAACTTCAACTTCTTGTTATTCCATTTATATTCCTTATCTATTACAATCATCAATATCAAAGCTTTTCCTCTGAGCAGCGCCTACATTTATTACAGACTTTAACTTTTATTGTTGTGTGTTTTTTTCCAAGTCCAACGGCATCAACAGAGATCTCATTTCCCTCGAAGCAGCCAGGGGTACCATTAAATTCTTAATAAGCTCAATAAAGTTGTATTGAAAGGGAAATAAAGCTGGGAACAGGATGGATGTGCTTTCATTTTGACCCTGTTCTTAAACAGTGGTGTTATGACAATGCTGATGGTCCTTGTTTCAGGACAAATAACAGCTGTCTGGCTTCCACAGCTGGGTTCAGGGACCCTGGGCTGACAGCAACTCAAGCATCACGTCATAAATCTAAAATGTGGAAGATATTTTGCCATTTATAACCCGGATTAGCATTCAGCGGCTTAATGTAGAATGACACAGTGAAGGATTAAATCAATCCTTTCAATGGCAAACAATAAAATCCTCTTGTGATAGCATACACGGTCATTTATGTCCAAAAATTTAAGAAGATGATTTAGCAATTGGTCCCTTGTAAAGGAAAACATTCCATGTGCATTTTTCCCCGCATTTTAAAGTTATCATTAGAATGTTTAACTAACATCGCTCAATACCGACAGACTGCATGACCACTGAAATCCAAATCTAAGATGGAAAAAGTCATTTGGTCAAAATCTCAGCATTTATTTACATATTCCAGCTCCAGTGACAAACTCAAACATTACGTTTCCCCCCGTAATTCCTCCGCAAACATGTGAGCTATGCAAATATTTAGGTTTAATATGTTAGAGTACCATTTGCAGCCTGATTTTCAAACAAATTCACTGTGAATCTTCGAGTGGAAACACTCTCAATGAAAGACGAGGCTGCTTTCGGATCTGGGAACTGAGCCACAGACGAAGAGGATGTTTGTGTTGAAAGTGACCCGTTAACCCTGAACCATCTCACTTTCACAAACATGACCAACATCACGACAAAACACCGTCTACATGGCTGATTTCCTTCACAACACTAGCATTTTGAGAGAAAAACATTAATTACATATAACACTTAACATATTTTTATGGTATTAAAAAGCACCATTCTTTTTTTTTCAATTATGTTCAACAAGTAATATTTTAACATGTACTAGTTTTCTATAAGTTCTGTCCTTCTATATTTTTTGACATTTCAAAACTTTTTTTTATTAATCACAAATGTATTAGGTTCCAAACATTTGATCCTACCATGAAAATACTACTAATTGAAACAACTTTTTAAAAACGAAAATAATTACTATTACACTTTGCCATCACACTTTGTGCTATTGATATTAAATAAATAACCCCAAACACATGGAAAACATCTCTTGCATTCACAAACATGCTGCTCAGTCACAAACACATCACTGACAGAGAAACAAAGTCCACTCACAGTCCTCGCAGTCTAAGCCAGATCTTCTCGATCTGATCCGGTTGCAGGTACTTCAGAGAGTTGTTCTCAAAATCCTCAATCTCTTTGGTGGGCGACTCCATGTCAAAAAAGTCGACCAGGCAAAACGACATGAACGAGTTTTCAATGAGTCCGGCTCGAAAGCAGTGTGTGTGTGTGTGTGTGTGTGTATGTGTGTGTGTGTGTGTGTGTGAAGCAATCGACCGCAGTAGCAGCAGCAGCAGTAGAGTTTGTCACATAGACAGCTGCAGATCGTCCCTCTTCCTCCCTTTCTCCCTCTCTCTCTTTCTGTCACCAGCTCTGGTCAGGTGTACAGAGAGGAGCGCGTATGGCAGCGCTGCAGGGGTCTCTATGCTCCTCCTCATAAACATTAGCCAGTGGAGAGGAAGAAGAAGAGGAGGAGAAATAAGAGGAGGGGATTAAACAACTGCTGTTGATCTCTGTTGATCCAATGTAAAGTATGGATGGGGTGAAGAGAGAGAGCGAGAGAGAGAGAGGACAGAAAAATAGGAATAGAATGTAGAAACCCTTGGAAGGCGATCATGTTTTTTGTAATATAACCCTGAACATGCAAATTCATCTTTAAAAGCATACAAAAGCATTTTCAGTCACTTTATTTGTATTTAGTTCATCTTATATTAATGCATATTAAGCATTGTGTTAATTGTGGCGTTTCTTAAAAATGTACACAATGTAAATCAGCACTAGTGGCAACTAAAGTACCTTTAAGCTAGTTTTAGTGTGAATAGATGTCACTATGTCACTAATAGGGGTGTAATGATACACTCTGCTCACAGTACGATACATATCACAATATTAGGTCCATGTTACGTGTCTACAGTTAAAACAACTATTGAGACCACAAAGCTAAGAAAGCTATTTGTGTAAGAACATTTAAAATCATCCACTCACTAGGGGGCATTGTTAATGTTTGCATTAAGTCCTCTTTTACTCTAAGGGATGGAGTGAGTTGTTTAATAATGTTTCTTCTGTTTCTCATATGGAATGTGAGTCAAGGATAATGGTGTACTAGGAAATATAAAAAAAAAAACAAGAAAGAAGTTTCAGAAGTGACTAGAAACATCATCGACTTTAATTCCTCAGCGATATATCCCAGTAATTCTACATTACAGATTTTATTTTACGATATATTGTGCCATGATATATTGTTACACCCCTGGTAATTAACCCTTAGAAGTCTCTGCCCACACCGGTGCGTTTGCCAATCCCAGCAGCTGTTTTGAATTAAGAAGTGTGGACACAACTTATCTTTTGTGCTGGTTTCAAAACTGTTATTGGTTTTGGATAGTGAAAGCTTCTTGGAGCCATTCAACACTTATCTTCAAAGTGCTATTTAGAACCAAGGTTCAAAAATGGTATTTATGACCGACCATGTATGAAATTAATACTTTGCTGTTATGTATATGAGTGTTGTATAGAATATTTAAACCTCCAAAAAACCAACAAAGAACGCTTTTGTTTTTGAAGAGTGTAAGGTGGCAGTTCTAGGAGGCACTATGTGTCCTGGGGCTGGCCTGAGAATGCCTCATTGTCCTCCAGGATGAACTGTTGGAGGTGTCATTTCTGCTTAGAATACTACGCCATACATCTTAAAAATTCCCCAAATAGCAAACAAAAACTAAAACATTTTTTTGGGGTTAGTTGTACATGATTACTTCATTTTTTTTTAATTTTTTTTTTGCTTTAATAATGCATTGGAACATACAGCGCCCATTAGTGCACAACACGACAGAAAATGAACTTCACTACAAGCGACTGTTGTAGGGAACATTTATTTACTGATCTTTTTTCACAGACACTAACAGCTGTGTTTGATTTACTACTGCATATCACAGGGAAAATACTGTATTTTTACTAAACAAAGAACAAACGGAAGCGTCTGATTTTTTTTTACCTAGACTCCTTTAAACAGTATTTTTTTCAGATGCATTTATTCCCTTTAAAAGGTTCAACTAATAGGATCATAGTTTATTTTGCAGCAGCATTTTTGTGGTTTTAAGAAAGTGTACAGTATTTTCTACAGTAAAATAAACATATTCAGCTTTACTAGCGATTTAAAGAACAATGCATTTCCCAGACACTAAACAGTGCTCTACTGTAAACTAAGTTTACTCATCATTTGAATAGTATTTTTTTAAATCTATCATTTTTACTTTCTTTTTAATTTTTAGATAGCACAAAATTTTAAGAAACTTTTCTTTAGGATAACATTTTTATTTCATTTTCTTACGCACTCAAAAATGAAAATGAACTAAAGCCAAAACGTGTTTAGATCTCGATTTCAAAGAGAATCATTTCTGGATAGAGTACAGTGAAACTAGAGAGCACTCTGTATAAAACATTTCTCTCCGAACACAAGGTAATAACAAAGACGCTTTACTGTTTTAAACATAAAACTGAGGCAGCACTGTGCCATAAAGGTCAGTGCAAAGCAGCAGATGTCCGCCCAGAAACTGTACCTACAGAGGAGCTAGATACGAAAATACAGCCATTATCACAGTCGTCAAGCAAAAACTCAAATCAAACAGCAAAAAGACAAACACAGTTAGCGTAAATATCTAGATAGAGTGGCCCCATGTGGAAGTTGTCCACTGAATCCACAGTAAGCAGTTGTAAGGTTATGATATGATTATTAAAATTATATTATTATTTTAAAAAGAAGTGTGTCCATTCTTTGAGCCAAACGAACTAATGAAATAAGTGAAATAATTGTTTAAATCAATTGATGGTGTTTTTCCCCAATCAGTTAAGTTTACACTCAGAAAATTAATTAAAATGCAAATAGAAAATAAATAGAAGTTTAGAGCAAATACACCAGTCCAAACAGATGTGTTTTGAGGCTGCATTTAAAAACCAGAAAAATCTAAAGTTGGTTCATAAACACAGAGGCTGCATCCAGTGCTGTTCTAGGGTGATGCTTAGGGAGAACAGTCAGCATGTCCTCAGGGATGTGGGACCAACGCCATTCAATGCCCTGAGGGTGAGCATCGGGATCTTATATTGTAGCCTTTGCTGTGGCATTTGTGATTTAATGGAAGACAATGATACACAGAGTTCCAAGTAGACTGTGCTATTCCAGCAATTCCAGAATACCGATGTGTCTGGAGCAAGGGAAGGAAGGAAGTAATCAATTCAATATTTGTGGTTAGTACCACTATCAATTCAGGGATTTGTACAAGAGAGATGATCATGACTGATCATCCTTGTCAATCCCAATCATGATTTGAAACAGTAACAGTTGAGTTGAACAACACCCCGAACATAAAAAAAAAACATTGTTTCTTTGTCCATGTGGAACCCACATATTTCAAATAAAATGCACCTTGGCTGGTGTTGTCAAAAATGTGTGGTTACATGATCACAATGCCGCGGTGTGGATGAACAGCGTAACTGTGCAGGAAAATCCACATTTTCAAAACAACCGGTTACAACCAGTGCCAAATTTGAAATAATTGTCAGTAACAGAAGCCAGTTTGTTCACCGTTGGACTGAAGAGAGGTGCAAAGTCAGCAGATAAAGTGAAACATGGTGAAGGTTTGTTGAACGTTTGGGGATGCATTTCTGCAAATAGACTTGGAGATTTGGTCAGGATTAATGGTGTTCTGAACACTAATATGTCATGCAATGCAATCACTCCGGTGAATGATTGGCCCCAAATTTATTCTGCAGCAGGACCCTCGAACATATCGTCAAAGTCACTAACAACAATCTTCAATGTAAAGAACAAGAAGAAGTAATGGCACAAAGTTCTGATTTCAACTGTGTGCAAATGTATCTAGAAGAATGGTTGATGTTTTGAAGAAAAAGAGTTGTCACATGAAATATTGATTTAGATTTACCTATTACTCATTGATGAAAGTAAAAGATAAACATTTTGGAAAGCTTTCTTTGTTTCAGCAAACTTTTGCATACTTGCGTATATCAGAATATATGTAAAAGCTATCGGCTAGAAGTAAAGAAACTAACTGTATAGCTAATGAATATGCAAATAGTGTGAACAGATGCTCTAGACTCAACTTGCTATTTGTAAAACATTACTTAAGCACAGGTTTGACTTGATTCCATGATTATCCTCTGCTCTGGTTAGTAAAAATCCATCCTGAAGCCATTAGATGCTATAATAATAGCAGTGATTTCTTCAGCTGCAAACAAATCAGTGATTTTTTCAATTGAACAAACAAAAATACTGCGTTTAACTGATAAAAAGAAGCATTAAAACTGAAAGCACACTATGAACCTTTGCTCAGCGTTCTACACGGAGCAATAGAGCAAGCCGTTATGTTTAAACTTATTGAAACCGTTCATCATAAACTGTTGCAAGTAACTGGCTCAGCACAAAAAAGCTCAGCGCAGTTTTTTTAAGAGAACACATAAAAAAAGATCATTCTTCCATTATTTACTTCAAAGTTTGCTCTTTAGAAGTGTTCATCAAAATTACAGCATCTGGAGGGAGGAGGAGGAACTTCAATATGTGCATTTTGATTTAAGGTACCGGAGGTCTTAACATACCGAGAGAACGCTGTTACCTGAGGTTTTCGCTTTTTTTTTTTTTTTAAATCAGCGTTTTCGAGTGAGACACGTGTAAAGCATGACTGCAGAGAATTATTCAAATCTGACCTTCCCAAAAACAAATATGCAGGTAGAAAGCAAACAGACAACAGAACATGAATATTTAACAGAGAATGAACATGAAAGCCTCGGAGGGAGATCAACAGTATGTACTGCATTTGTTAGCATGCACGAAGAAGAATAAATCAGGCAAGAAACCAATCAATCAATAAAATGTAAAGATCGAGATTCCTAATTGAGGATTGAAGAGTTCCCAATCACTCCATTCGAATGAATTACATCTGAATATATTAGTGTGGATGAGAATGAAATAGCAAGGGGTTTGCATATATCTGCATTATTAATTAACATTGCTGGCATATCTAATCATCCATTCACTGGTCTGCCCGGACAGATTGATGACCTACCGGAATATTCCGTGTTCATTAAAAAATAATACAAATTGCTCTGTGACTAAAACCAAGCAACGGATTTCACCAAGGAGCATCCTTTACCATTCACCCGCAGACATGTGCAGGAATACAGGTATTTCAGTAAACAACAGCAAGCAGAGAACAACTCGCACTATGTTAAATTTAAGGAGTACAAAGGCAGGATCTCAGTGAACCAGAATATAAAGATTAGCAGGAGTATCATCATTTGTGTTAAACACACAAAGAATGCCATGTTTATTGTAGGGGTGTATCAAAACTCTCTTTTATTCTTTGGCTTTTAAAACTGGCAGAACTTAGCTTCTTTTATGTGTTTTACGATTATGTGTTTTAAAACCGTTTTAAAACTGTATTAATTTGGTGAATGTTTTAACTATTTTTTTTTTAATCTCTAGACATGTGCAGCCTTTTGGTGTCAGCTGTCGTTGTACTTAAAGTGCTTTATAAATAAAGTTGTTATGGTATTGTATGGTAATACACTCTGCTCACGATACGTTACATACCTCGATATTAGGTCTATGATACGATATGCATCACAGTATTTTACAACACTATTGTTTATCATATAACAATCCATCATTAGAAAAAAAAAAGATTTTAAGACCACAAAGCTAAGAAGGCTATTGTCTAGTTTGATTTGTATGAGAGAGTTTGATACTGTTCCATCCACTAGGGGGCAATATATGAGGAGAGTTCATTTTAGAATCTTTCTCATTTAAATTGTGAGTAAATGATACGTGTCTCCTAGTAAATACTAGAGGACAAGGTAAAAAAGTTTCAGAAGTGAACGTTGAAAATAAATGTTGAAATGTGATGGACTGGGACATTTATTTTAAACATGTAATTCATGTTGAAAATAACTTCAAAAGTTCCACTTCCGTAATTTTCTTTAATTGTAATTTGAGGTGTGCACTAATGAGCCACCTTGGGAATCCACAAAATTACTGCGAATGCTATTGTAAACACAAACGCTACTGCAAATCAAAAACAATACTTTGTGCTTTATTTGTGTTTCTGTTTTGCCATAGCCATTTTTGATTTGCAATAGCGCTGCTTGTGCAAAGTTTGTGTTGTGTTGTGCACTATTAGGCCTCTGTGGTTTTCCCACATTCGGTGAGAAAAGTCTTCTTTTCAAACCGAGATCAATTCCTTATCAGCATAAAAGCGCACTCTTCCAAAAAATGTCTAAACCTCAGCGTTCATTATGTTCTTATACCACAGCGTTATTACATGCACATCGGCAACCTCCTGATGACTGCTGCTATTTATCCTCTCTATATTAAACTCAAGGGCAACGCTGGGCCAAATGACACAAATACAAAGCCGGACTGGACAAGCTAATTAACATCCAGTCAGACCATGAATTATTGAGTTTTTAATCCCGTCAGCTCACAGTAGGGTCTCCACCGGGCAGGTCAGGTGACTTATTGAGGACCGTGGGGGAGATTTGGTGGAAGGGGGTGCTCATATTGAGTAACAAGTGCTCAAAACATGACAGCTACTGGCCTTTGAGATTTGTAGGTCAGAGACAACAAACACTCTCCTGGGTGTCCTTTGTGGAGGAATGACAGGATAAAGAAAGCTTGAGAATGAACGGATGCCGCTATCTTTTACAGGTGATTAATCACCATAAACAAACTTTCTATCGTCAGGCTGACACTTCAGAGGAGAGCAAGATGCCTCTGAATAGAGATAATTATATTTGCATGCATATAACAAACCCTTATCGGGTTTAAAATATTTAAACATATCTGATCGTAAAAAGTAAAGGAGTAATTTTACAAATGTATATCCTTCATTCCTACATTTTTGTTTTTTAATTTTGCGAATCTGTGTGGTATAGAACTCGATTAAAAGGAATCTTGTTATGAAATCCAAACATTTTACAATCTGCATCATGAAGACACTGGGTAAAATTTTTAACCCTTAGAAGTCTCTGCATGCACCCAGCGATAGTTTTATTTTTATAATGCCTAGGTTTTAAAAAGGTTGTCAGCTTTGAGATTTTTGGTTTTAAAATTTTAGTTTCATTTTTGCTATCAGTGCCATCTAGTGGTGTAGTATACCTCATACACGGGTTGCGGGTTGTAACTGTAGAGTCATCGGGACGGAATGACAGGTAGAGTTGAGTGTCATCGGTAGAACAATGGTAAGAGAAGCCGTGTCGGTGGATGACAAGACCCAGGGAGGTTATGTAGTTTGAGAAGAGCAGAGGACCAGGAACTGATCCCTGTGGAACTCCTGTGAGGAACTGCTGCAACTTGGACACTCACTTTGTGCATCCCGCCAACTCTGGAAGATTTGGCAGTGAGGTAAGACTTCAACCAGTCCAGGGCTGTGCCGGAAATGGCATTTGTTGTGATGGTGGACATGAGGATCTGATGGTTCACCGTGTCAAAGGTTGCAGAGAGATAGCCTAATGATTTAGAGTTTTCTCTGGCGAGTCTTAGTGTATCTATCACTGAGAGAAGAACAGATTCCATTGAATGGATCAAGGAATACTTTGAAAGCATATATAGAAAGATTCAGGGAATACCTTCTTTAAAATGTCTTATTGACAATCGTAACTTTTGCTAAACCTTTCCATTCAACGCTGTACATTCCACTGCTCTATCTCTGTATGTTAACATTTGCTCAAGTCTGAATGCCTTCAGTTTCCCAGCATTCCAGTAAGATCCCCTTCAATCTTTCATTCACTCCACTTTCATTCTACTCAACAGAACCTCGCTCAGCTGGAAAATTAGGTTTCTCCACTAAAATGAGCTTGGGCTGCTACAGACCTATCAGGGGGCTGACAGAAAAGAGGACCATAATCGAAAGAAAACTGGATGTGCAAGAGCCATTTTGGCAAGATGAGAACGGGGCGTTCACTTGTGTACACTATTGAAAGCCCCAGCTAAAGATCGGAGGCGCGCAAAGGTCAACTCATCCATAAGTCAGGAAAAAGCATCAGGGGACAGCTGATGGAAAGAGAGAGACAGACACTCTTCTGAAACAATCCTGCTGTGTCCTGCACCTCAGACGTAATGAGTTCATTCAGAGGAGATGAACCTCAGCCCGCTGTGTTATGCATGAATTTACTGCAGAGGATCGAGGGAGAAAGAGATGGAAAGAATGGAGCGAGAAATTAATCTCATCCTAACAGCGTCATTAGGAATCAAAGATGCATAAATGCCCGACTGCTTAGATTCATAACTGACAATAAAAAAAATGCTGGCCGTGTCTCAATTCCTCGTACTAAAAGTATTGTGAAGACAAACACCATTGACAGTCCAAGGCCTCATTTAAACTGCTGCTCAATTCTGATTTGGTGCCTGTATCTCATTGTGACCCGTATCCGGTTTCTGTGGCCTTTAAAAGAGAAAAGGGCCTTTGTTGCATACTGCAAAGTTTCTGTTATGTTCTTCATCGTTAAGAGGTACGTGAGATGGTTAACGGTAGGGCTGAGCAATAAATCGATTTTATCGATGTGCAAATCTATTTTATCTTTAACGCAATACACTGTTTAACGCAAAACGCTGCTCTGTTTCTGTATGATGTGCACTCGCCCTGTGAGCTTCTGTAGAATGCGCGTGGCTCACCTCCCGCCGCACGCGTTTGCCATATATTAAGATACACAGCGAGCAACAGCAGCAGTAGTTTTAACAGAGCGACTCATCTTGCTCTCCGCATGGATTACAGATTGATGTCAGTCTGCAGTTAATATCTGCGGTACCGGTGTTGTGTCCCCACCGGTGTAGATTTACCAGCCATTACTAACATTCAACTTTACATTTCCTTACAGGAAATTAATGAATAAACTGTTTTAAAGAGAGTTGACGAAAGATATTTGTGCACATGTGCACAACCAGTCTGCAGTGTCCCCGAGGACGCCTTTAAGTGACCAGTCACCATTCACTATTATTAATTTAAAAATGTACACGTTTTGTTTCTATTTACCAAAATTGACCAAAGTGTACAATGTATTATATTATTATTTTGAATATTATTATTATCAAAGTTATAGTATGTTTTGAACATTTTATTTGTGATCTGCAGATTGCTTTTAAATAGGGGTGAAAAAAAGAAAACTTAAATCGTAAAAATCTAGGATTGGGGGGGGGGGGGGGGGGGGTGCATATCGCCAAGCTCTAGTTAGCGGATAATGTGCTGAGCTTTACCAAGGAGCAGCAGGTTGCAATGTTGGGATGAGCTGGATAACCTTCAATATGTCAACGTTTGTTCAGTTCTCCAACACAATGTTTCATTGAAACATTCATTTGTAAATGCGTGTTGGGGTTTAGTTGGAATATTTGGGGGTATGTTGTGATTTGGTGCTATAGCGTCAACAAACACACCCCACACAATGTCATTAAACCATGGCACAATGCAAAATCATCATTTTTATCTGACACAGGGAAGGTAAGAACCGATGAAAAATATCAAAAGTCTTGCCAAATAGTAAAAATGCTAAATCTCCCATTCGATTCCAAGGAACAAACATTAATCATCTCTCCAAAGATCAATTAGCAAAACTCTCAACAGTAATGTCATTTTAGAGGAACACACATGGAATTGACCTAATAATGCTCAAAATCACCATAAAACATCATCATTGAAGGAACATCATTCAGTTGCTTGTAGTTATTTTGCAAAAATAAAAAATATAACAGTAAATCTGTTAAAGCACTGGAACTTCCAACTAATTGATAACAAGATGACATATGTGGAGAATTTGATGGACTTGACATTGAAAGGGATGTTGGATGCACTGAAGATGGGACGATGAACACTGCATGGTCTCTGCAGAAGAATCTCATCATATAGTTTTTCTCCTTTTGGATTTTTGTGATTTCGTTTAGTAGAAAAAACAAAAGACAGGTCATGAGTGACTGTTGCCGGATTTTGTCTTTGGGAACATATACCCTCTACAAGCACACTTCAGCAACTGCGTTTGTCAAATTAGGCAACAATACCCAGCATTAGCGAGACCTTGCAAAGATTATTTTTAGATATGAACTTTCCAATGACAGAAATGTCAAACAAAAAAGGTCCTTAAGACATATTAAAAGCATGAAGAAATCGGGGATACAGTGTTCCTAGACAAATGTGTCACGGTGTAAAAGTCACCTCTCTTAGTAAATTAGAATAATAAATGTAGCTGACACTCCAATCTGTGAGGGTCAAACAGAATCAGTTCAACTCTTTAGTCACGCAGTTTTTAAGATAAGACTAATGGAAGAGCAACGCTGCCAATCTTAATGTCCTACACTGTGGGGAAAAGCACAAACCTCGGCTTGATGGAAGATCAGATTGGTCCTGTCCAATCACTCACTCAGAAGGTGTTCCTCAGTGCACATGCTCTCTTTGCCCTTTTAATTAAGTGCACACACACCTCCTCATCAGCCACACACAGAGAAGTCACCGTTTTCTTTTTCTCTCCATGTTATAGTTGTCTGTGATTAGAAATGAAGAGGAGAGATTGTGGAGAAAGGAAGTGACAAGCAAAAACAATAATTGATTATAAAATGTTGATAAAAACTAAATATGGCTGCAATGGATTTCGGAAACTTTCTCCCAACAAACATACCGATGTTCTCACATTTTATCTTGTATTTAGTTGTTTTATGGGTCCTAAAGGATCTAAAAAACTAGAATCCACAGCTGTTCTTTTATCTTCTTCTTGGTATTTTAAACAGTTTAACACGTTTGTGAACAGATGGCTTCCATTAAGGCTGACTTTTTGCTTGTACAGCTTCATCTGCAGATTTATTTGTTCATTAGAGCTGCTTCTTTTCATTTCAGGGGCATCTGAAGACACGAGGACAGGTTTTGGCAAGCTGCATTTCATATCCCACTATGCCATGTTACAAATGGTCACTTCCCAGTGGGGAGGGGAGACACACTCACCTGCAACACATCAACCTACAAGCCAAATGTGCCTTCCTGAGCACCCCAAGTGCACAATAACACACTAATAGTGCATTAAGAATTCACCGGAGCACAGTTTACGGTAGATATTTATAGCAGGCTGTGATGGTGTTGACGTCAGAACTAACACCATGTGGTTCTGCCCTCCCTTTCTCTCACAGGGTGATTAATGAGGAGCTGCTCGCTATACCAAGCTTCACTGTCCGATGGAGTCCCCCTGTTTAACTCAGATGGTTCCACCAGCAGAAAACGCTGTCCAGATATCAGTTTCATCATTCATTGTCAGGCCAGTGCCTTTCAGCAAGGATTTAGGATTCAGACATTCCAGAGAAATCCGTTTGGGATACACAAGGATTTGGTTGGCTTAGGATAGTTTCCAGGGTTGTGGTGAGAGTTATATAAATTATAAGACAAATGCACACGGTTTGAACAATCAAATAAAATGATACAGTACCAAATATGGAAAGAATTTTGTAAATCACATCAATATTTGGTGTTGCCAACTGTTACCTTCAAACCAACATCAATTCTTATACATACACGAGCACAAAGCAGCGGACTTTGTAAAATTATAGCCAGGCGTTCGGTTAGCCGAATGTCACACACATAGGTTGAAACACAGTCATGAACTGAAACAGAAACAGCTATGTAGGAGACTTTGAGCAGGGTGAGGAAAAGTCAAACTCTGTTACAAATGTGAGGAAGAGAAAGATAGTTTCTTGTCATGGCAGGACTGAGCACAGCAACAGTTTTACGGCATCAGCAAGATTTCAAAGTAGATTAGGGATTCAAGGTGTGCGGCTCAAGCTCTTTCGAAAAAGCCCAGGACACAGTTAAAAATCATAGTGGTTGGCAAAGGAAACTTCACATCAAGGGTGCTTTTATACATGACTTTAGTTCAGTTCAAACTAGAGAGAGCGTGTTCCATTTTAGGGTACTTCCATTCCTCTAGTTTGTTTAATTTGGTCTAAACCAAGAGGAACAACTAGCCCTCATTCCAACAACACTTGCTCTGGTCTGCACTGGTTGAAAACACAGCCATCAAACGGGCCACTCATTGTAAGTGTTTACTCGACTGCTTTTTGGTAGGTTAGAATCACGTGCACATGGAGATAAACCAAAATATAGACGATATGACACCGCCTACTGCCATTGGGCTAATGTAAAGTTGAGTGGCGCACATCTACACATGCTACTTCCTGATAACGATGGAACCTAGTTTTAGGGGTCAATTGAGCAAACGTGAACCACATGCAAAAAAACTTGAGCCAAACCAGTGAGGTTTGTTCACTGTATAGTTAACTTCAGAAAATCATTGAAACAGTTTGTGTGTACCATAATAACAATAACAATTAAATTATATATATATATAACAATTTTTTAAGTTTGGCTTTTTCCCCCATCAACTTGGATTGGCCAGGAATCTTTTTTTTTCTGCAGCAGTTTCGCTTCACTCCGCAAGCCATGACACACTTGACGTAAACAGAAACGTACAAACAAATAATGCCCTGTTATCACTGTTAAAGCAATAACAGTGGCTGTATTCATCTAGTTCTGATCAGAGTTTGATCATGTTCTCACCACATATGAACCCCTCAAGCAGGTCTTGTACCATTTTTCCAGCCTACTTTTGGTCCGATTTTTTAGTTTGGTTGTTGCTTTCTCACCTACTCAAAAAATAAGTAAATAAAAATAAAAATCGAACTAAAAGGGAAAATAGTTCTAATTAATCAAACGAAACAAGTCACAACTGAACTATAAATTGGAACAAAAAAAAGCAGTCTGAGACCTGCATGAGGAGGTCACATCCGAACGAAGTCTAGACCAGTTAGTCTGTGGTAACTAAACACAATTTTTTTTCAAAAGATGATTTTTGAAAACTACAGACACCAGTTGGCGTGTATCTACTACAAAGCAGTATTCATCGTGTCAGCTTGCAGTTAAACTTGGAGTCATTTGAAATTGCAATGTGCATCAATAGCGATTAACACCAATGATATAGTAAAAGATACCAATGGTGTGCACGTTCATTCTAAATAATCGAAAAGAAGTCGAGGAAAGACGTACAATGACATATGTGACCAATGAGTGGCCCGTATGATTGTACTTTCAACTAGTGTGAATCTAAGCAATTAGTAAGGTATGAATGAAAACTAAAACTGCAGATGACTGCAACAATGCATCAGTTGTTCATCGGTTGAGAAAAAAGGCTTCATCTAAAACTGCATAGAGTGTGGTCACACTGGATGCTCTGTTTGTCCAGAACAATTGTGAAAGTTATACAGGTTCTTCTAAAAAAAAAAAAGCATATTGTGGTAAAGTTCATTGTTTTCTGTAATGTACTGATAAACATTAGACTTTCATATTTCAGATTCATTTACACATAACTGAAATAGTTTATGCCTTTCATTGTTTTAATAATGATGATTTTGGCATATAGCTCGTGAAAACCCGTAAAAAAAGTTGCATATCATGAAAAGCTTCTCTAATCATTTGCATCAACAAACTAACTCTAAACACCAGCAAAAGATTCCTGAGGCTTTTAAAAACTCCCAGCCTGGTTCATCACTCAAAACCACAATCCTGGGTAAGACTGCTGTCCAGAAGGCCATCACTGACACCCTCAAGCAAGAGGGTAAGACACAGAAAGAAATTTCTGAACGAATCGGCTGTTCCCAGAGTGCTGTATCAAGGCACCTCAGTGGGAAGTCTGTGGGACAGAAAAAGTGTGGCAGAAACGACAAGAGGTGACCGGACCCAGAGGAAGATTGTGGAGAAGGACTGATTCCAGAGATTGGGGGACCTGTGGAAGCAGTGGATTGAGTTTGGAGTAGAAACATCCAAAGCCACCATGTACAGGCGTGTGCAAGAAATGGGCTACAGATGCCGCATTCCCCAGGTCAAGCCACTTTTGAACCAGCGGTTTTCAGAAACAGCGGCAGAAGCGCCTGACCTGGGCTACAGAGAAGCAGCACTGGACTGTTGCTCAATGGTCCAAAGTACCTTTTCAGATTTTGCACATAATTAGGAAATCAAAGTGCCAGAGTCTGGAGGAAGACAGGGGAGAAGGAAATGCCAAAATTCCTGAAGTCCAGTGTCAAGTACCTATAGTCAGTGATGGTCTGGGGTGACATGTCAGCTGCTAGTGTTGGTCCACTGTGTTTTATCAAGGGCAGGGTCAATGCAGCTAGCGATCAGGAGATTTTGGAGCACTTCATGCTTCCATCTGCTGAAAAACTTTATGGAGATAAAGATTTCACTTTTCAGCACGGACTGGCACCTGCTTACAGTGGCAAAACCACTGGTAAATGGTTTACTGACCATGGTATTACTGTGCTCAATTGGCCTGCCAACTCTCCTGACCTGAACTCCTTTTTGTGAGATATTTTGAAGTGAAAGTTGAGAGACGCAAGACCCAACACTTTGGATGAGCTTAAGGGCGCTATCAAAGCATCCTGGGCCTCCATAACACCTCAGCAGTGCCACAGGCTGATTGCCTCCATGCCACGCCGCATTGAAGCAGTCATTTCTGCAAAAGGATTCCCGACCAAGAATTGAGTGCATAACTCAACATAATTTTTTGAAGGTTGACATTTTTTGTATTAAAAACATGGATGAAACATGCTAATTTTTTTAGATGAGCTGTATCCAAAAGTCATCAATATTAAAACAATAAAAGGCTTGACCTAATTCAGTTGTGTGTAATGAATCTAAAATATATGAAAGTCTAATGTTTATCAGTACATTACAGAAAATAATGAACTAAAATAATGAAACATATCACAATATGCACCTTTTTTGAGAAGTTCCTGTATATTTAGTGCTAGTCTGTTTGCGTTCACAAAGTAATACATTCATAACCTAACTCTTTGTAGCGGAACCGCAGCATTTATTAATTAGATAATTAGAAATAAGATTATCAAACTAATAATGATAAAACAGTGTATATGTATAATACATTGTATTATTAAAATGGTTAAATGATAAAAACATATAGTGTTTCAACACAATTCCTGCACAAAACTCCCTTATTTGGCATCCAAATTGAATTGTTTCAACATAAAACCTCCATTTTTAAAACTGTGCTCTTTCACAAAATGACTACTGTGATCTATTTGGAGTGACAGTTTGACATCACAGTTTCCAGACAAATCAATAATCCTATCTCGGCCTGCCAGCTGTGCTTATGAGCCCAAAATATTTCATACAATATGATGAAGGCCTAACTTCTAAATGAGCAAGTTCATTCGGCCAGTATGACTCACAACCACTAAAGGAAAGGAGATTAACTTAGGGGCAGCACGGATATCTGCCCAAAGTGATCGAGTGATTGATTGAAAGGTGTCAGCAAGACGTGCGATTTGCTGCAAACCTGATGGCAGTCTTCTCCATGGCGTCTGGAGTTTCGATCGAGGGCAGGTCATCAGCTAAAATCTCCTCTGGGCTGCGGGGGTCAATCAGGATGCCTCGCTTGTCCTTGTCCTTGATCCCGATACCTGCCGTGATGGCATTCCACAAGGCATTTTGGGACTTGGAACCTGATGCGACAATCAGAGATCAGACTACAGAAGGAGCAAAGACTGTGAAATGAAAAAATATATATACGGTATTTTAAAAAAGAGAAAAGACTCCTGCTGATTCCTTCTAGAACAACTGGACAAGAGAGAGCAAACTTCACTGACTTCTTGCAAACAGCTTTCTATATTTCATAGTTAAAAGATTATCACCAGCACTGTTATGCTTTAACACATCTGTGTGTTTGACCATTATGGTCTGAATGATACTGTGTCACCCGTTTCCTCATAGCGGGGAAGTAAAAGTGAGGTCAATAAGTCTGAATCAATGCTATCTTTCATTCAAATGTTTGGGATTACTCACGTGCAAAGCGTGCAAGGGGTCTCGTGCTGCTTTCTCCAGCTTCATTGGCCACTATGCAGAATAAAATTTAAAAAAGAGCAAAAACAAAGATTAGTGATCTTTCTTTAAGCTTTGTTCTTTATATCAAGTTCAAAATGTCTTTTTCAGTTTCAATAAGCAATACGTGTAAATCAATGTACAGTTTTAATATCCATCAAATCATAAAGCATGTTAATATTCATATGATTTAAATACATTTTTTAAAGTCTAATATTTCCTATTGAAATCAGTGAGAGAGAAGCTGAATCAAACAAGCAAACCATTTATGATCCGCACATAGAGAGAAATTGGGATAAAAAATTTGGGGGTGTTAGCATAAATCTTCTTATGGCTTCCCAGGAGCGTGTTCTTTGTCTAGATCAAGGAAATTTTGTTGCAATAATGCTCCCTTCCTAAAGATGGCGTTTGAGGTACAACAGACAACAGAGAAGAAATCAACGAACACATAAAAATAAAATCAAGGATTTTGAGCGGTTTATACTGTTGGTGGCTAATCACAGAGAAGTGTGGAGAAAAGAGAGGATTTGTGGTGTGCTATTTCCTTTCTGTTTCCTGTACTATGTCGCTATGAAAATGGGGGATATGTAGCAACAAGCAGCTCTTTTACATCCTACTCACATCATCAAAAAAGCCAGCATTCATTGCGAAAAACCAATACGATATAGCAGAACCAACCTCTTTTTTTGTTTGCATCACTTATTCGGTTAAAAGTGCGAGGTCCCGTTGACGTTCGTGGTTTTCGATCGAGGCTCAATGTCACACGAAATGTCGAACTGAAAATTTGGATCGTGAGAATGTTTAAATAAAAAGGCTTTTATATTTTAACACAGTGGTACCTCAAGATACGAATGCTTTGAGTTATATTACTGTGAAACAATGTGATAAAAAACAAGAGCTGTGTCAAAATTTAAATCTTTGCCAACCTGAACAGAAAATAGAATCCTACACATAGTGGTGTTGGGTATGGTCTTTTGCACATGACGTCTGGGACAGAAGCAAAACGGATGTTCACCTTTTAAAGTTCACATGCTCCATCTCTACTTTGTGTTGAGGTTAATATCTCAAACTTACTGATGATTACTTAAAGGTTTTACAAATGTGATATTTATAGATGGCATTTATACATAGATGAATTTATACATCAAGTAATAATACATTATGATGGACTGGTGACCTTTCCGTGGTGTACCCCCATCTCTAGTACAAGGAAGTGGCACTAACAAACTAATCACACAATTATGCAATGACAAGATACACATACACAAAAACAGAACGACTAGCTCATACCAGTTTTGAACAGGTCAAACCAGAAGCCACCACGATTCCAAACAAAGTCCAGAATTTCCACTAGAGCTGGATAATGCTAATATATATATAATATAGAACAAGCTAGTAAAAGAGTCATTCTTAGTATCAAACTGAAGTTTTTTTGTGCTTTTAGGTTTGTTCAAGGGCAAGGAATAATGTGTGTTAATGAAAATACAGCCATCCTCCTCCATTTACTAAAAAGTCAGGTGACAGGACATTTGAAATGAGATTTAACTGCTATTTTAGTTATCAGTACGCCGAAAATGGCCCTTGTTAAAGCTTGTCTCAGCTTTCGTGACTCAAAGCAGTAACACTGTCAAACATTCTATGATAAAGCAAAGCACACGAGGTCAAACAGACTCACCGCGCAGCTGAGTTGTTTTAAATTGATAGTTAATCCAGCTTTAAAGTTGAGCGAACAGCGCCGTCTGAAGGTTAACTGACGAAACTGCACCAAACTCACCACAGAATGTTTCAATATTCGACAGCTTTCAGCAGTTCGACGAACTTTTTACTAAATTCAATCATTGATTGATTAATTGATTCATTTATTCGTTCATTCATTCATCCATTTAATCCTTTTTTACCCACTTCATCCATATGAGTCACACATAGAGCAAAACGCGGGAATCCATTAACGTTATGACGTTTTTATCTCTTACATACATAAACCAAGCTATCAAATTGGAAGAATATAGAGACTGAACCAGAAAAGGTGAGGTAAATTGTTTCTTGTTTATTTTCTTGTAGTGTAGAAAAAAAAAATCAAATAAACATTAGAAGCAATGCTTTTTTCCCAGTGAGAACATTCACACTGAATAAAGTACTGTTAAAGTTTAATAAAGTTTTTGATGTTTGCTACATTGTTCCTTAATCATTTTTTTCTCAGCCAAAGCATGAGAAGTCTATTCACATTTCATGCAAACTGGCTATTCAAAGTGTTTCTTAGAAAGTTAAGACAGTGAAAGTAGAACATACAGAAATTGACAACTGGACATAAAATAAAATTAAAATCTGAGTTTACAAATTAGCACAAATGATTGCGTTGAAGGCAGCACGAAGATGCTATGGGTAGCACTGCAGCTTTTCAGTAAGTATAGGTGTAGGCTGAATTAGTCTAAAACAAGGACACAGTCACTCTGAACATCTTGAAAGCAACACACAGTCTTGAGAGAACGGGCTGTGGAGATCATCCCAGGTCCCGACAACCACCGATTCCAGAGAGCGGAAAGAGAGCGATAACTAACTCACAGCGATGGAGAGAATACACAGATCCACACAACTCGAGATAGGACAAGACTGGACTGGAACAAAAGGAAAGATCAGGTAAGTAAGGCAGCAAACTACAGAGAGAATGCTGAGTTTGACAAGGGATAGAGGGAGAAAGGTGATTAAGAAGAATTTCTGATTACAGCACACTCATGGTAGGGGAGTCCTAATCAGACAACAAAAAGCTAAATGTAGTGAACAAAGTACTTGATGAGGAGTAGAAACACAACATGAGAGAAAAGACAGATTAGGACCTGGTGCAGTCACTGGCCTTCCTGAGAGGAGTTTGCATGTTCTCACCGTGCATGCGTGGGTTTCTTCCAGGTACTCCGGTTTGCCCCACAAGACCAAAAACATGGTTCAGGTTGATTGAATACTCTAAATTAAATGTGTGTGCTGCCCTGGTATGAACTGGTTACCTGTCCAGGGTGTACCCCCAACCTTTTGCCTGGAGTGCGCTTGGAGGTAAAAGAAGTGGGTAAGAAAAGGAATGATTGCGATCAAAGTTATTCAGGATAAAGTTATGAAAAACCTAGTAACTTAACAATAACTATCATTCAATAATCAGATATAACAATAATAAAATAATAATATTGTAGCTGCTTATATTTTCACCATTTTCAAATGTACTCACACCATTTGGAAGGGCAAGATGGCAACTTGAAAAAAAAAAACATTAAAATTATAAGCTATCATTTTCCACCTGTATGCTTGATGTTTGAGATGTATTTAGGATAAGGGTTTGACTTTAAAGTAATTTGAAATATGTGCAGTATTAATATGTAAGTCTTTCTTTGACCAGAAAAAAAGTATGGAACAGAATCTCTAAAACATAGTATTATCTGGGTTCATATCATGTACCTCTGAAAAAAGCAATCACAGAAGACTGTGTCCAGCAAGAGCTTGATAATACTGCATGTCCCGATGCTTTGACGTGAACTGACACTGTACCACTCTATATCCAAGCCTACTGCATCAAGAACCCAGATGTTCATAGACACTCACTCAATTTGAGCCATTTTCGTTTTGCAGAAACTTGTAGAAAGACGTGTTCAAACAAGCAAATAGCTTCAACAGCTACGATATTTTCAACCAATTTCCTTACAACCATATGATTGATGATCTTGAGGGGTTAATGGCTTCTCGTGACCTCATGTGTACTGCAAGAAGCAAAACACGAAAAATGGGTCAAACTCCAATATAGTCGCACGACTAAAAAATTCACCCTAAGTATGGGTAAAAAATGCACAGTGTATGCCCAGCTTAAGAGGTTCCAGGTTCAAAATTATATCCAGGAAGTTTCTACAATTTAAAAAAGTACAGATAACATGGTCTCATCTGGTGCAGCGGCCATTTTGTTGGTAATCTTACTTTCCACCAGGAGCTTCAATTGTTTTGGTGTTAAATATTTACAAAGTACATATAAATATGAAAATATTAAATAAACATCTATTACTACTAAAATAGAATAAATAAAACTGCCAAATATTTAGCTTAGTATTAGTTTCGGTAAGAATCACTCTGTTTAATGTGTAACCATGGTAACGGTGGCGTCACGCTACAAATATGGCAGACACGATGATTTCACTCCTCCCGCTTTATAGGCAGCAGCAGGATACTGCTGGACTTTCATAAAAATGATAACATTTATTTCTAAACCAAATAAATGTATTGTTTTTATGAATACCATACAAACATATTGTGTTGAATTGTACTATGATCATACACTCAGATACTGATAACCCTGGTGCAATGGAAGGTTTATTTTGAAATCAAACAAGCATCAAATGAAGAAAAAACCAAAGTAGAAAATGGGACAGAGGCATGATGAAACACAGAGAATCACACAGGTGAATGAAAGCACGGTGCGAATCATTAGGTGAAAACAGCTTGAAAGAGAAGTAGGGATTGGCAGTCTTTTGGGGCCAGAGGGGTATAATGAGAGGGGAATCAGAGATGAGGAGAGTTCATCAAGCTCCTGAGTGTCCAGCGTGTCTGAGCTCAGGAGAAGAGCGAAGAAGAGAAGAGGAAGAAGAGCGCTTCATTAGTGATAATGACTCCCGGTGGGTAGCTCACACACTTCTAATGTGCTGATGACAGAAAGGCCCCCAGCGAGGGCCACACACTCTCACCCTGACAACTAACCAGCAGAGAATACCATTTTTACCTCTTTTCTCTTTCCATTCATGCATGGACATAAAGGCTCTTTTGTGCTATTTATTTGTATTTCATTTGTATCTTCATCTACCTTTTTACCATATACCAAATTTACTCATGAAATAAACATTCCTACCATTTTTTATCCGTAGGAATGGAATACTCGGGTTAAGAAAAACGAACCCCTGTGTGATCCCAAAATAACAACCTGATCGTTCAACTTTTATTTTGTTATTTTTAACATCCATATACTATCTCCCAATGAGCTCTACACCTGACCTAGGAGTTTTGTGATTTGGTGCTAATGAGACTCCATAGGGTTCTCTGCCCACACACTCTATGGGGAAAGGGGTTGTTTGTCAGGCAGAGGCAAGAATCATTGGGTCATGACATCACATCCTGCCTCCATTGGTGACCATGGATACGCTAACCTCAAATGCAGCATGGGAGATCCACAGGAGAAAAACCTATCTCCCTGCGCTCTCTTAAAAGCGTGACTGTTTGTGTGGGCTTTGCTTTAATGATAAACACATCATCCCAAGAGAATTCATCCAATCAAATTCAAATTAAACCAAGGTTAAAAGTCACAAAAGGACACCGGCTGATCACATGATTCATTTTTTTGAGCACTGCTATGGTTTCTCCTCTTCTTCATCTTCTGATTGTTCTCAGTTATATAAGCCCTTGACCTTTCAGGAGTATAATTACCACCATGCAATGTTCTGGGACAACAACTGTCATGTCACTGTTCACTAGGAGCTCTGATTGTTCAGCGATTTAACCCTGTCAGAAGATTCCCTCTCGCTCACAATGTGACAGTGCAATTCATGAACTCAGGCTTTTGTGGAGAATACAGAGAATCATGACTCATTTCATGTGGAAATTATTTCATTGTCAATTCAATTTATATAATTATATCCAGGAAACCCGGAGACTTTCACAGTCATTATGATGAGGACTCAAGGGAAAGCTGAGAAATTGCAGCCAATATGTTAATAAATAACACTGAATTTGTCTTAACACCAACAGCTTTTCAACCTTTATGGCATTAACTACAGTTGGCACCTGGTTTGAAAACATCGTAAGTCATTAACAATAAAAGGCTAGCATGTGGCAGCTGGAACATTGTCTTGCAGCTCGAATTATAGTATTGAGACTGGTCATACAACTTCTTTTTAGTCTTGGAAATATATTTTGGGTCATTGTCACACAGCTCCATCATATTTTTGATGTTGTTTCTTTTTGATGATACGCGGCAAAAATGGCGACATGAATTTGTAGCAAACAGCTGGATTTCAACACTTTCACCTAGTTTCTCTGATTCATTCGGATGTTCATTGGCAAACCTAAGTAAAACATTTTTTTTCAGAAATGAATTTTGTGTTTCTTCCATTTGTTTATAATCTACTGTAATGTAACATTACATTTATATACTGATTTCTTTGTATACAGGAAACTGTTAAAAAAACATCTCAAACTCCATATTCCCGCACTCTAAACCTTTCACTGGATCAACAATTATAGAGGATGTGTTTTAGGACATTGTCATGCTGAAACACATATCCACAACCCATTTTGAATTCCCTGGTTGAGTAAATGAAATCCCACTCAACAGGTAATGGTGCACAGTTCCATCCGTCCTCCTTTTCATATGGTTTCATTTTGATGATGTGCAGCAAACATGGAGTTTATAATAAACAGCTAGATATTTGACAACTGACCTCAAAACTTTCACCTAATTCCTCTGATTCATTCAGATGTTCATTGGCAAACGTAAGTAAAACATGTCCTTGGAAATGTAGTTTGTATTTGTTTAATTTGTTTATAATCTACTATAAAATTACATGTATGGACTGGTTTGTTTTTGTGTGGGGAACTGTTTAAAAACACTTGGGCTCAAATACTATTTTCCTGCACTGTTGAACTTTTACAGGAGCCACAATGACAGAGAATGTGTTTTTTTTTTTTTTTTTTTTTTTTTGGTTTAAGCCCATTTTGAAATAAATTAAATGGGAAATAAAGAATTTATGTCAATAACTGTTTGGAGTTACAGAGCCCTAAAACGCCCCCAACATAAATTCATCTGATAGACACAGAGAGACAGTATAGTTTGTATTAAATAAATAAATTGAATAGGTTGCACACAAAGTTAAACCCTAAGCCCAATGTAAGTTCTCCCGATCTAAAGTAATGTATAGTGTCTAAAGACCTGAGCCAATTGCAGCAGCTCCAGAAACATCCATATCCACCCACACACCACACCTGGCCAGCTGGTCTTACCAATAGTGAAGCTGAATCCATCAATGCTGAAAGTGGCACTCCTGCATTTCTTAAATCCCTGTTTCTTCGAACTAAGCTCTGACATCTTCTCTTGAGTCGGCAGCCGAGCAAAGGGAAACTCTAGAAAAGCACTCCTCAGGTGGTAAACGCTCTGTTGTTTGAATGCACAATTCACAGATCAGAGAAGATCATTAGCCAAGGCAGTCACTGACTTGAAAACTCCTTGGGATCACAACCAATCGGGAAAATCCCTTTTGAGCTCATCATTCCGGACCTTTCCTCTGGTGTCTTCCTTTTTTATACTGTACAGAGAACAAACATACAGATGGGAGATGATGTTTCTCTCTCTCTCTCTCTCTCTCTCTCTCTCTCTCTCTCTCTCTCTCTCTCATTCCCCTCCCGCTCAAATGTGACCCTTCCCACTGCTAAACTCTGCTTGATTACAGTCTCTCTCTCTCTCTCTCTCTCTCTCTCTCTCTCTCTCTCTCTCTCTCTCTCTCTCAGTCACTCTCACACTCTCTTGCTCGTTCGCTCGAGCCCTAAACATGTATGCATTCACTGATGTGACAGTGTTATGTGCTGATGTTTATTCTTAGATGCTGCCGTGTGTCCCTTCTGTAGTTACTGTGTGTGTATGTACAAGTTAGTGAGTGTGAGAGACGGTGCATATGCTCCTGGGAAAGGGCAACCTTTTTACAATGTTCAAACAAACCATTCAGTAATCCTGGTTAGCTGAGATAAAAATGAGGCTATCAAGGTTTAAAAATAAAACCGTTATCCAGTTAGATTCCATAGAAGATGTATTTTGGCCAGTCATCTCCCTTTTTTCGTAATGACTCCAAACTAAATATAAATCACTTTCACTAAGCATGTATCCACGAGTCTGAGAACATCACATCAGCTAACAGGTTAACCCTTAGAATTTTCTGCTTGACTGGTGCATGTGCCAATTACATTAACTTAAATTAATTAAGAACGAGGCAACCCAGCTATTTGTAAGTTTCAAAATGTGCAATTGTTGTTCAGTTTCATTTTACAGAAACCAAATTGGGGCCATGAGCACCATCTAGTGGTGAAAAGAAAGAATAACCTTTGGAAGTATAAGACCTGTGATTTGGCTTGAATTTTTTAAGGTCAAAATAAAGTTTTGACCTTATGTTTGCTTTTGGGGGGGGGGGGGGGATTTCATTTTTTATTTTGTTATAAAACATGAAAACTGTTCATTCTCATTTTTTTGCAGTAAAAAAAGAAAATGTAGTATTCTATTGTTATAAATGTTTTAAAGATAATTTATTAGGGCACATTATAAAGTAGTAAAAATGCTCAAAAGGCCTTCTAAAGGTTAAATGTCCAATCAAATGCTCAAAAGATAGCAATTTGATGAATTCATGAGTCAAAAAGGTTTCAATTCAATTACATTATAATAATTATATAATATGTATATTATCTTTTTTATATACTTTACAAGTCTTTATTGGAACATGTTTTGGTTCATTATCCATATCCTCCTGAGATAATAAGATGTGTTTTACCATTTACTAAACTGCTTGCATTTTACAGTTTAATTTTGTTGATTGCATTGGGTGTGTAGGTTGATATTCTTGGAACTGATACTGGTACTTCATCTGGCACTGGTATTTGATATTTAGGACAAACATGGTCAAAGTTGGGTGGCACGGTGGCTCAATGGGTAGCACTGTGGCCTTCCAGTTAGGCCACAGTGTTGTTCCAGTTATGTTCTCCCTGTGCTTGCTTTGGGTTTCTTCCGGGAACTCCGGTTTACCCCACAATCCCCAAAACATGCTGTTAATTTAATAATCTTAGGTGTGAATGCGTACGTGACTGTTTGGCTGTGGTGGCCCAATGTGTGCTGGAGATCGGCATTGGCAGACCCCTGTGACCCCAAAAAGGGTCATATTTGGTCAGAGACAGCTTCTCTGTCAACATGTTGTACTGAGCTTTAGGTAAATTCTGTAAACAAAGATTGTTTTCAGAAATATTTTTTTGCAAATGCACAAATACAAAGGGAAAGACAACTATAAATCTTTTATACAAATTTTTCTTTGAAACTAGCATCAATTCTTACAGGTACACCTGTGTTGAAATAAAGGCAGGTAATCAACCAATTATACCAAACATATGATAAATGTCACATACAGGTTTAAACCCAGTCATGAAATGAAATGGAAACAACTGTGTGGGAGGCTAAGTCGAGGAAGAAAATTTCTATCAAGTTCATTACCCTTCAAAATTGGATTTTTCTGCAAGCCATACCCAGAGGTGAGAACAAAATCAACTAAAATATGCATAAAAAATTGGAACTGTTATACTACAATAACACTAGATATCATTATTTGTAGCAATTGGATCTATTTGCACACATTAACAGTGTTATCTTTTTAAGATGGCCACTTTAAACCAGGACTTTGAGCTCATTGAGTGATGGCGCCATTCACTGGTTTATCTTACAAGCCTGTGGCTGTTTAGTTCAATCTCTGGTGAGCTCTTGAGAGCTGAATATCGTGCACACACACACATTCACACGCACATGCACACACATGGATCAGAAAGATTGATGATGTAGATATTTAAGTATCAATTTCCATACTTCCAGATGGTTTTTTTTGGTGGGAGGGGGGCGGGGGGGTGGGTTCAGAAATTTTACTTAAACATTTTTTATCCATTGTAAATATCATATTGTCTGGTTAATTTATGAGGTAGAATAGGAAGTTACAACACAAACAGGAAACGTCACCACCAGAAATGTACAAGCTCTGTAAATGAAGTTGCGGAGAGACATTTGCCTTGTTTCTTGCTTCCCTTATCACCTCTTACTCTCTTTCCATAATGCAGCATTGTTTTAGCTGATCTTTCAGACGTTTAAGCTAATTAAAGCTGCGGTGTCGGCGTTAAATTTTCTTAAATCTTTTAAGTCTTTTTGAGTCTTTTAACTATTAAATGTAATAAAACACCATCCAGCAGTTGTTTGTTAATTACCACAAATCCTAATTACGCTCTAAAATAATAAATTGTAAAGTTTGACCCACTTACAACTCTAATCCTCTGTGGCTTGTTCTGTTCTGAGCACTGATGTTGTGCTGCTGTTGGGTGTAAAGACAAACAAAACACTCACTAAAATCCAAGAATTCACTGAGACACAACTTTTACTTTAAGGAAGTCCCTTAAAAAGGCTATACAATACCTTTGGCAAATGAAAACAAAGTATCTCATAGAATTTCTATATTTTCTAACACATGTTAAATAAAAACATAGAGATAAGTTACTGTGTCAGTAGAAATGAGAAAGCCATTCACCTGAAGGCTATGAGAACATTTTTGTCACTTAGCAACCATAAAAGTATTTGTCTTTTATATTTGAGCCTTATTGCTATGATCTGTTTTCACTAAGGTTCTTTACTGTGTCACCAGGTGCTGAGTCTAAACTAGATCAGCATTTTCAACTAAAAATTAATATTGTCAGGATATATGTTCTCATAAACCATGTGCTTATATACAACACAGCGCTTGACTCATGGTGATAATTAAACCATCAGAATAGTTGCCGATCTGTCCAGAGTGTGCTCTGCCTTTTGTTCGGTGTGAGCTGAAGAACCCTTTGACTTTATCCAGGACTACATTTCTTTTTTATTTATTGAGATCTATGGGGATTATAGATAAAACAGATTTATTTAAAATATGGGTTCTTATTTAACTCTATGACGTTTAGAGTTATATCAATCTACAAAAAAGAGGCAAGGCTAATCAACACTTGCCATTTTTCTATGTATACAGTTGATGGCTATCTTGCAGCTGTTCCTTTCCAAGCACCTGTTTTCCTCAAGCACCTTAAAAAAGTGAGCCCCGCCTAGAGAAGAGATGGTCCAGAAACCTGATTATACTGCACTTCTCTCTCTCACACACACACACGCACATGCACTTTCTCCTACCTTGTGTACACATACAGTATGCACAACTTACAAATTGACCCACACTTTAAATTGTTGCTTAAACAGCTTTAGAAAACATTACATTCATGGATATCCTGTGCTATTACCATATTCTTTCAGATTTATTCATTTTCCAACTCGCTTATTCTCTTTTTGGGGTCATGGGGGTCTGCTGGTGCTCCAGCGAACATTGGGCGAGACCACCATCGCAGGGCAACATTCACTCACACACTCACACCTATGGGGAATTTAGATCATGTCTTTGGGATCATGGAGGAAACCCACAGGGAGAACATGCAAACTCCTCCCAGGAAAGTCACCGGTGAACCTCAAACGGACAACGTTCTAACTGGAGGGCCACAGTGTAACCCACTGCACCACCATGCCGCTCTCTTTCCAATAGCAATGCTACAAATGTTTTCTTACAAACAATATGACAGATTTGTTAGATGTACATAATAAATCAACATTCACTTGATTCATGTTGGACATCTGTTGATGTCATTTACAAATTCATTAACACATTAAAATGAACTTAAAGTAGTGCACATAGCATTATTAATTATATATTGATGATATCTTTGAAAAGTCAACTATAAAGTAAAGATATTCCCTCATCCAGCTCTGCCAGCCATTGCTCTAACACTAGCTTGTTTGTCAGTGCCACCCCACTTCTCACACCAATGTAATAACCAGAGTGGAATGGCTTAGAATCAAAACAAAGACCCTGACAACAGCTTGGATTCATGACTTTTGTTGAGGACACCGGAAAGCTAAGCATCACACGTACAAATCTGACAGTACACGTTGAGTGACAGAGGCACCTAAACCACCCCAGCCACAATGACGGTTAACAGCACCAAAATGAGATGCATAACAGAGTCTGCACAAGCCAGTCATGTGGGAGTAAAGAATGTGATGTCACACGGCCAGTGCAAGATCTCTATGATGTAAATACCAAATTAGTACATAAAGAAACTGGAAAAAATTACAATAAATTATTTAAATGAAAAAAAAAATGTAAGAGTGTATTAGTAAAAACACTTTTAACAACTAGACTAAAAGCATTCATTCTGGCAACTTCAGCTCATATGGAAGGATGTTATAAGCAGAGGGGGCAGTGGAACTGAATGCACTCTTCCCCGTTCCAGTCACCACTCTTAAAGCCAAATGTAAAGAGAAATGCTGATTCGCTTATTTTTCTGCTGTTTTCATAATTTAAAGTGTGAACGTTAACTCTAAGGTCTACATAAGACAGTAAAAATTTCCTGCTCAAAGTTGAGGATTCTTTATTGCTGATAAATGACAGGATTGTTTGTTTACATGAAACAGCTTTCCACATCTGATTCATTGACAATTATCAATGGGGAAAAAAATAATTGATCAAATCTCAACCCTCATAAGCCAATTTAGAAAGCAAGGGTTTATTTTCCAAAGAACTGCTGTGGGTCCATTCCACTGTCAGTCATCAATCCCCTCCAGCAAATCAAGTGAAAAAAATCCTCGGGTCAGCCCACACTGACTCTCTGACAGAATGCCAAAGACAGAGCAAGAAATAAAACTCAAGGACGTGTGGAGCGCAGAAAGCAGAGCAGGGTTAACTTCTCCATCTTGAGTGGGTGTATCGGAATAAAAGATCGGTTTATCTGATTGTGAAGAGACCAGAGTCCACAAAGCCCCACCCAGGACTCTTGGCTCACTGGCTTCCATGACAACCAAACACAGCTTTAAAAAGCGCATTTTGTGCTTTTGCAGCTTGCTATAGTACATGCACATAACACATTTAGTCAGTGCTTGTGTGCGTGGTTAAATTTGTTGCTGGTCTCATGTGTTCCCTTGAAATCTGCCCTTTGAATTTCCTACAGAGATTTCCACATTTTAGGTGACCTTTCAGAATTTAATTGTTCCATTTTCTATCATTGTGTTCGTAGTAGTTACATCAGACTTTGTTTTGTTGTTTAGTAAAGAGCCCTTTTAACTGTCCAGTCTTTGTTTTTAGTGTTGCGTGACACCTTATTTCATGCAATATGTAATAAAAACATATAAAGCCAAAATTTCTTGCACATGAGGAGCATGCAGGAAATTAGATACATCGTTAGGATGTGCTGGGATGTATCTTCACGGATGTTCCTGGGGTCCCCCAAAGGTTCTAGGTTTTTAAACATCTCACACTCAGGTGACACATCCAGGGTTGATCAAGCCGAGGAGCACTATCCAAAGCCTTTGGGTGGCCTCAGTTATACTCCCCTTGTCTGCTTCAGTTACTCCAAGCCCTTACCAATGTTTTGCAGAGAGGATAACCAGTAAAACCCTTGCTGCCCACCTCCAAGAGTCCGACAGACTCTGCCACTACACTCCACCACCAAGTCCAGTTATCTAGCTTACTTTCTTACAAGGAACCCACATCATCGCCTACTTCGTGGCATCAGCGTGAATTAGCAATTCTGGTCAAAGTCTCATCTGGATGTTCAAGGATCTTCAGCTTACTTCTTAAAGTCCACTGCCCTACATATGTGACCTGATTCACCCCAACAGACCTGGGAGTAGCTTGAGATCTGCAGAACCGAACCTTTTAGTTGTCCCTCGGTCCCACTTTAAGACCTGATGAAACAGATCCTTTCAAGCTGCTGCTCCCAGATTGTGGAACACGCTTCCTCCTCACCTGCGCACACTAAACTGCACAAATACATTGAAAAACAATTTAAGACATTCTTTTTTAGACAGGCGCTTCAGAGCCACTAAACTTAGGATTGCTATGACAGGCTGTATTTTGTTATAATGACCACGACCTATGTGACCTTATTTACTTACTAAAGGCTTCTACACACTGGTACGAAGTGAAATTTGCATGAACCTTTGGATGGCTTCTCAGCAGGGTGCTTTTCTTCTGGGTTGAGGAAATATTGATGCAATGAAGATTTTGTTTGCTGTACAACAGATGCACTCAACGCCACACAGGAAAACAGAAAAGAAGAAGATGACAACAAAGAAGATATCATGGATGTCGAGCAGTTCTTTTACATAAATGTGGAGTGAATAGTGGAGTTGTGGGGCGCATTTCCGTTTCCTGTACAGTCGCTATGAAAATGTGAGACTTAGTGTCTCTTTTACATCCAGAGCCAGCTGTCATTGGTCATTTTGACTTTGATATGGCAATCCGAAACTCTTTTTTTGTTGGTATGGCTCGTTCTGTCAGATGTGTAAGCTCCTGTTGGTGCCCATGGTTTTCAACAGAAATACATTGTCGCGCGAAAGTTCAAATCGAAAGTTCGGATAGTGTATGGAGGCATTGAGGCTGTGGCCAAATCAACAACCATTTGTTTTTAAGTATGGGAAGGAGACTTCTCTCCTGTCTTTTTTTTGCAAACTGCATTTGAAAATGAATACGCTGTTATCATGAGCGTAGTGAATTTCAATGTGGTACTTTTGTAGATATAAATCTTCCTACTTTCAGAGGTATTGTATCAAAAATCCACATTGTTAATTAAACACTACTGGAATCAATGGCTTGGACCTATAAAAACAACATGCGACACAATATGGGTTGCATAGACACCGCCCTAGCTTTAATGCAACACTGTGGAAGTTCTATTGGGATCGCATTCAGTTTTGGCACTTAACAAGGTGCTAAATAAACCTGTGAAAGTTTCATTTAATACTTGGGTAGTTTTTAGGTCCACATTTTGCTGTGTTGAATCGAATTGGAATAACAGCAACTTGTTTTGCAGTAGGTTAATGCAAACTTTCCCAAAGCATACTACTACTTCTGGCAATCTAATGGATGTGTTTGAGTTTGGTGGTTGCCAGGTGAGGGTTCTTGCATGCCTTTTCTAACCCTATTTGGGAAATTTTGATAAACAGGGATATGCTGTTGGGTTGTTTTTCAAGAGCTGGGTTTTGCTATTATTCTGGGTTCCTAGCTCTCATGAAAGGAACTCTGAATGCTTTAGCATTCCATTATTTTACAAATTCTTGCTTCTAGCTTTGTGGCTTTTGTGGGGTTTGGTGACAATCTTTGCATGTCTAACAGTGCTCATTCCAAGGTCTATAAAAACAAGGTTGACGTTTGGTGTGGAAGAACTTGACTAACCTCCACTTGAGACCTGAGGCACAAAAATGGTCAACAAATATCATAAAAATGGAAGATCATTCATGGAAGATTTTCAATGAGTTGAGGCTAAATGCTGTAACTTGCAAACAGGGTTCTTATCATCTTTAAGTCAGATGAGTAAATTCTTCAAACAATATTATGTATTTTTGTTTGTCTGTTTTTAAGAAAACTATCTTTCTTTATCCATAAATAGAAAAATATATATATATTAGAATCCTATTGTCTCTATCTTTCTCAGTGCAGCATTGTGTTTATGTGTTTAACTGATAGCATCTCCAATGTTTGAGCTAAATAAAACAGCATTCTCTGTTAAATTCTTGCTTTTAGAGTATTCTTACTTGGTTATGAATTAATATTCTATAAGACCAATCAGCGTTTGTTTGTTAATTACCACTTATATATTAATTTTAATATTTAAAATAACTTAAATATTCTCTAACACAATAAAATGTCTACGCTTTTTTTACTTAGTATATGAAAAACATTTTTATTTGCCAATTAAATGGTTTGTCATATCCACAAGTAATACATTTAAAATTGACACTTTGTGTATAAAATACATTGTTAAACTAGTTTTACTCATTTTAATTAATATATATTTTTTTATTAAATTTGCATTAATGCAATTGTAGACAAAATATGAGATAAACTTTAAAAGAACTGTTGATGGAAACACAGCTACAGTCTATCTATGGAGCAAACTTAGTAATAAAATACCTTCTTGCTCTTATAACCCACCTTCCATAAAGCAGTTTATCAAAACTGTCTGAACTTGGAGAGTCTAAATCACCTGTAAGTGCGATACAAAGGTTAAGTGTAAAACAATCCTCGACATTCATTTAAGATCACAAAGAAGAGCCCAAGGGAGTTTTCATTCAACCTCATGAATGTTTGAAAAGCAACTATATGCTTTAGTTCGGGATTGAGAGAGAGAGAGAACGTGATGCTTTCCACTCCACCGGTTCTGCTCGGTGTGTTCAGCTCCAGTTACTTGCTCATCCCAGTGAGAGCTGCAAACACTTGTAAGAAACTCGAGCGCTCTGACAACAGGGCTGATAAACCAATACACCTGTGTTAGAGCTTCTCACATGCTTGGCTGCACTTTTGGCATCAGATGTTTTGTTCAAGGGGTGGTATGATTGAGCCGCTAAAAGCCTCGTGTTGGTTTTAAGGCAAGCTGACTCTGGTTGGTTTAACTCCACGTAATGGGCAGAGTGCATTGAAGAGCTGGTGATGTGTGGGTATAGGCAATTTCCAGCCAACCAATCCTTTTCACAACACTCCCTTTGCACTGAATGAAAGATGAAGCCCAAAAAATGAAAAAGTGTCTAACTTCAAATAATGAGGCATGCGTAATCAAACATCATCATAGTTTAGACATGAATGTAATTATTTGATTTCATCTTTTTTACAGTAATGGCATGTAATCTTGTAGTCAGAAACGCCTTGACTGAGACCAAGACCCAGCCAAGGTCAGACAGGTCTAAACCAAGGCAAGACCAAGACGTGCTAAACTAAGACGGAGACTATGACTGGTTGAGACCAAGTCAACATCAAGACCAAACACAGAATAGTGTTAAAATTGTTTAAAATAAAGAAATTACTTTTCTTTATCGCAAACAATGGATGTTGCTGTGATTTTACAAGGTTGTCCACCTTTTTCTGTTATTTGGCTATTAAGCAACCATTAAAAACGAATTTGAAACATTTAAAGCTCAGGGCTACATTAACTGGACGTTGAGGCAACTCAAGCATAATGTAGAAATTACATTTGAACTCGATGTGTGCCCAAATCAGGGAAAAAGTGATGCAAATTGACCTGCGAGCCTACTGCAAACATTACAGTGTTTCCATTTTGACGCATTTACGTTGTATGCCATTGCTTGATGTGGACCACATTGGATCACGTGTACATTTTAGTTTTTGAAAATTAACAGTTAAATCTAATGAACAGTTCTCTCCAGATGTCTGGTGAATGAAGACGTTGTTCCAGAAATCTCTGATAAGGTTATTTGTAACATTTGCACACAGCAGAACGTTTCTTCTTCATGGAAGTTGTACAGAAATATTTTTTGAGCTCTGTGAAGCCAAAGGAAATAATTGCCAATTTACCTTTTTCGCAGAATCTCTAGTAGAGTGTGACAAACATTATGGAGTGCTCTAAAATATATAACATTAGGCTGTTGCTTGCTTTGATAAAATATGTTGCTGATTGGTAATTTTTAAAAAAGGCATAAAAATGGGCCTGTAATTATTTTTTTTTAATTTGCTGAAAGTGCTCGCAGCTTTCTTTGTGTTGTCGGATTAAAATCCCCTGCGCAGCCTAGACCGAACAGAGACACTCGAGACTGAGATAATACCGAGATCACAGAGAGACGAGACTGTGACAAGACCAAGGCAGCGATAGTTGGTTCTGTGACAAAGACAGAGACCATAGAAAAGTGGATCAAGACTTTTGTCACAACAACATTTATTTCTGTTCATCATGGCTGTCAGGTTTCTGTCACTATTCATGTTGTTTCATGCTGTGGGAGACAGCTGTGTCTTTTGTTTCCTTTTTTATTCATCCAATTTTCTTTCTTGTGTGTTATTTGTTCCATTTTTATCGGTAGAAATCCTATCTCTTGACTGACAGCTGGAACCAAGATGTTTTGCTTCTGTTTTTTAGAAATAATATTACGTCATTACCTTTTTTTAAAGAGGACAGAGGACAAGAAATACCAAAAAATCTGGTTTATTCAATACTGAATAGGAGCCCTAAATAATAACCCAATGACGGGTTTCAGTCACAGTCTAGAGAAGAAGCAACAGTCTTCAAATCCAGCTCATACTCAGAGAAAGCAGTGTACCAAGAAGCTAGGATCTAGCAGGGGAGAGGGCCCAGTTCCTGACAACCGCCATCTAAAAAAAAACTGACAAAGAGAATAAGAATAGTCCAGGCACTCCAGACAAGACTTCTTCTTCTTTTACTTCTGGATGTTCCCAGTTTAGGGATCGCCACAGCGATTCATCTGTTTCCACCTAACTCTGTCCTTAGTATCCTCTACTTTTGCACCAACTAACTTTATGTCCTCTTTTAGCACATCCTTATATTTCGTCTTTGGCCTTCCTCTTGACCCCTTGACATCCTTTTACCAATATAACCACTCTCCCTCCTCTGCACATGTCCAAAGCATCTCAATCTGGCATCTCGTCTCCAAAACAACCAACCTGAGCTGTCCCTCTGATGTGCTCGTTCCTAATCTTGTCCATCCTTGTCACATTTAAACTGAACCTCAACATCTTCATCTCTGCTACTTCCGTCTCTGCCTCTTGTCTCTTCCTCACTACTACAGCCTCTAACCCATACATCATAGCTGGTCTCATTACTGTTCTGTACACCTTTCCTTTGACACCCCTGACACTTTTCTCCACCCACTCCAACCTGCCTGCACTCGTCTCTTCACCTCTTTTCCACACTCGCCATCACACTAGACTGTTGACCCCAAATACCTAAACTCCTACAGCTTCTTGACCTCGGCCCCCTGTAACCTCACTGTTCTATTTCCCTCCGTCTCGTTCAAAAACATGTATTCTGTCTTACACTGACTGACTTTCATTCCTCTTCTTTCTAGAGCTGACCTCCAACTTTCCAGGTGCTCCTCCATCTGCTCTCTGCTCTCACTACAGATCACTATGTCATCTGCAAACATCATGGAAATGTCCATGGAGATTCCTGCCTGACTTCATCTGTCAACCTGTCCATCACCAATGCAAACAAGAACGCACTCAAAGCTGATCCCTGATGTAGCCAAACATCTACCTTGAACTCCTTTGTCTGACCTACAGCACATCTCACTGCTGTCTTACTCCTCACATACATATCCTGAACTACTCTAATGTAGTTCTCTGCCACTCCTGATATCCTCATACAGGACCATAGCTGCTCTCTCGGCACCCTGTCATATGCTTTTTCTAAATCCACAAAGACGTAGTGCAGCTCCTTCTGACCATCTCTGTACTTCTCCATTAACATTCTCAGGGCAAAAATTGCATCAGTGCCCTTTCTGGGCATGAAGCCATACTGCTGCTCACAAATATCCACTTCCCTTTTTAGCCTAGCTTCGACTACTCTTTTCCAGAGATACATTTTGTGACTCAATAACTTTATGCCTCTAGTTGTTACAACTCTGCACATCACCCTTGTTCTTAAAGATTGGTACTAGGACACTTCTCCTCCATTCCTCAGGCATTGTCTCACTCTCTGAAATCCTGTTGAATAACCTAGAAAGGAACTCAACTGCTGTCTCTCCTAGACACTTCTACACCTCCACAGGTATATCATCTGGACCAACAACCTTTCCACTCATTCTTTCTAATCTTTTCAACTTCCTGCTCTACAATATTCACCTCTTCCCCCTTCTTCTCCTCATTCATCAACTCCTCAAAATACTCCTTCCATCTTCTCTGCACACTCTCCTCAATTGTTAGCACCTTTCCATCTCTATATTTAATCACCCTTATCTGTTGCACATCCTTCCCATCTCGGTCTCTCTGTCTCGCTGAACTGTACAACTCTGTCTTAGCTTCCCTTGTGTCTGACTTTTGGCCTTTCCCACCCCCCTTTTACTTTTTATTTTCTTCGGTCCTTTCGATGTCCCACTTATTTTTAGCTAGCCTCTTCTTCTGGATAATGTCCTGTACTTCCTCCTTCCACCACCATGTTTCCTTATCTTCTTTCCTCCTTCCAGCTGACACACCTAGCACCTTCCTTCCTGTCTCCAAAGAGGGGAGGAAAGATGGAAAAGAAGACCAGGTGGTGGAAGTTGAAAAATGAAGAAGTTTGTGAAGAATTCAGACAGAAGCTGAGACAGGCTTTGGGTGGTCAGGAAGAGCTTACAGATGACTGGGAAAGTACAGCAGAAGTGATCAGGGAGACAGGAAGGAAGGTGCTAGGTAAGTCAGCTGGATTAAACAAGCCTGACAGTGTGTCACTTTAGAAAAAAATTCAAACAAAACATTTCCCAAAAAAGGGTCGGAGTAAAGTCAAGATGTACAATGCAGTTAAAGTGTTTTATTGATATTTTGAACTACCTGGGCTTTTAATAGTGACTAGAAAAAGCAATCAGTGATCCGTATTCTTCTCATACATTCATCATTTCTCAGGCTTGTTATGTAATGTTGACACAAAAGAATAAATGAATCTATGCTCTGGTAGGTCAGAAAATAGTGTTAATTCAGTTTGATTTGGATCAAGTATGGCATGGCACCACATCCAAATTGTTGCCAAAACAGGGTGCAGGGAAAACTCCTCAAAATCATGTGGAACTGTCCATTGAATTCTCACTTTACCATGAGCAATGGAAAAAAAAACTTTCTTTAAAATTGTTTGTATCTAATTCTATTCACTGTATTTGACCTCCTAGCCATTGCTCCAGGTCTCCTTTAACCTCCCACCTTCTTTCCAAATTTAATTTGATTTTGATCATTTACTTGAAGGAGAGCTGACCTTGTAGCCCTCTCTTGTTCATAGACTAGAAACAATTAACTCGATTTCTAGAAACAGTGATCCTCAATGTCCAAATGACTGTAGGGTTCAGCAGCTAAGCTTCCATCTTGTCCCAAACCTTTAACCTCTCAGCTGGCAGGTTACATTAGAAATGCAAACAGACTTGGTTAATTTATGCAGTCAGTGTTTGCATGAATTAAACCACAAAAGGCTCAGCCATTGCCTCTTGGAACCCTACCATGGGCTGCCTGGGGTTATTCAAGCCATCTGGACACAAAAGCTCTAAAGTTAACTCTGGTGCATTTGCCATGTTCTGAAATGAGCATAACAAGTGGAATCAAGTGAGGAATGAAGGGAAACAAGTGAAAAAAGTATGTGTGTTTTGTTGAGGTTTATATTTTTAAATGGTTAATATGTTGATATGAAAACGTCTACAACTCTGTATTAATAGTGATTGTTTTGCAAGTCTCTTCTTGATTGACACAATACAACATACAAATGGGATTTCTCTTTAATTCATAATGTTTAATGGTTCTAAAGGCAAATCATGTTTTTCATGGATACAACACTTAATCACTCAACCAACAAAATTAACTTTCACCCAAAAACGTGGAAAAGTGGAATAACAACATGGTCCTCAAAAATACTAAACTATTTTCTTTAATGTACTATATAAAGTTTATATCATAATTTGTAATGATTAAAATGTCATTGGTTGATATTTTGGTATAGGTTATTGTTAAATTTATTAATCTATAGTTTTTATTTGTTATATATAAATAAAACTGCTGTGACGTGTTAGCACATCATATTTTTAGCAAACATGCTAACATCATTTAGCATTATCACAAATTCTCTCACAATAAATAGTATTTGTTCTTAAATCTATTCCTCTGACTGTCAAAGCTGTGGCTAAAATAAAGTTTTTTTCTTAATAAAGGTATTTTCTAAATACAGGCTTTATTCTTATTATTCATGAGCTAGATGATTCAGTCAGACACTGAACTACTTTAAAAATCTATACCGAGTTATTATGAATGTTCATCGATTATGAAATCCATCCGTCTCTCTGTATTCTTTAAAGATATACTCAGATTGCTTTTCTGGATATGCTTCATGAAATCTGTTACAGAACAGCGAGGTTCCAGAGACAGGAGTTCATGCAGCTGCTAGACCTGCAATTACTGCACCAGAACAGCAGCAGTCGGTCTCTTCATGCTGAGCTTGAGTTTGTTATAGGACCAAGGCCCAAATTGTTCTTGTGATTTGAGATATTACATGGGTTGGTTTGAGGATAACATTTTTAAAATTGGGAAAAACTCAGTAGATTTTTTTAATTTGAAATCAACATTTTTTTCATTATTAGTGATTTGGTTATGCAGCAAATTCATCTCATTACATATTTTGTGACTGTATTTGTAAAAAAAAAAGCTAAGATTATGTCTTCATAAAAGGTGGAAATGTTTATGATCTAATAAAGCAATTACATCTCCGACAGATACTAATACTAAGTAAGTAGTTTCCATAAATAATTGGAAATAAACTATTGTACAAATACAAATACATTCATTCAATAATTTTCCTGCCCGCTTATTCCCTTTATGGGTTACGAGGGTCCGCTGTTGCCTATCTGCAGCTCACATCGGGCAAGAGGCAGGGCTACAACCAGTACAGGTCGCCAGTCCATCGCAGGGCAACAAATAGAAATGTAATTCTAAAATTATTCTTTTTTTAGAATTTTGAAATAAAGATTTACTTTGTTTTTCTTTTAGGTCTAATGCAGCATGCTCTAAATTACTTTCAAGGAAACCTTAACTAGAATTTTAAAGGCACCATTTAGAAAACAAAAACTAAATAAAATAAAAAATCTTCACAGTGGGTCGCCATGAAATGTTACATTTTCTAAACTATTTTTAGATCGTAATGATTCTGGACTTGGATGCCAAATCCTTGTTTAAAGCTATTTGCTTGACCTCTATCCTGTGTTTTAAACTTTTGATATTCTGAGCTGTATTCAAAGAACACCCCAATAGTTTTGTTGATCCATAATTTAACCAATATATTTAAAGCTACAACACACAAGGATTAATTTGGGTCTTGGCACCATCTTGTGGCATCAAATTTAAAGGGAGATATTTCCACATTTCTAATCCTGCGATGTTCAACAAATTCCTCAAAGGATACATTCACGAGGCTTATAAAATACAGTTTATAGTTAAGTGTTTTGGTAAAGAGCATTTACATCATGAACAACTTCAAAAAAATGAAATCAAATCTGAGCACATTAAAAGTAATAAAGACCTGACAACTTTTTACTGTATAGATCTGAATGACGCTCATTCTTCTCAGAATATACTTCATACATTTATAAACAATGTTCTAAAATGGAGCCATACGTTTTATAATACATTTTCTGACAACACATAATGGAATTACGCTGAGGTGGTTTAGAGATCTTTCTGATCGTGGATGCTTTAAATGTTGCTACATTTGTGTACGGCTGTGAGCACATCTCTTTCCCATCCGTGTTTTTCTTTCATTTTGAAAAACAAAACTGATAGCATAACCCAATTTTTTCCACTTTTTAAATCAAATTAACCAAATGATCATCAAACATGCTGAAATTATCTTTTTGACTAACCTATTAAGGCAGATTACTGTGTCCAACAAATAATGTCTAATTGAGTCAAAGATTCTCGTGCCCAGATGGAGTTGCTTCCATATCAAGTTGATTTTATTGATGCACAGCTTACACCACTGCAAGACCAGCAGCATCTCATTTAACTAAAGTGAAGATATCAAAATTATTTCAATCAGAAACATTTGTGTATGTTCCATTAAAAGAAGATTTTATATTTGCTATTAAAAAACTCTTTTTTTAGTCAAGTGGTTAACGCTGATGGGTCTCTCAGCGAGGTCTCTGGTCCAAGTCCTGGCTGGAAATACTTTTGCATTGAGTTTGTATCTTTCCCTTCTTCCCTATAGTTTTAGTTTTGAATCATTTGCTTCAGTCAAATTTCTAAATTTAAATGGATTATTGTTCATACTGGAACAAATATGAATATTTATGTACTGTACTTTTAAAAGTACCAGCATAGGTACAAATGCAGTCCTAAAAGGTACTTGTAAAAAGTACAGGGTCCAAAACTGATTTTTTTTAAGTTAAAATGTCCCAATTTTTGGTTTTATTATCAGTTTATGTCAGCTGTGAAAACCTTTTTTACCCATTGTGAAGTAAATTGTTGGATGGAGGAAAATTTTGACGTTTCCATATCAATAATATCCCTTTAAACATATAAATGAACAATCTTCATTACAAAAAAAACCTGAGACACAAACACAGATTGTCGTTTAAAAGGTTTATTGAATTTGTGGAAATCTGCTGTCCATTTTTGGTCATTGGCAATAAGCACACATAACAGAACAGATCTTAGCAGAGTTTCTCGGGTCCTCAGCAACTACTAAGCAAACTACAGACAAAGTATAAACATAAATCCAAATAAAGCTAATTAAATCAAGTGATGTTTCAACAAATCACTCTAATGGGCCAAGGCAAAACAAAATGGCACTTTATAACTTGTTTGTAACGGATGCAAACAAAACTTCTGTGTGGTTTCAGCTCTCCAGCACCTCCAGTGGTCACAGCTTTAGATGCAGCTCATTCCAGATCATCGTTCTGGGTCGACTCGTTTATTATCTGCCATTGTGGAAAGGTTAACAGTAAATTTAGACCACAAACATAAATATTTAAAAAAAAACATTTAAAAAAATCACTCACATGTCCATCTCTGGTCTCAATAGTCTTTATCACCACTTTCTTTGACAGGCTCTCAGACGCAGGGCGTGTTTCCTTCATTGACTCTGAAAGAGGAAACCAAATAAAGTTTTGGTGAACAGTTATCCTAAAGACTTTTCTTTCTGTAAAACATAACCTCTGGTATATTGGGGAGGAACAGAGTCAAATGAAGAAGAGAGCAGATAAGTTTACAGTATTTTAAATTTATACTAAAACATAATTATGTTTCAACAAAGACAACAAATCAACTTTGAATGGTCAAAATGGTCAAAAACCCTGATATGATTTTTAAGCATTAATACAATTACACAAAAATGTTAAATCCTTGCTCTAATCAAGGTTTTTGGTCCCAATTTAAAATGCTGTTTAAAAGTATTTCTATGGCAGAAATTTCTTTCTTTCTAAAGGTAAAAAGAAGTGAGTGACATAATATAATGTTACTTGAGTTATTAAGAGTTCTATACACAAAACCTCATGTCTGATTTTCCTAAGGCGAGATAGAAATATACAATTGGTTGCTATGGTAAACAGCCTTGTTGCTATGGAGGGGTTAGTGAATACGATGTATATTATGTAGCAATGAGTGCCATAAATCAATCCCCATGTCTTCATGATTTCCAAATCTGAGCTAGTTCTGGCACATTGGTTGTTAGGGTAACCAGTCTGGTTGCTATGAAGAAGTCAGTGACATAAAGTAATGTTGTGTTTGTCACTATAAGTTATATAAACTAATCTCCAAACCTCTTTCAAATACCAAAACTGAGATAGAGTTCAGAAAATGTGGTTGCTAGGGTAATCAGTTTGGGCTGCTAAGGAGCTGTCAGTGATGTCTTTCCTTCATTTTCCAACCCGCTTATTCTCTTTTGGGGTCTGCAGTCTGATCACCAGCTCATTGGGCAAGAGGCAGGGGTACACCCTGGACAGGTCTCCAGTCCATCGCATGGCTCACACATTCACACCTAAGGGGAATTTAGATCATTCAATTAACCTGACGCATGTTTTTGGGATTGTGGGGGTACGCAAGCACGGAGAGAACATGCAAACTCGTTCCAGGAAGGTCACCGGTGAGCCTCGAACCAACAAGCTTCTAACCACAGAAGGCCACAGTGCTACCGACTGCGCCTCTGTGCCACCTCAGCGATGTTATAAAAATGTTTATGTTGTTACAATGATTAACAGAAACAAACCTCAATTTCTATGATGTTTCATCTTGAAGATAGCTTTGTTTTCTTTTATAAGTCAATGGTAAATGTTTTGCCCTGTCTAGAGCAAATACTTCTGCACAGTGGTTGGTATGTTGCACAGACTGATGTATTTCTATCAGAGCTTTATTTAATTATACTTTTTCGCAGGCCTTGTATATTTTCCCCTTAAATTAACAAGTATAATACACAGTACCTCGCAGACTTAAGGATGAAATGTTGGGAAATGGAGAGGTGATCCTAAAGAGAAAAACACATGCTTCAGTAAATATGCTGACGTTATCTGTCCTACATTTAAGAACAGATCAGAATAAATATCATGCTACTTGTAAACATAATATTTGATATACATCCCCCCCACAAACATCACTTCACATGCATTTAAAGAGATTTCTATGTGCACCAAATCCCGAAGACAGCTCATCGTAGTTGGGACACCTAGCAAAAAGCCAACCTGCTCTCTTCTCCTTCCAGCAGCTTCCTGTAAGTGGCAATCTCAATGTCAAGGGCCATTTTAACATTCAAAAGATCCTGATATTCCCGTAGATGCCGAGCCATCTCATCCTTCATGTTCCGGATGTCATCCTGCAAACGGTCAACTGTGTCTTGGTATCCAGTCGCCTCCATGGCGAAGTTGTCCTCCATCTCTCTCATCTGACGCTCAAGAGATTCGTTCTGAAAATATAGATGAGACGTAGAATTTGAGAAAATGTAGGTGTGAAATAAGTTTTAAAACTAGTATTTTTTCAGGATCTTGACATTTTTATATAAAAAAACCCCCAATAATAATTGTTAGTTACCTTGAAATCATACAGCTAAAACATTCTAAATAACTAAATAATGTCACTCATTTACAATAAAAAATAATAATAATTATAACTAGATGCCTAAAGTTTGTTCACAAAACTGGCATTTTAAAATATTTGTATAAGTAAAAGGGAATGGTTGCCAAGGTAGAATGTTTTGTTGCTATGGAGCAGTCAGTGACTAAATGCAAAGTTCAGCATGCCAATATGAATAAAATAAACAAACCCCCAGCTCTCTATAATTCTGCCTAGCTGAAATAGTGATAGCCATGCCAAATGGTTGCTATGGTAAATAGTAAGGTTGCTACGGAGGGGTCAATGACATAATATTAAGCTGCATTTGTCATTTTAAGTTATATAAAAAAACATTTGAGCCAAAGTTGAGTTAAAGTTCAGAACATTTGGTTGCTGGGGTAAACAGTTTGGTTGCTAGGGAGTTGTCAGTGTTGTCATACAATATTGAAATTGTTACTATGATTGGCATAAACAAACCTCCATTTCTCTATGATGTTTCATATTAAGATATTTCCATTGTATTTTCCTATTTATATTCAAGACACGTTTGTGTATCTTGGGAGATGCACTGGGAGAAGTGTTTAGAATATTCTATCCAAAGACAAATAACAATATGCACCAGCCAACATGAAAAAAAATACAAAAGAAAACAATACTCATGCCAAAATACTCACAGTTCCTTTAAAAGCTTCTAAGTCACAGGTGAGAGCCTGGAGTTGGCGGCGGTACTCATTGGCTTCCTGTTTAGCCAGACGAATGGCCTCGTTGTTCCTTGCAGCAGCTTCTGATAGGTCTGCAAACTGAAAGAAACGGTAAAAGGTAAGACCCCATCTGCCCACAGCTTTTGTTTTCTCTTAGTGAGAAGTGGGTTCAACACTGGATGTTCAATTTCCATGTCTGACGACCCCAGCTAATAGGTGCCTGCTGGCTACATTAGGATGATCAATACTGAAGGAAAGGGAACAGATGGACCCTAAACTTAACCTCAAACCATCTGCCACCTCTTAGGTTGAAAATCTGAATTCCGGCTTTTCAGTGAGAGTAAAAAACTACCCTGTAATGAACCCTGTTTACACCTTCTAACAATGAGCAATTCTCAAATTCATTATTTGTGACCTCACAAACCTTCTGTCCACAACACTTGAGACCTTAAAATAGCACCTGACTGAGGTTGAATCCAGTATTTTGTCATGTGCATTTAGATAGTGTAGTGAATTCTGTCTTCTATGCTTTGTTGGTTGTAAACATGAACATAACAGTAATCTTGTACTACAACATACAGTGTACATGCATAATGGGAGGCAGCGGTAGCTCAGGATCAATGAAAAGTCCAGGCTATTAGGTTTCTTGTCCTTTCTGTCTCATGTGATTTTGTGTTTTTTTCACTCATCTTGTCCTCCTCATTAGGTTCACGAGCCTGTTATTATGTTCTCATCAAGAACACAAGTTTACTGATACATGGTGATCAGAACGGCTTATATCTGTGCTGTTTTCATCACTCTCACTTATCTCTTGGCTCCAATCGCTCCTGTCCAGTCTAGTTCTGTCCTGTTTTGAGGGTAAATTCTTCCTCGGCTGCCTGGCGGTGCTTATAACGGTGAGCCTCTGCTCAGCCCCTTTAGTTCCTGGTGGAACTTTGAGAATTGCCAGACAGCTACACACCAAATCGGATTTCTGAGCTGGTCCTGCTCTTTATAAATTTGGGGCTTCAGGCTTTTTCTGTCCACACCTCATTTGGAATTGAGATGTTTTAATGAGGTAAAAGACTGTTGTTGTTTTTTTTAGATATGTTTGAGAGGTTCAGCAGCGGTATATTATAGAGATTTCACAAGACTCAGTTTTGTAACGTGTTTCTGGAGGAGTTATTAGGGCATGGCTCCAAAGCCAATCATCTCATTTAGTCACGCCTATATAGACCCAAAACCTTGTCTAATTGACTTAGTCCGACTTTGTAAACTCCTTCCTCCCCATCTCCCTGCTAGGGAGGTTGGATGATGGGGGGCAACTAGGATGCATTCGAGCCGAGCAGCTAGACTTACGTTACAAGGCAGGTCAAGATGTCAAACTCTTTAAACATCCTAAAGAATCAAATCAACCTTTGAATTGATCCTGAATCTTACCCATAGTTCAACTTCTTTTAAAAATACCAAATACAAAGCAGTAAATAATTATTCTTACTAAATATTTTTCATTATTTACAAAAGTTCAAATACATTTTTAAGAATGATCTATCAAATGTGAAAAGCATGTGGTTATTCACCCTTTTCTTGGTAATGTGCACCATGCCACACATCTCAACATTCATCGATAAAATGACGGTGTATCTAGTAAAAATATTTAGTTTGTCATTCTGTGAGCTTGAACTGGAATTAACTTATTCATTCAAGTTCTTTCTCACTTGTTCCCTTTTGTGCCTATATCTCCAGCTATCTTTGGGCGAGAGGCAGGAGTACACCCTGGAGAGGTCACCAGTCCATCGCAGGGCAACACTGGATAACACCTAAGGGGAATTTAGATTATTCAAATAACCTCACCACATATTTTTTGGGCTTGTTGGGAAAACGCAAGTACCCAGAGGAAAGCACATAAAGAACATTCAAACTCCTTTTACCTGAACCGGCAACCTTCTAACTGAAAGGCCACAGGGCTGCCGGGAATGAACTTACTCAAGTAAAATTAGTTTAGTAATGCACATGAGGTAATCTAGTACTACATTGTAAGCATTTCATTTTTTGGAGATGTTTTTTTACTCTCTAAGCCAGATCCTGAGTCTTTTAATTTCAAACCACCTAAAGAAAGACAGATGTTGACTCAATATTTCTCAATATTTTAACTCCATCCAGTTTGATTAGTGAATTGACCGGTTATTGTGGAACTTGAAAAATATTTAGAGGACAGTTTCTAGAGTAGTACTTTATTTTAATCTCTGAAGAAGTTATGTTTAGCAATTGAAATAATCGAATGAAATGAAGATAATAAAAAAGATCAACGTTGACAATGAGGTTAGTTTCTAACCTTGGATTTGTACCAGTCCTCAGATTCCTGTAGGTTCCTGGATGCCAGTGTCTCATACTGCTGCCTGACGTCTTTCAGAGCTGCTGTCAGGTCTGGTTTGGACACCTCCATCTCAATCTGCATGTGCTGCTCTTGCATCTGCATCTGGATTTCAGCAAGTTCCTTAAAAAAGGTAGCAAAATTAGAATTGAAATAAGGTTGAGTATGGTCCTTTTTTTTATTTATTTGGGGGGAGGGGGGAATGTGAAAAGAAGTTTAAAGTCAATACAGCTGTTCTATTTATTTACATGTCCGTTTAAAAATCTAAAGGCAGGTTTCACTTAATAATAAATCTTACAATTACATATTTTTCAAACATGTTTCATAACCCCTTCAGCTGAAACAGATTTAATCACTGATTAGTGTTGAAGAGACCATTTCTGCAGGTGGTTCATTACCTCATCATGGAGCTTCTTCAAAAAAGCAATTTCTTCTTGCAAGGATTCCACCTTTCTCTCCAGGTCCAGACGAGCCAGGGAAGCATTATCAACATCCTGTGAGTGAAACACGAGGAGGTATTTCAAAGATCATGCTGTTTAAACATGCCTATCATTTCCTCTTAAAATCAGAACTAATTTAATTATTCAAATAAAAGTACAAACACTAATATTTAGTGTTTCTAATATTCAGATGAATCTAAAATTGTATTTTTTAATGATACATTGGTATTTTACTGATGCCCGTAGGGGAATTTCTTAGATTCCAGGTAAGCTACATTTTTAAATGTAAATTTAATTGTTTAAAACAGGAAGTGGAAAGAGAGTACTTTTTTTTTTTTTTCAAATAAGCAGGGTTGGTTACGTTTGGTTTTACACAAAGCATGTTTGCTGTAGGCGACAGTAAGGGTTTGTAATGGCTGTGTTATAAATATAACAGTGCCAAACATACTTATTCACTGATCAAATAATACAATTAAGATGTTTCAGTGATACTCTATGCTTCTCCTTTTGGTAATCTAATGGAAGATTCAAGGTTCGGCAGGTACCAAGATATGGTAAAGTACTCATCTGACTTAGATTATTGGTTGAGGGGGCATTATGGTGTGGAGTTGTTTTTCAGAATCCAGGTTTTGCTCAAAGTTCCAGGACTCTGAATGCTTCAGCATACCAAGACATTTAGCACAATTCCATAAAAAATTTGGAAAATATTTTCCAAGCAAGAGGGGATATCCCTCTTGTTTCAAGACTTAGTGCCAGAGCCAAATGAAAGGTCAATAATGGTATGGATGAATGAGTTTTGACATCACCATGATGACTTGAACTCAAAAGCAAAGCCTGAATACTCTGAGCCAAGTCTCCTTATCCAACACCAGTGTCAAATATGAATTAAAAAAAAAAAACTGAAAAAAGTCATAAAAACGGACCAGATAGGAGTATTGAACCACATAAAATGCTATTGATTACAAATTGGATATCACTAAATTAATGTGTCTATGTTAGGATCTCGTCTTGCTTGCCTCAATCAGAGCATGTGTTCGGCACATTCTCCCTCTCTCTCTTTCTGCTCCTCCCCCTCCCTGCCGGTTTTTCCCTAATTACCTCCTCACCTGTCCCTGATCTTGTTGCCTGATTTTTTTCTCTTTAGATTCTTTGTGTTTCCTCTGTCACTGGTTCATTGTTTACTTCATAACCCAATGTCCTCTGACTCTATGGCAGTTATCAAAATATGCTTTATGTTGTTAGGTTTTGTTATGTTCAATTGTTCTAGTTTAGTGGTCCTTTCCGGTATTTTTGTATTTATTAAAACTATTTAGTTTAATCCAGCTCCAGCAGCAAACTGTCTAACAGCAAATGTGCAAATACGATGGAGACAAAATGGTCTCAATATCATCCTAATATGTAAATTGAAGTTCTAAATTCTTAATAATAATTAACTTCATTTGAATTCTAACAAAATTGATAAATTGTTAAGGGAAAGCAAACATATTCAATTAATTCACATGCATACACATTTATAAATCAATTCTAAATCAATTCTAAATGTTTGCACAGATTTACATCCATTGAGGTTTTGAATGGGTTTTCATCACATGTTTATAGACGGATCAATGTTGATTTGAAGCTAGCCAGTGGTGCAAGAGTACTTAAATATCATACTAATGATCAATATCTTACTAAATATTATATTAAATATCAAGTAAAAGTACCATTACTTGCCAAAATAAGAGTAAAGAAAATATCTGTATGACTCAAAGTACGAGTAATAAGTAGCTCTTCTAAGAAATAGAGGAGAGGTAAAGAGAGAGGGAGAGAAAAAGAGAAGAAAGAAAGAAAAAGAGAAGAAAGAAACTGATAGAAAGAGCAAGAGGTAGACAGGTACAAAAGAGAGAGTGAGAGGGAGAAAAAGGGAGATGAAAAGGAGCATGAATGAGTGAGAAAGAGAGAGAGAGACAGAGGGAGAGAGAGAGAAATTGATAGGCAGATCTTAGAGATATAGAGAGGGCAAAACAGAAGAAAAACAGACAAAAAGAGAAGACGAGTGAAAATAACTGCTTCATAATTAATCATTCAACTATTTTTCCGGCAATTGACATGATAAAAGAAAATAAAGAGCTGTTCTTGCAAAATAGTTTCTATTTTTACTGATTGTATTGATGTGATGGTAGAGGATTCTTTACATTGACTTGATCTCATTTTTGGGGAATCATTTCTTTTTTAAGCAATTTAATTGGACAGAATAGGTGCCAGTCACTGTAAAACAATAAATAAAAAATGATAAAGTAGGTAAGGCAGGTTGAAGAAAAGTAGTGCAGTAAAAGTTAAGACACTACAACTAGAAATGTTTTATACTAGAAACATTTTATATCTACTCAATAAATTACAGTTTCTGAGAAAACCTACTCAATTACAGTATTTGCAGTTTGAGTATACTCAGTATATACACAGTATACTTAGTTTGAGTATTTGCAATTAGTTACTTTACACCACTGAAACTAGCCACATGTGAATGAACTGATATGGAGTTATGACCAATACCTTTCAGACTTCCCCGGCAACTTGGGCTTGCCCTGTTTAGCCAACCAATCACATTGCTTTGAACACACAACAGCCTCAAGCAGCTCAATGCTCTGCTGCAGCAGTACAAAATGTCCACTAAATGATAAATTCTTTTAAAAAGTGAGTGTGAATCGAAAGAATGTTTTTGCCTTTACATACAATTTTCTCATTTTGATTTGTGCCATACAATTATGAACGTAAGCATTGTTTTTTTTTTCCAAAACGCCATGACTGCATTTTTAATATGAGTAAACATGTTTTCTTTAGCACAAAAGTGGTTTGAGGAAAATCTAAATGTTCTTTTCCCAAACATAAACATTTCAAATACAGATTTAAATTTTTAGATTTTATTTTAAAATGTGATAACTCCATTGCCCTAGTTTTTTCTGAAACACTACAAATCAATATAATCAATACAAAGCTTTATTTATTTTTAAATTAAATGGTTAAAAATACAAGAATGAACAACATCGATATTGAATCAAGTGACTTGTTCCAGGATAGATTGATAAAACAGTGTCAGAACCCAAAATCAGGAATTGGACTCCGAACTGGGGAGTAATCTGCTGCCAGTCTCTCCTTTCACTTCCTGGTGATTTTACGACATCTCTATTGAACTTTATTGAATGTGATCAGCTGGAAAATTGATGTATTCTGTTCTGTCTTCATAGAATGATTATAGAACGATTCAAAACTTTTGACAGCCGGCATTTTTCCATCTCCTCTTATATTCTTTGCACTGATGAGCGTCTTGTGAAAAATTTAGAAAAAAAATAGACATGGCATTTATTGCGCTTTTGGTTTGGAAAAAAATAGACTGCATTACACTGCAAGTATTGTGTGTTTTTTTATTTATTTATTACAGGCTTAAGGTTTTGCACTTACTCGGTTTTTTTTTTCAACTGCATTTATCGCATTTTGAAAATTAAATGTTAATGTTCTTCCAACAATCAAAATGTCACATTCTAAAATAATTATGTGAATTTCTACCCATACAAATATTTATATAAATCACAATGAAGAAATGAAAACCGTGAGACTTTGGAAACTGTTAACAAGGGTAATTCTAACTCGACGATCATTCAGTAATCATTTGATCAATCAATCTTTATCAACTGTAGTACAATAATGAAAATCTGTTCACATCCAAAATTCTATTTAATATGATATAACTTCTGAACATATGCATCAGATTAACATCTTTTGCAAAATTCTAAACACATTTCAGCTGCCTTTTGTCCAAGGAAACACATAAATATTGCATAAATAAAACAAGGAAATCAAACTATTGATCTGAAGTGTGCATGCATTAATCTGAACCTTTCAGAAGTGCATAACAATAGCTCGCCTGCTGCCCCCAGTTTGTCAGCTGCAGCTGGTGGTGGCAGACACCCTTTTAATATCTCTCTCAAACAAAAGTCACCGATGTCCCTTGGATAACAGTGTCCCCTCCCATGCACCCAACAGCCGTACAACAGTTTGCTTTGTCATGAACGCCCTGCCTGCTCTCACACAAAGCTTTCTTTTCACTCATGTGTCTAAATCTGATGCTGGACATCAGGACGAGAGGCTTGACCAGACCTGCACTGACCCTTCTGTTCTCTAAGGAGGACCCTCACACAAACTTCTCAGAGTGTCTTTGAAGCATTCACACTCATTTTAATGTGAACACATGCAGATACCTGTCTGAAGCTCCGGAGACTGTTCTCAGCATCCTCTTTTTGAAGCATCTCTTCTTGAAGTCTGGAAATCAGATGCAAATTTGAGACGAGCCACACCCTTCATGATCTCTCCAGAGACTAATACACTCTCAACCACAGCATCACAATAGAACCACACACTTAGTTTACATAGTGTCTGTTTGTACAAGATGCAAAAATATAAAATGAAACCATGCAATAGATAAGGGTTGTGTGATTATTTAATTTTTTTTAAACATTCTAGAAAAGGTTTGTGTAATCTAAAGAATCCGGTAAAAAGCTTGCTTGACATTTAAAAGATTAGATGTGGTTGAAAGAAATCTATTAAGAAATGAAATATACATTAAAGTATTGATCTGAATGCCGAACTCATCTTTTGTACATTTAAGAATTTATATTTTTACAGCTGTCCAAGCAATTTATTTGTAAAAAAAAAAAAAAAAAAATCACACTTTTAAAATGTATTAATATTTAATATTTAAAAGGGAGTGTTAAAATCTAATAATGATAATAATGAAAATAATAATAATAATAATAATAATAATAATAATAATAATAATAATAATAATAATAATAAATATTTTTGGCTAAACTGATAGGGCTGTGCAATATTATCTTATAAAATATATAATTTTTTTTTAATCATTGATATCTGATAGACTCTTCTGGACTTACATTCTGCAAAATAGATTGATGAAACAAAATATTTTAATTTAAATAATACTATACACACAATGGTGTTGTCCTATATGTATATAAAGTAATTATAAATTTATGGAAAAATCCTAAGTTAAACTCGAACAAAAATGTTTTCTTGATTCTAAATGTAATTACCACCATTTTCAGTTTATAACCAAATTTCTGAATCTAGATGAAGTTATTTTACTCTCTCTCTCTCTCTCTTTTTTTAATTTAACAAAAAGACTTGAGTTATTTAATAAAGAACCTTATTTGGACATGCTTACTAGGATTTGGCTCTTGTCTTATTATTTGCACGGTTATTAAGAGCATTAAAAAAAACATACTTTTCACGCAGACGTTCGATGTCTTCTCCCAAGTTGTCCCGGTCCAGCTCAGCCCGCTGCTTGTCTCCAGTGAGCTGCTCCACCAGCCTCCGGAGCTCCCGCATCTCCTCCTCGTACAAGTCCCCGACACGGGACGGTCCTTTTCCTCTCATCTGCTCCAGCTCGGCGCTCAAGATCTTGTTCTGCTGCTCCAGGGAGCGCACTTTCTCTATGTAACTGGCGAACCTGTCGTTGAGATGCTGCATCTGCGCTTTTTCATTGGTCCGGTTAGCTTTGAACTCTGTGTTGATGGCCTCGGCGTGCCCGAAATCCAGCGCGTCGGTGGAGAGCCTGGGCAGCGGCGGGGCGCTCGTTCGCACTCTGGAACCCCGGCTTTGGAAGATGGATGGAGACGCGCTGCTGGTGTAGGACGCTCGCGAGGTAGTGGTGCGCATAGGACTGCTGTACTGTCGACTCGAGAAAGTTGCCCGAGCCGTCGCGGGCCGCTCTGCACCAAACATCCTCTTGTATGAAGACGTGCTTGTTCGATTGGCCATTGTACTCCTGAAGTTGTTCTGGGTTGAAAGTGATGAGGTGTAGCTAAGAACCGCGCCTTGTCTCCCTGCCCAGACCAAGCGAGAGCGCTGCAGAGGTTCTGCTCACTTTTATAGCCCACACCCTGTATGCTAATGACATAACGGTGCACGGAGACTACGTTACGCAGTGAAGCCATGGGGCGGAGGAGCAGCCGCCGGAATCATCCAAAGTCATTTCAGGAAGAGTTTGATTGAGACACGGCCAAAGAAGTTATTATTAACAGGCATATCAGTTAACCCATTTTTTTCAGTTTATTAATAATAATAAAGAACAATAGAATGAACATGAGGTCTGAATATGAGATAATATTGTATAGCACAAATTAAACGGTAAACAATTACTTTGGGATATAATACAACTTTTCAGGAATATTTTTCTAGGCAACAACGCATTATTTCGACATTAAATCGTCAAATTAGAAAGTGAGTGGAACAAGTGTAATTATATGGTGTTATTATTAGCATTTTTACTGAAAACGTAAAGCGGAACTTTTTATTGGGTAGCATTAGTTTATGACGAGCTCCATTCGCTGTTGCAAACGCGTGTAAGCTTGAATGGTCGGTCCTACTCAAAACATTTAAACGACTTCCAGTTGTGAACAATGGAGGAAAAGGAGCGTCTCCGTGTTTTGGAGTTATTCAGCGGAATCGGGGGAATGCATTATGCTTTGAAGGGTAGATTTTTGATCTGACAGTTTTGTCATCATTGTGTTTTCAGACACTTGGTCAGTTTCTGTTCACTTGGTCAGTTTTCGACTGTTGAACCGCTGCTAATCATCATGCTCTGCACTGTCACTTATAAGACACAAGACACTTTAGTCTGGTCATGCTCCAATCATAATCTGATTTTTATTTGCACTGTTCACTCATTTATTGCTCTACTCGCCATATGTTGCTCCACGTATGTACAAATTAAATCTTATTACAGCTGTATTTATTTCAGATTCCATTACTTTATTTTATTTTTTTTAATCCTTTGTAAATCTGTGTTACCTGACTACACTTAACTATTCCTTAATTCAATTAGTTGTTAGGTTTTTTATTATGTTTCTGTATGCACTAACTCATTGAAACAAGTTCATAGTAATGTGGAAACCTCTTCATTACATGGCAATAAACACGATTCTTATAAAAACGTTGGAATCACAAAAGTAGTAAAACTAAGCATGTTAAGAATCCCACAGGTGTGTCGCCTTGCAGGACTGAACATGTCTTATCTTACAGAGTTTTGACAGGCTTTGTGTGTATTTATGTGAGTTGTGGTGTTTTTTGTTTACAGAAAGTTCAATTCCAGCAGAAGTTGTAGCTGCAGTGGATGTTAACACAACAGCCAATGAAATCTATAAACACAACTTTCCCAGTACACAACTCTTGTCAAAAACCATCGAGGTCAGACATTTTTCACAAATGTATTCTGTGGACAGTTTGACAGAATTTGTTAAAACACTTTGTGACTTCAAACACAAATAGTGCATTGTGATAAACAGAGAATATAATATGCTAATTTAGAAGATATTTATTGTCAAGTTAGGCTATTTCACATCTCATGCTTATGGAATGTTGCTAGTGATTAATGAACTGGTTTCTTAACTGAATTATTGCATTATCTCTTGTAATAACCTGGAAATTGACTGTCTACAAATACTGGTCCCATGACCAAGCTTTTAAAACTGGGGTAAAAGTATAACCAGGAAGGTTTTGTTGTGGCTAAAGGTTCTGTGCTTTGTCAGCTGATGTCAATTGAAAGGTTTAAAAAGCTATTACACTTGTGCCACAGTTGATTAAAGTATTTAAAACAGATGCATTTTATGAATTATGGTTTATTTTTGGTCATTTTTATTTTTATTTTTTTGTGCCTCAGGGGATGACGTTACAGGATTTTGATGAATTGGCTTTTGACATGATTTTAATGAGCCCCCCATGTCAACCTTTCACCAGGTAATCAGAATTGTCTTTTTAGCCATTAGAAATTGTAATAATGTGTTTTCAGCTTTCTAACCACTGAGAGGATAAATCATAGTATTTTGGTGAATTTTAAGTAATATTAAATGGAGACCTGGGGCTTTTTAAGCAAACAGTTGTAAGATTAAACAGCTGGAATAGAATCTAAAATGGCTGCCTCGTTTTTGATGGTTTCATACCATTTCAATAATTAACACCACCATTCAAAATTGTTATTAGAAGAAAGAAAAAGTGTAATTTAAAATTCTATTCCTTTAAAATATCCTCTTTCAATTGTACTTGTGGTAATATATGAACTGTTAGACTCGTTGATTCAGACTACATTGTGTATCTCAATAGGATTGGTCTGCAGGGAGATGTTGCTGACCCTCGAGCGAAAAGCTTCCTCTACATTCTAGAACTCCTGCCAAGGTTAGACTGAATTTCTTTTTTTCCCCAGCTATGAGTTCATTTACTCGCTCTTTAATTTGACCTCAAATGAAAAAAAAAGCATATTTTAACACAAATGTGGCTCATTATTGTGCAAACAATCACCTTAAGCTGACATCTGTCAATCACCATAGCTCTTCAATGCCCTCTTAAGTTAAACTCGTCTCAGTGTAGACTTCTGAGGGCCTTTTCAAACTGGGAACATTTCATCCATTCCGTTTCTGAAAGTATTTTTCCCCTGTATCCCCACGCAGTTTTTAAGGTAACTTCTGATCACAAGGTAACTTTCAGAGACACTTGTTTATTTACATCACCGGAACCACGTAAGATGGATGGTGAGAAAAAAGAAGACGGTTACTGAAATTTCCAAAAATTTTCTTTTCGTGTGTCCTTTTGATTGTTCTTCTCAGCCCAAAATTTAGACAAGTCCTTTGAATTTCACTCCCCCCCCCCCATCCTTTTTCCTCCATGTTGATTTGTGTACATCGTTTATTACGTCACATAGTGCATCCTATAGGCAAATTCTTCTTTTGAGCCACTTCTCCAGCCCATCCTTCAATCAGAACCATTCCTGATAAAACCACTTCTTGGAATGTTTCCAGGACCACAGAAGATTGCTTTCCTACACTTCCCTCTGCCACATGTTCATGGAAATGGAATAAAGTGTGAAAGGGCCCTGAATAGTTTGACCTTTCCCATTGTTGTCATCTTCCATTTGAGTAGCATGGTCTGTCACAACTTCTCCATAATGAGTGTGGGCCGGATCAGCAGTAGCCGAGGGTTATTTAAAGGCAGTGCTCCAAAATGACTAATTTGAGCAGAGATGTTTTAGATAAAGTACAAGGATATTAGCTGCTCACAAAATGAACTTAAGTATGTTTTTGACTTTTCATAAATTCTGGGCAGAAGTGAGATGTTGTCAAATCGCAAACAATGCATAGATGCATGAAAAATAACTGAAAAGTAGCCCATAAACAATTCAAAGTGTATCTTTTTCCAAATTGTTTTCCGGGCAGATTTCTAATGAGAGCCCCTAAGACCTTATGATGGGTTAATGAAAATAATGAAAAAAATGGTTCTCTTTTCATTATTACAGTAGCTTTTTAATCTGATTATTGGTGAGCATGACGCATACCGTGTGCCGTTCCACTAGGTGGTCCTGGGTCCAATTCCAAACCCACCTCCCTCTTTCCATTTAAACTGACTTCCTGTCAGTCTACCATTATATTGGTTACTAAATTTGAAAAGCCTCCCAAATTATTTGTTGACAGTTCAATATCTCTGAAAATGTGTAAATTTGCATTTACATTTACGCATTTGGCAGACGCTTTTATCCAAAGTGACTTATATGTGAAAGAATGAACAGTTCTTGCTTTCCCTGGGATATAATACTATTTACTTTTAACACAACACAACACAACGTGTTAGAATCGAAATCTAAATATCTCAGTATTTGTGGACAGCTGGTATTATTGATTCATGAGTGAGAGCTGTTTCAATCCCTTTCTTGGTTTCTGTCTCCTTTCTGTTGGTTCTCATTGTCCCCAAGAGCTTTCCTCCTCCAGAAATAGTTTGTGAAAGACTTAGTTTGGCTTTTCTACCTCACAGGCTCCGAAAGCACCCGCGCTTCATTCTGCTGGAGAATGTGAAGGGCTTTGAGACCTCTGCTGCAAGGTAACCGGGGTGTCACAGTAGATTTGGGATCGCCATGGTTACAAGGCCATGAGCCAACAGGGTTATTTGTTTCCTCTCTGTGGAGCTGTCACTAAGGATTCTGTTAATTAGGATCTGATCACATCAACAAGCGATGGATGAAAGTGTTTTTTTATAGTTCTCTCTGGTCTTGATCTTATCACTCAAATTTAAATTTAAGAAGATCCAGGATGTTGATTACTTTTTTGGTATAAAGAATCCGGGTGTTTATTAAAATTATATACAAATAATGGTTTTAATGAAGAGAGTGTAATTATTAGCCATCAGTTATTCATCATTTTATCTTAATCTGGGTCACAGCTTTCACTGGGAAAATGGCAAGCCTCTTTTTTCTTTTTCAATGATCTCAATGAGAAGAGGCTTCTAAGTAAAAGAGTTGTTTATATCACTTTAAAAACTGTTGAGTCTTGTATCTGAGCTGTTCAGTTTGTTTTTTCATCACCAGGGAAGCTTTGATTCAGACGCTGAGACAGTGTGACTACAGGTTTCAAGAATTTCTGATATCCCCAACATCTGTAAGCAGATTATTTCATTTAAAATGTGTTAAAATCTTCTAAAAGCCTCAAAATCTTCTTCCGGTCTCCCACAGCTGGGGATTCCCAACTCCAGACTCAGATACTTCCTCATTGCCAAGAAAGCACCAGAATCTTTTTCCTTCCTAGTGTCAGAAGAGGTACGTGAAATGAGAATAGATTGCAGTATCTACTGAATATTAACTACTTTTGTGTTTGTGGCAGATTTTAGAGAGCTTTCCTTCATCTGAATCCTCCAAAAGTCTTGCTGCCATAGATGATCATTCCAAAACTTCTGTATCCGAGAAAGAAAAGCTTGGAACGATCATGTTTAAGCTGGAGACTGAAGAAGAGTTTGAAAGGAAGAGGAACCAGGATAGTCAGGAATCGGTCCGGAGGCTGCAGGACTTCCTCGAGGAAGAGGACGTGCACATGGATCAGTATCAGCTGGCTGATAAAACTCTGCTCAGATACGCACTTCTGATGGACATTGTTCAGCCCAGCAGCAGGAGATCAGTCTGCTTTACTAAAGGGTGGGCCCATTTAAACTGTTTGACAAAAATAACAGAATAAAATGTATTTTAAAGCATTGCACTACATATATTTGAAGAATCTTTTATGACGTACTTTATTTCACCATTTTGGAATATTTTCAGGTGTTTTGAATTCTGTTAGACCAGCATTTAATTAAAATCAGAGATTTTTTATATTAATACAAAAAATGTAAATAAATTTGACACTTTTAGCATTATGTTGTGTTGGGGAAAATAGAATGTTTACATTTTCTAGGTTAATATGCTATTATATACATTATTAACCCTTAGAAGGTGCATGGGCATGTATTGTTTTGTTTGGATTTTAAACATAATGTATTATTTTTAAAGAACATTACAAGAGTTCTGACACATCATTTGCAGGGTAATTCAAATTAAATTGTGAGAAAATCTTTCAGTTACATTTTATAGATCCCAAATTTGTGCCATCTAGTGATGAAAAGAAGGGATAACCTATTGAAGTACAAGAGCTGTGATATGGCTGTTCTTTTCAAAGTTCTGGCACAAAAAAGCACCATACAACAAAAGGTGCTTGGTTCAGGAGATTTTTTTGACATTGTTTTAACCTTGTCTTTGCTTTTTTTGGAGGGATTTATGAAGTATATATATTTTTAACACTTTAGATTTTTGTTATGAAACATAAAACTAAAAAAAATGACAAAATGCAACACTCAGAATTCATTTTTTTGTACAATATCAGGATTGTTGTGGAATTATTGTGTAATGTAAAACAAAAAAATAAGTTTCGGTTGAACTAAAAAAAATATGTCCAGCATTGCCACAAAAAACTGTTTCAAATATTTTTTAAAGCAAATTGTAAAGTAGTAAAAAACACTCAAAAAGGCCCCGGAATTCTAAGGGTTAATATGTGCGCAAGTCGTCTGATGGGATTCCATGATCTATGCTAAAAGTGCATTTACATCTGACGAATGGCTGAATAGTTTCCAAAACGATAAAACATTACTAACTATGGAGAATATGGAGTATTTTTAGAGTGAGCTTTTAAAAAGGGTTCTTTTAAAGTTTGTTTTATAAAATCTTTTTCCTGATTTAAAAAAAAATTAACACAAAAAATCTGATTGAATAAATGTTTATTCAGATTTTTTTTTTACTAAGCATTTAATGTATTTGTTTAATAATAATCAATAATAGTAATTTTGAAAAAACAATATTTTTGTATAAACATTTACTGCATTTTACACATTTTTTTCTGAAATTATATTGTTAGTGCTTCAAAAGTGACAATTTAGTATCTTTAGTAATAATGACTTTGTTGTCATTCCATCCTTTCAATGTTTAGTGTTGAGTAGGTTGGGGTTAGGATATGGTATTGGGTTAATTTATGTTAGAACTAGTTTTGAACCACTTTTGTGCCAAACATTTCCCTGCTTTTATTATGTTTAAAAACCAATAAAGAAACTATTAAAAAAATGACTGTGTTGCTGTTGATTAATTGTTTTTACATGGACAGTAGGTCAATAACAATATTCTTCTCTCTTTGTGCAAGGTATGGTCACTATGTGGAGGGCACAGGCTCTGTCCTGCAGTGCTCTGCAGACGTGGAGCTGGAGAGTGCATTTAAGAGCCTGGAACTGCTTTCCCAAGAGGACAAACTGCAACGGCTTCTCCAGCTCAAGCTTCGATACTTCACTCCCAGAGAGATTGCCAACCTCATGGGCTTCCCACAGGACTTCTGTAAGAAATATATTTTAAATCATTTCATTTGGTATATTGTAATTTGTATAAAATATTAATACTTTTTTTTGTTTTTCAGCTTTTCCAAAGCACACATCCATCAAGCAGCAATACAGAGTTTTGGGAAACAGTCTGAACGTTCAAGTGGTTTCACGTCTTATAAGTCTGTTGAGCTCAAATTAGCATATTTATAAATATACATAATAAACCTTTTAAAAACTGTGCACATTGTATTTCTGTGAATATCTGTATTAATAAAGTTTTTTTCCATTTATTGTTTTCATTATTATTGCTTTTTTCCCAAATGAAACATATTAATGAACATTTTACTAACAATAACTTATTGAAATTAATGAAGATTTCTATAAAGCTTAGGAATCATTTTCTTGTTATAAAGTTACCATCACTCACATTTTGTTACTTTAAAGCCTGTGTCTTTAGTATCCTTCAAATATTAAACTACTTTATGTGCCCAATCTTGACGTGAAAAGAAACTGTCTTTCTCAACCTCACTTTGGTAGCAGAGTTCGGCTGTTATTCAGCCATTTTAAGACTCCTACACAGCTGTTTCTGTTTCAGTTCATGGTTGGGATTCAACTTCTAATTGATAATATTTTTGCAAGTGTACCCATAGTAATAGACGCTAGTGTGAAAACACAAGGTAATTAACATAAAAAATATATTTGATTTAGATTTTTCTTTCGTTAGCTGGTGGCATGTCCTCATTGCTCCTCCCAAAACAGTTTTACAAACCTCAGTTTTCCACACTTTTAAGTACAATTCTTGAAAAAGTAATAACTAAAGTAATGTTTTGTCCTTTAATGCTATTCGAATTAAAGCCAGGCATTTGGAAAAAATGCAATTGACCTCAAAGAAATGTGGGTTAGTTTGTACAAACTGTTAATTTCTGTAAAGTGTATTTAATTGTAATATTTTAATCTCTTTTTATTATTTTGTGTATTTCCAAAGAAAATGTCAGAGTCTTTAATAATGTTGTGTAATCAGCATTAATACATCAACAGAAATAAAGCTAAATCTTAAAGGCAAGTTTAATGCCATGGTCAGTGACAGAAATGCTGTTTATGGGGAAATCAGCCGTATAAGCAACAGGTTCAGGACTTACTTTGGTTACTGATCTTCAAAGAGCATGTGATGACTCCTGACACTGGCTCTATAAAGTCAAAATTCCAGCACACACTCCGTACTTCTTTGTTCTGTAGGTGTCATTTTAAAAAGTGGTCAAGAGTCCCTTGGGTTGAAGTGTACCTTGCTCCTCAAGGTGTAGTTTTAGGAAGGTGTTGGTGTGGAGTGTTTGATGAGTGTACCGAGGCGGACTCGGTCAGCATGCCTCGCATACTGAGCTTCTCCTGGACATTCATCGCTCTCCTCTTCCTCTCTGGACTTCAGTGTGACCGTTCTGGTCAAGCTCACCGGAGGGAAATCAGAGACATCAGCAATGACCAGTGAGTCTTCTTGATTTTAAATAATACATGTTTAGATGCTTTAAATTCATTGATATCATTAAATCTATCTATTAATATTTAATTCGGGAATCAGTAACGAGCACAGACACTTTAAGACCAAATAGGACTTCAATGGTGTATTTAAACAATGTAAATAAATTTCAACTTGTCACAAACTTGAAGTAAATCTGAGTAAATTCTGTTTTCTAGGCTTACACGATCAAGTGACCAAATAAATCAAAATAAATCCATCTAGTTTGTTAATCTGAATGAACCAGTCCCTTTATCCACAAAAATTGATAAAAGTTACAATAGAGATTTTAACAAGAACTAAGTGAAATCTGTGCAGATTGTGTCATTTCTAAACAATTATTCTCCTAGAAGTTATAAATTAATTAAGAACAGGGCTGTCTGAGGTTCTTTGGGTGATTGATTTGCAGGCCTCGGATGATCTCAGAGAATGGTCACCTCACATTCTCTACTGGAACCAACAAAGACATTCGCTTCTCCACCTCAGGGACAGGAAGTGTGAAGTTGGGGACAGAGGATCTTGTCCAGCAGATCAATCAGGTGATGGTCCTTGCGGGAACTATGCAACGTAAAAACAACCAATAAATAAAATAAACAAAAAAAATCAAGATAACAAATTATTTGTGTAGATTTTACAGTAATTTTGGGGTGAATTTTTTTGTAAAAAAAAAAAAAAAGTTTATTTTTAGCCCTAATTTTCAAAGTATATTTGTACACAAAAAATGCTATTTTGAATAGAAGTGCTTAATCTCATAAATTTAAGAGAGAAACTTCTTTACCGAATATTTTTACTTGGATCCTACCACTAATACCTTATACATGTAACTGATTTGATTTACATATGTTTAACTTGAATGTTAATCAATTATAAAGAAATTAAGAAATGAAGAATACAGCCTTTATTTACACGTTGTTTATAAAATAATCTGTTGTAAAACTAACTTCATCCACTCTTCAAACGGTAGGCAGTACATTAATTCTGTCCACAGTATGCACTGAATATCTCCAGATTTTGGAGAAAAATTTTTTTTAAAGTTAATTTGTATCCCAATTTTTGAAGTACATTTGTACACAAAAATGCTATTGTGACTTGAAGTGCTTAATCTCATAAGTTTAAAAGAGAAAATTCTCTACCTAATACCTGCCACCAATACTCTTTATGTTTACATTTTACATTTACATATATATATATAACTTAAATGTTAATCAATTAAGTAAACAATTAACTATTATTAATTTAGAATTTTGTTATTTCAAAGCACTATATAAAATTAAAAAACATTGCTTTCTTAATATATTGTTTTCAGAACAGTTCTACTTACACATACCATCCGGTCACTTTCCAACCGTACCAAAGATCACTTTCTCCCTTGTTTCTTTAAAATGAATGTTTCCCAAAACTTTGCCGCCGGTGTCAAAAATGCACGTCACTGTGGGATGAGCCAACTGAGGTGGCTCATACATCCAGATGCCTTGCAAATGCTTCCCTGCCAGATATTCCAGGTGTTTACTGCCGGGTGGGAGACCCAGCGCACACACTAGACAGCCTTAGACAGCACATTCCCACCAGGCCACGAGGGAGCCTGAGTGGCAAAACAAGCAGTAAAATGGCTGCAGAACGACATTAAAAAGCAGAACTGTGAGTTTCTGATTTGGAGTGGCAGTGGAGTTGGTCGTCCTTTAACCAGAAGGTTCATTCTGCTATTGTGGTTTCGGGCAAGCCACTTCACCCGCATTGCCTTGTGTGGATGGTGGGATGTGTTTGGTGGTCGGCAGGAAGCCGTTGGCAGCCACATTCCGTCAGACTGCCCCAGATTAACACTACCAGTGTGTAAAAAATTTGTAAAGCGTCAATACTTGGTCATTCTTTAAAGTGGGATTTGTCAAGGACATTAAAGTGACGAAGACATCAATGGACATTGTATTTGTACAGATGCTGATAGCCAGCTAGGTGTCTGTAGTTAATGTCAACACTCAGGGTCTGAAGTTTGTGCAAGTTGCTACCTCTAATTATTAGCACCAAAAACGATCGCTGGATTCTCACCAATGGTACAAAAATAATACGAAATCACATTTAATTCTAAATACTGTTTAATCAAGTTTTTTAAAACTAAATTTTTTTTTATTTTAATAGCTAAAAAAGCTGCACATACATTTTAAGACTTTAGAATTCCTCTCTCCTGGATTTGAGTTATTTTTTGTAATTTCTGCAATTTATTTGCTTCTCCTTACATTTTGTAGTCTGCAGAAAGAAGTCTCTGAAGTCTTTGAAAATGAGTTCCAGCAGTCACTCGCACATCAGCTTTCCCAAATGTACTGTGTTTCCATGGGTTAGATTCACATTCACTTTTACTTTCAAAAGTCTTTTTGTCATTTATTCCGTTAACTCGTGCTGAGTAGTAGAAAGTCTAGACTTCCTTGCCTAGTCTGGTCCAAGAGATAGCCTTAGAAAAAGTGAATGAAAAGGTTATATTTTGTATGTTTCTGTTTAGTCTGATTTGTCTTGATAAATATTACAGAAGTTTTTGTCATTGTGCATTTGCAAATGATCTTTATGTAAAACAGTTTGTCGGCAATATGTTAATATTTCAAACATTTTCCACTTTATTTTCAACTGTTTGAACATTCGCTGCTCAATTCGTCCTCTTTTTTTCTGCTGCTAGCAAGTTTTGTTTTGTCAGTTTCTCTTTCTTCCTAGTGTTCTCTTCATTGTCTACACTGAGTAAGCTCTTTTTTTTGTGTGCTGGCAAATTTCCTTTCAGATTTGAAAACTTTTTAAAGCTTAACCAAATTGTCTTCCAGATCAAAATTAATAAAGATGATATCACTGCTATAAAGAACAGTGGGCCCTCCCAGGACGTCACAAACCAGCTGAATCAGCTCAACACCAGAGTCACCACACTAGAGTCCAAAGTTCAGACCATAGAACAGGTATCAGTGCTATTTCGACCTTTGCGAATGTACACTCAACAAATGTTTATTTATGTTGTTCAATTAAATTAAAGCAGCAGCAAAGAAATCCTGACTGAAAACTATGATTTTAACCTTTTAGAAATAAATGAATGTCAGTATATCACCAGTGTCAGAATAAAAAGCACAAATGATGTAACCTGTGAATAAGTTATGTTATAAGATTTTTTATTTTTTTTTTGCATTTATACAGCTTTGTGATTATTAATATAATTCATACTTTGGGATATTTATAATACATTTTATTTTTGGAGACAGTGCAGCGTAAGTCGTGCAACAGTAATCCATGTCAGAACACAGGAACCTGCTTGAACCTGTTGGATGCCTTTCACTGCCTCTGTCCTGACACCTGGCAGGTCAGTTTCTCTAACTGATGTGTTCAGTAGATGTGCAATTTAGGGCTGTTTGTGAGCTGTTTAGCCTCTTCACAGGGCCCCACGTGTGCCGTTGATGTGAATGAATGTCAGGTCTTCGCAGGAACCCCATTGGGTTGTCAGAACGGGGCCACCTGTGTGAATACTCCTGGATCGTACACGTAAAGCACATTCTTTTATTTTTGTCCTGTGTGGAAAAATAGCTATTAGAACATGAAAGCTTGAAAAGCTTGAAAAAAATTTACTTTTGCCCAAATCTCCATGAACCATGTGTTTGTTTTTTTTAATAATGGCCTTAAAGTTTAGCTCTAGTATTTGTTAGATGTTGCGTTTTTTAATTTTCCCATGCAAAATCCCATCACATTTTCACGAGGGCATAGACTTTTATAATTTGCCCTTTTGTGTTTTTTCATCAGATGTACCTGTACTGCAGAATGGTACGGTCCCCACTGCACCTCTCGCTATGATGACTGTGCGGGAGGAAGTCAGGATCTTTGTGTTCATGGGGTGTGCATTGATTCGGACCGAGTCAATCCAAACGAGGTGGATTTATTTGAAATAATATATTTTCTAGTAGCCTTTTATCCATACCTAAAACAATTTAAAGTAGCAAAACATGATTTTTTTTGTGTTTAATTGGTGATAACTGTATTTGTAATGATCCTCCTTACTTCACATATGAAGAAATGTTTTGGATACATCCCACTTACTTGATTTACCACTGAGCAGCCTCCGACGTAATACAGCCTTAAATTAAACCTTGTTTAGATAACAATTTGTTGTAAAATTAAGAGTTTTTCTGCACTCTGACTTTCAAACTTTATCTTCTCTTTCTTCAAAAAGTTTTTTTTGTTGTTTTTTATTATCAAAATTCAGCTTTGAAACAGCTTTCAACTTCATATATCAACCAAAAATAAACACTGTTATAATTTCCTTTTTATTCACATCAAGTTTTTTTTCTACTGGAAATGGAATTTATCTTAGTTTCAACAAAATCTACAGAGAACTCCAGACAGAATAAAGTCTGTTTATGTTTTAATTCTTGGATGAATTGTCTTTTTGATGCCCTGTTTCAGCCAAAATACAAGTGTATCTGTGACGCTGGGTGGATGGCTCCTCCTGGAGCATCTGCATGCACATCTGACATTGACGAGTGCAACCTTCCCAACAAACCCTGTTCTACGAATCCCCCAGTAGACTGCTTCAACACACTGGGCTCCTTCTACTGTGGTGTTTGCCCTTCAGGTCAGATCAAATGCACCAGCTGAGCCATGTCACCTCTTATTTGTACCAAGCTTTTTTTGGCACATGCCATTTTAAAGTAAAAACTAAGCATGATTCTGCTATCAGAGGTTGCATTTGGAGCAAAATATTCAAGGTGTTCTGTTTGACCCCCATTTATGGAAAGGCCTTCCAAGGGAGATCCATCTTGCCCCTTAAGTCGATAACCTTGCCCACTATGTGTGCAGGTATTTTTAGACCTGTTGTATTTTTTTGGATCTGTGTTGCTTTAACCCTGTACTCTCCAATGCGTGATAGTTTTCCACATTTGATATGTTTTTAGAAATATTGATTGATGTTTTATAGATAACTACTTGTATGTATTTGTATAACTGCAAAGCACTTTGGAGCAGCATGTTTGCCAAAATCAGCAGTTTAGATTAAATTTACTCACTTAATTACTTACTTGTCTGCCCATGTACAAACATCTAGTGCAAATTTTTCCTGCACAATAGGTTTTGAAACTGTAGGTTAGAATTTTTACTCGTTTAGAGGTAAGGGCCACACTAGAGGCATTACTGGCGCAAGGCAGAGACCAGTTAAACACTAAATATGATGTTTGGTAATCTATCATTTGCTAATTTGCAGTTACTTTTTGAATACTTTTTTTGAATATTTTTGTATACTTTTTTTACTTATTAACACCCAAAAAAAATGCAGTTAATTTTTGAATGTTTGATTATGTGCAAATAAAAAAAAAATGCTAAAAAGAATCAAGCATTTGGTAGAAGAAAAATTATAGATACGATCCATCTGTAAAGATCCTTCCTCTTCCTGATAATAAAAAGGGTCTTAAAACTTCTTAAATTCACATCATTAAAAGGCTGTTTTTTATTTCTCTTCAATTGTAACAACTCTTGAGCCAAGGTGTAAGGACACAGCAATAAGGACAATTTATTTAAATTAAAACAGATAAACAAAGCCATTTTACCTGCTTCTCTGCATGTTTTCATAGCCCCAAATGGTGTTTATGTATGCCCACAGAAAACATACAATTTCAATGTGGGTCATAGAGTGAATTACAGTTTGGTATCTTTAGCCGAACAGGTTGACATTGTTTAGCATTTACTTTAACTAAATATAACTATTTAAAAAAATTTCACAGTGTTACATCTTTCGTTTTTTTTCTTTCCAGGGTGGCAGGGTAACGGATACAGTTGCCAGGATGTCAATGAATGTGCCACAAACAATGGAGGTTGTTCAACTTCCCCCCTGGTGCCCTGTCTCAACACCATGGGCTCCTTCCACTGCGGACAGTGCCCTCCAGGTTTGGCTTATGCCCTCATTCTCACTTTCTTTTAAAAATAAAATTGAGGACCTTTCTTTGATGCTCTTGGCATCTGTTTAGTTATTTGTATAATGGGCAAGAATACTTTTATCGTGAGAAATCAATATTTTATTGGGAAAGTTGCTAGATAAACCTACAAAGGAAAGAAGATGCCATTTTAGTTACAGTATCTTGAAGGTGGTCTCCAGGGATTGCTGGGAAAAAATACTTGGTTATTTTTATCCCGTCTCACATGTTTGTTGGTCGTTTCTTCTCAAAAATAATGCTCAATTATGTTTTAACTCCCAATAGAAACTTTAGTTTAGCCAAAGAAATGCAATATCTTAGTACACTGAGGACCCAGTTACATTTCTGTAATGTCAAGACAAATCTGCTGAGCTTCTTGTTGTATGTTTGTGTTCTCAGGCTACGAGGGAGATGGGAAGAGTTGCACTCAAACTGATATCTGCTCCAATAACAATGGAGGATGTTTTCCATTGGCTGCCTGTACTTCTACTCCAGGTGCACACAACATCACATGTGCTGACGATAATTTCCTGTACCTTTACTGTAGGTAATCTTTAGAGCGGTGCATGACCAGTAGCATTTATGTTATGATAGCATCAATAAAAAAAGTGATCAACTTTGTGTTAACATGTAACCTCCTGTTATAAAAGATTAATACCATTAGTAGTGCATTATGTAGTGCTGTGAAAAACAAGCAGTTTATCTGATTAGTGACTCTCTCACTACCAAATGAATTTGGTCAAGAATTATTATTATTTTTTTTTTTTTGCCATGGTGTCTTAGTAACTGCCCACTCTTGAATCTTCTGCTTGAATCTTTAAAACCAGGTCTGACCAGTCCATACTCGTCAGAGCAAGAGCCAAAAATGAACACAATCTACACAGATGATGCAATGAATGCTGCTGATGAAAAATGACCATATACATGCATCAGCAAGAGGCACAGCTTTCGTGAATGCGAAAAGAAAAAAGCCATTACACACAGTACTGTGTAGCTTCCTTCATTTTTGTGGTTAATTAGAATTTTGCCTCGTTTTGAGAAAAATTGTTGTTAATTTATTGTGACAAACGGTATTTTTCCAAATTTTTCGACTCTTTCTTCAAATGAGGATTTAATGGTAGGCAGTAGACCGTTGGCTGTCTATAGCCTCCACTGAATAGCTCAATTATGTACTCTCTGCCATTTTGTGAATTAGATTGGCGACTTAGCTCTGTCCGATCTGTGCCCACTCAAGTGAGCTTGACTTAGATCAGTTGATTTTATGCAGTAAAAAGTAACTAAAGTTTTCAAATAGAAAAAAAACAAAACATTTTTTTGCACGTTTGTAAAATGTGTGGTATATCTTATTCCTTGTACGACATCTGCTGCATTAAAACAAATAAAGCGTTAACCAGATATTTGTTTTTAAGGCACTTGATGACATTTTGCTGAAATATTTACAAATTTGAAATTGGCATTTTATGAAGTGATTATATGGATTTTATGAATTCTATGAGAATATACAAATATATGAGAAAATGTCTAGATAAACTAAAAAAAATCTAAAAAAATATGAAACTTTAGTAAAATGTATATATAATATAAATATTTATTTATGTATTTATTTATTATTTTAAAAAATCATATTTAATAGCAACTGTTTAATCTGATACCTTTACCATAAAATATTTTATGCATAGTTTATGCATGAGATTAAAAAATCAATACACAACTCAATAAATCTGTATTGGAACTATTGGAATTATTGTTTGTAAAGAAGTGTAGGGTATCCATAATAAAACGTAATATGTGCAGTATACATCAATTTGAGCAATCTTCGAAATATCTTCAAAATATCTTTTAACTGTTTTGCATAGAGTAATACAATTTTACATCTAACAATGTTCTGTAATCATTTGTATCTCATCAGGAAGCATTATCCCATCATGCACCTGTCCTCCAGGTTATGTGGGTAATGGCTATGGACCTACTGGTTGTACTCAGATCAGTGACATTTGCGGCACCAGTAACCCTTGTGTAAATGGTCAATGCGAGGTAATCCTCGTCCCCTTTCACCTTTCTCCTACTTGTGTTTCCTGGAGTGTGGATATGATCTTTTCCCAACATTCTTTCCAGAACACAGCCACAGGTTACAACTGTCACTGTGACCCAGGCTGGGCTGGTCAGAACTGTGACCAGAATGTGAACGAGTGCTCGAGTAATCCCTGTCAGAACGGAGGAACCTGCACTGATGGAATCAACGGCTTTACCTGTACCTGCACCTCTCAGTGGACGGGTCCGCAGTGCCAGACTCCACAGCAAGGTGTGTTGTTGCATCAAAAGGTTCAACTATCTATGCTTTAAAATTAAAAATACATTTGATAAACCTACGTAAAATAATCAATCACTTCCGCTTTTCTACTTCAATCGCTAATGCTAGGCAACAAGATTGTTAGAGCAGTGCACAAAAAAAAGAGTGCAAGTTATCAAGTAAACTATACAAGGGTACACTGGGGTACACTGTCTTTGCCTTCTGTGGAGTTGAGTCTCAGTTCTTTTGTCCAATCCAAATTGACCAGATAAGACCTTGTGAGTTCTGGTATGTAATGAGGAGAGAGGCTGAACATTCAAATCTGCGATGCATTATCTTTTTATCATGTTTTTGAGAAAGGCTTTCAAAAACAAACTAACATCGTTTAATCTAGAAATCTAAGTTAAAGTCAGAAATCCCAAGTAAACATATTTTTGTATGTGGATGGTTGACAAATAACACAAATCTGATTGTCTGTATGTCACAAAGAGATAAAAAAAAAAAACGTATGTTTTATTTAAAAATGGTGTGACATTCACAAAACAACTTTCAAATTTCAATAAAAACAAAAGGAAATTCGGTTCTCAAGTAATTTTTTTTTTCAGTTATCAGAAGGTTTGAGAGAATGTATTGAAAATCTTTTGAAAGATTTGAGGAGCAATGCCCTCCTTTGCATGATGATTTAGAAATATAAACCAAATATCGAAGAAGTCAAGATTCAACACAAAATCTAATAGAACATACTGTATGTATATTTGGAAATTAAAGAGTAAGAACCACAAACAAAACATTTCAGGCATGATATTTACAGAAAAAAGACAACTTTTTCCAGCTCAAGTCAACCACCCTTGTGCAGTCTTTTACCATAGTCAATAATTTTTAAATCTTAAAACATTGTCTTACTTCTACGTACAACTGAATTTCATTTATCAATATAATTCCAACTTTTGCTTCTGCCTTTTGCTCTTGTGGCTCTTGTGGCCTTCCACATTGACCTGTATTACCAGTGTAACACACATTGCTGCCACTAATTGGTGACGCATGTGTTTCCACCATGTTTGTTGCTTTTGAGTTGTGAAGTCACTGATGTGAGAGGTATACCTATCAAATAAGGGCCATGCCATTTTAGTATTGAGGAGTGTTCGTTTTGGTAAATTGACCCATTCCACATTGCCCCTCAGAAAGCCTTCGGCCCTGCCTTAAATATGGGTTTAAAAATACAGGTACCCTCAGATTTGGTCAAACTTACCATAGTACATCTTGTAAATGTTGTAGATATTTGTCAAGAAGGTCTGAATATTGCTTTTTAGGTAAAGAATCACTGACATTAGACACAAAGCAAAGCAAAACGAAGATCAAATCATAGTTGTATCTGGTTTTTGCTGTAGAAATTTAATGTGTTCTAACTTCAGCTGAGATCTGGTTTTGGTTTGCTACAGATTTCAAGATCCAGGAATCGCTCTCTAGCTTCATATGTGATAATTACTCTATGTGTTTCTCAACATTAAAGACCTGATGGCCGTTTTTTTATCTTGTGCACCAGAGTGTGGAGGAGTTCTGGAAAGTCCCTCTGGTACATTTAGCTACCCAACAAACCCAGGAACCGGTGATTACGATCATCAAGTCAGCTGTGCCTGGGTGATCCGAACCGACCCAAGTCAGGTTTGTGACTCTTTGAAAACTGCATTAAGGCAAATGAAGTTAAATTTACTTTTTGCTCAAATATTTTATCACATAGAAATAATTAGTTGTATTTAGATGATCTGATGATCATATTTAAGCATCGGAATGGATTTGAACTTAACATTGTTAATATTCCAAGACAACGTATGTTCTTTTTTTTTAATTGAGCAGTGGAGAAGTGTTGTGGAATAGTTAGATGCTAACTAGTCTCTTAAAATATCAAGACTTCAACTAAGTGCTAAAATAAATTTGATAGTCACTGTCATGGATACAAGAGATTTGTCTTTCTCTTGGTCTTTCCAGATTCTTCGAATTACCTTCCCTTTCTTTGACATCGAAAACAGTGCCTCATGTAATTTTGATTTCCTTCAAGTCCAAGATGGTGAAAGCCCATCTTCTCATGTGATTGGTAAATACTGTGGCAGCTCTGCCCCAGCTGAACTCTTCAGCTCCCACAATGCTCTGTACTTCTGGTTCCGCTCTGATCATTCCACCAGTGGTCGTGGATTCACTGTGGCCTGGCAGTCGCAAGCACCAGGTAAAGTAATGAAACATACACTTATTTGTGTTCACTTAAGAGAAATTTCTTCAAAATTAATCTTACTCTGTAGGTTGAATAAAGAGTAGCTTGCAATTTTTCAATTTGCAATGTTTAGACAATTAACATTTCTACTTGAAAAGCCTACAAAATATATAAATGTGATATCAAAATTAGCCTAACCCTATTTTCGTTACATTCTTAAAGTCTTTCTTATTTCCAGTGTGTGGTGGAGAGCTGACTAATTCATATGGCGACATTAAGTCACCTGGTTATCCTGGTAACTATCCACCTAGCCGCGACTGCTACTGGACCTTGAACATGAATCCTGGTCTGCTCATCACATTTGCATTTGGGACACTTAGTCTGGAGCACCATCCAGACTGTGGCTTTGACTTCTTGGAGGTACATATTCAACCCTGAAATCTTGGGGGGTTTATTAACTATCTAGTTTCTTAAAAATAAAGTTTCTTAACTTGTCTAAGTAATATCGTCTAGTTTGCGTTCCTGTAACCTTTGGTGTCCCCCAGGGCTCAGTTGAGTGTCCCCTCTCTTTCTCGTTTAAATTCTGCCTCTTGGCTCAATCATTGAAATATTGTGATTCCTCTATAGGCTGAACCAAGCTGTATATTTCCTCTAAACCCACACTATAATCCATCATTGTTGCAATCTGAGTGCCTCATTGAGTTAAAAGAATGTTTGTCTACAAATGTTTAAAACTTCCTCAAAAAGACTGGAGTGATCAGCATTGATTCTGAACACAGTTTATGTAAACCAGGGGTTTCAACTCATTTCAGCTCAGGGCTGCATTTGAACTTCTAGGGCCGGACCAAACAAATAGTATAGTAATCGATTACCTTAAATGAATCACGTTCATTCATTATTCATTCTTTTTTGCGAATAACCAGATTCTAAGAGTTAACATTTTAATGACAATAATTTCCACAAAACGCAGTAAAATTTTACTATTTTTCTCAATATATAATGTGCTTTAGATGTCAGGAACAAACCACTTACTTCATATTGAAACTCTTTGTACATATTTCAACCTTGAGCAGCCAGTTCATACTTAACTAAACTGTGGGTTTAATGGAATAATTCTCTACTAAAATTTTAAAGGAATAAAGCATTAAACTGCAGTTTTAAATAAATGGTTAACAGGTTTCGGGAGTTTGGGAGTTATAAGCACTCTGTGTCACCATTTAAGGTTATCACCTTTTTCCTATAAAATCAAAGACAAAAATAAATTTGAAAAAATTATTATTTTTTTCAAGATCAGGGATGGACTGCTCCCAGAGGATCCGGTTTTGGGAAAATACTGCAGCACAGCATCACCACCACCTCTGCAGACAACTGGACCCGCTGCGTGGATCCACTTTCACTCAGATTTTGGCACCAGCGATCGAGGATTTCACATAACTTATACAACCTCACCATGTGAGTGAATCCAAGGGAAGAGTGGAGGGACATGTATATTTCAAAAAGTATTTACTTGTCCAGCAACAGGAAATAAAAACAGGGTATATTTGGACAATACAATTTTATAGTAATCAAACATCTACTGTTGTAACATTCAGTATCAGTGGTCCAGTTTTTGGTGAATATAGTCACTTTTTTACCTAGAAAAATTAACATATGCATTTTTCTGAACTTTATAATGATCTCTTGCATGCAGTCTATACCTGTCAATTATTAATTATAATAGATTAACTGTCATTTTTATTCCAAAGGGTAACATTGTCCTTTAAAACACTTTAAACGGTTTATTTGCATCATATAGTTGTCAAGTCACATCGCATGTGTCGTAAACTAGGGAACATGATACTGACCTGAATTTCTGCAGTACAATATAATTGCTTTATGTGTCATCAGCTGACCCAGGCTGCGGAGGCCTTTATACGGATCCAGATGGCATCATCATTTCTCCAAACTGGCCTAATAACTATGCTCACAACAAACAGTGCATTTATATCATCAGGATGCCACGCAGTGAAGTCGTGACCCTCAATTTCACACACATGAACCTGGAGCCTCATCCTGGCTGTCAATTTGATTCTGTGGAGGTATAACCTTAGTGTGATTTCATCTGTGGCCATAACTGTTGACTTCAGTGAAATCACCACTAAATCTCTCAGGTTCGAGATGGGACGGGGGAGAATGACCCCCTCTTTGGGAAGTACTGTGGAGATATCCTACCACCACCAATAATGTCCAGTACTAACGGACTCTGGATCCGTTTCCAGTCGGATGCCTCTGATGCATATGCTGGCTTCAGAGCTACTTATGATATTGGTGAGAAACTTCCTTTTAAATTTTAGGGACTTTAAATGACTTAGTTACAACACTGCTACCAAATCCTTCTATTTTTGATCAAGCATCCTCAATTGGTTGGGGGGAAAGTTGCCTTTCAGTAAGAACTTTGCTGGTTTGAGATCTTCCTGGGATGATTTTACATGTTCCGCTAGTCCTTGCCTGGGTTCCAATCCACAGTCTGGTCTCCCCCACAAAACCGAAACATGGATCAGGGTAATTGAAAACCGGAAAATGACGACGCATTGAAGCGAGAAGTAATTAATTTACTAAGCGAAACAGGCAAACCAATAATGAAAACCACATCTCAAAACATCAAGGCCTCCAGGTAGCGCTAACGAGCCTAAATATGTTCTGGTATTGTTTTGGCCAATATTCTTGTTGCATATGTCAAAACTGGTAAAAAAGAAGTACCATATAAATTTTAAATGTTGTACTTCCTGTGGCCATCTGGTGGCACTATAACTGAGAGAGCACATTGTAGATGTGTTCAGACGTGGACTTAGTTGGTAATTTTTGGACCAATCAAACATTGTATGACTGAGTTATACCAACTTCCTTTTTATGGCGAAATGGCGAATTTTGACGCCTGCAGTGTGTATACAGTTTAACACAGTTAAAAAGCTTTGCAATTTAACATCCCACATAAGATAAGACTGATGGACTTTTTAGGTGAACAGATACAATCTCTAAGAATAGTTTGTTACAGTACGAGATTATTCACTTCCTGTTGGTTTTAGAAACTCAAGTCTATTTTGTTATTGGGTTTCTTAAATAAGTGTGCCAATTTTCAAACATATCCATTAAACACAGTCTGACGTATAAAACCCCAGAAAATAGGATATTTCATTCGTTCAGACATGGACTCTTAACACAAATACCAAATTTGAACCCGATCAGACATTCTTTAGCTGAGTTATAACAACTTCCTGTTTTCCAAATTTCGTACTTAGACGACCACCGGTCCATTACAGGGCAACATACACATCACCCCTAATTAGGGCTCGAGCTTCCAGGCACTAGCAGAACCCCATAAACCTGAAAATTGAAGATGCGGGTAAAAAATATTCATGGAATGGGTTTCTCGCTTCATTGTGGATTCTTTTCAAATAGGGTTTGAATGAACTTTAGGTATGTCCCAAGTCAGAGACCAGGTCATGAGAATGGTGAAGCTTGTTTTGACATGCAAACTGTGTCCCTTTACTAAAGCTCTTTAAAATGTGCAATTTCCCAAGAATTTAAGAATACAATTTAGGACCTACATCAAATCATCATTGATTAGCATATATTCCAATGTCTAACAATATAAAAAAGCAAAGAGTTTGAAAATTATATTTACAAATGGATCTAAGACGGTTAAACATTTCTAGACATAGAATGACAGAGAGTAAGTACTTTCAAATTTAACTTCTAGGAATTTTGCCCAGAAGTAAGTATTTCAGTCCATTTTCCTAATAAGGGTTAAAAGATATTAAACATGGACTCAATAATTAATATGAAAAGTGTCTCACCCAGTCTAGACCTGTTTTGAGCTGTGATTTGTTTGTTAACTGTTTGCCAGCTTGTGGAGGAACCCTCTCTGGAACAGGCCAGATTCGAACACCTCTTCACCCTGACCCGTACCCCCACAACAAAGTTTGTGAGTGGGTAATTAACCAGCCTGAGGGCTACGTGGTTACTCTAAACTTCCTCACTTTTGACATTGAGGAAAGCAGCACGTGCCATCTTGATTATGTGGAGGTAGGATCTTAGCCCATTCAGTACCACTCAGACTTTATTGAGACATACTTCTTAAAACCAGACAAATTTTCTGTTGGTTTCTTGTAAATTCTGTAGTTGTTAAATTAACAATGTACTCTCTGTTCTCTCAGGTGAGAGATGGTCCCAGTGCAAGCTCACCTCTAATTGGTAGATATTGTGGAATTAATGCGCCTGCCATGCTGGAGTCTTCCCAGAAGTCCATGTTCATCCATTTCAGTACTGATGGCGTTGTCAGTAATCATGGTTTCACTGCTGAATTTGGCACAGGGGAGCAAGGTATAAATTCTTGTTTTTTATAATATATAGTTTCAATTTTCGTGCTTCAACTATGCATTTTCATCAAACTGCATTCTCCCAAAGTCTCTTGTGGAGCAATTGTTCAAAAGAAATGCACAGACTGGCCGCTTGATGTTGGTGTCCAAAAGAAACAGCTCCCATTTACCGATGCAAACTGTCAAAGATTTAAAATATTATTATTTTTTTTCCCTTACTTCTTCTTTTCCTCTTCCTTTCTTTAATTTTCACTCGTGTACCTTCACCCTTCCCCAATCCTTTACCCACTCCCCCTTTCAGTTCAACACCGTCTTGTCCTGACACAACTATTATAAACTGACTCGCGGGAACCACAACTAATAAATATTTAATAAATACATTCAATTTTCAAATCCAGAGGAGAAAACACCACACCAGGCGTTTTACTCCCCTGGAGAAAGCAAAACTGTCCAACTCAGCAAGGCATGTACTATGCCATGTGATGGCTTTTGAGCCGGACAGGACAAGGTAAAAAAAAAAAAAAAAAAAATTGAAACAAACAAAAAGTATTGGCCACTGGTGCTAATATTTACATGAAATTTTCATTAAAACCATGCGTTTATACAATGATGTAAATATACTCACACACAAAGTCAGATGTTCGAATCAGCACATATGCAGTTATATATTTAAATATGTTAATGAGCACATTCAAGCATTCACATAAAATCAAGCAATAAATACAGCATTACAGGAGCTGTAAGAAAGGTTTAGAAAGGAGAACTATTTGTCGATGCTGTTATTGGAAATATTTATCATACCCATTATAGATGACTCTAGAATCAAGGTTTAATGAGGTATACCAGAAAAAGCAGTTAAATCTTACTTTAAACATTGAAGATTCTACAAAGCTGCTTCTGGGAAAGAGCGAGAGAAGAGGTAGGGGAAGAGAGAAAGAGGATTCAAAAAGCCAAGTGGGCTATTGTAAAGTTCAAAGCAGAAAAGCGAAAGATCATCCCTCAGCAAACTCATTAAAGAGCCCATTCCTGGTTTTGATGAAACTTCCCGTTTGTATTGTAACGTCCTGTTCTATCTCAGAGCAATAGGATTGTAAATATTTTCTATCACTGTTGGAAAATAAAGAGGAAGAACATATATATGAGAGTTGGTAAATGCAATGGTTTAGAAAATGTGGTCAGGTGTTTATGTGAAATTCAAAATGAGAAGCTTTTTGTTCTTATAATATGATATTTTTGTCACATCAAATTGTCAGGGAAACATAACAAATTTAAAGTCATGGATGTCTCTTTGCTTTTTACTGTGGAGTCACAGGTCCTGGGTAAGTGGTAGAGCAATAGACTTAACTGAATCTAGACATGCTGCTTCATTTAATCTCTTATAGGAGTCACCAAAGTAGAAAAACAACTGACAGAAATTAATATAAGTCAGACATTGTGTGGAAAGTTTGAGTGTGTGTATATAACATTGATACATGAAGCTCACGGTTTTATTGAAACCTTGTGGTATTATTCAGCTGTTGTCCTCTTATAGTCTCTTGTGTTAAAATGTTCAGGCTGTGGAGCGACTCTCACTGAACCAACAGGCTCATTTACCAGCCCAGGCCACCCCAACGTCTACCCTCATGGAGTTAACTGTACCTGGTACATCTCAGTTGACCCTGGCAACCTCATCCGTCTGTCATTCACGTCCTTCATCTTGGAGTATCACACAAACTGTGCATTTGACTACGTGGAGGTCTATGATAATGGCACAGTAGGGACCGGCACTCTTCTGGGCAGGTACAACATGCCCCCAATATTACGTAATTGGAGATCTGTGAGCAAAAATGCTTGATGATGGTTGTTTTGTGCTTAGGTTCTGTGGGCGGTCCATTCCTCCATCTTTAACCAGCACGGATAGTCTCATGACCGTCTTGCTAGTCTCAGATGTCAGCCTGGCTACAGAAGGATTTTCTGCCAGCTATGTCTCCCTCAATGCCAGCACAGGTAATGAATTGCCTCAAGCAGTTATTTAATATATTAATTTAAATATTAATTTGGAGATATTTTAGATCATTTGCAGATGGTAATTCTTTTGAGTTTGCACATAATCAGATTGCAGTGAGGTGTTCAGAACACCCACTGGAGAGTTCACCTCACCCAACTACCCTGACAACTTCCCCACCGACCGGGAGTGCATCTACAGAATCATAGTGGATGTCAACATGCAGATCATGCTGAACTTCACCGACTTTGAGTTGGAAGGATTGAACTCTTGTGGTTTCGACAGTTTAGAGATCAGGTGAACAATCTTTCCTGCCTTTGCCTAGTCTGGCCTTTCGAGTTATTAAACCCTTATCTCCTTATCAGAGATGGAGGTTATGAGACATCACCTCTAATCGGACTGTTCTGTGGTACTACTGCTCCACCCATAATAGTGTCTCATAGCAACAGACTGTGGCTGAAGTTCACATCGGACCACTCACTTACTCACAGGGGGTTCAAAGCCCATTGGGATGGCACACTAACAGGTACAAGTGTTTATTAAAAGTTACACAATCATCCATTCAGTTAAATTCATTAGCTGACATAATGTTATTGTGAAATAACTGTGATGGTTATTAAATAGGTTCGAAAGAGGGACCCACAACCATCAAGTTTCAAGTGAACATAAACAAGAAATTTCCAAAGATAAGACTTTTGAGTCAATGAGGGTTCAACAGTGACACAGGTTGAGTTATTTAGCAGCGAAAGGCACAGCTGATAATAATTATGATGATGAAAAAGGTGGATTTGATTATGTTAATCTTAGTACCAACTGACATTTTTATTACATCGTCAGCTCCTTAGCAACTGTTTATACTTGCAGCTGTATTTTTCTGAACTATATCTAAGCTTTGGTAAAGGATAGAGGCATGAGGCATGACCGACCCAGAGGCATGAGGTTGGTTTTTAAAACTTAGGCAACATTTTATTATGGCACTGATTCCTCCCTAGCAACCAGGCTGTTTACCATAGCAACCAATGTAGTGTATCCATATCTCAGGTTTGGAAAAAGCCACTTTTCACCGAGCAAATCAAGAAGGAGATCTCCAAATTGCCTTATGAGACTGTTTTGGACCACAAAGTGTTCTAGACCCCTGTGGAGGATGATCGTTTCCCAACCCATCCTTTCAGTAGACTGGCCTGATTGGGTTTACTTGGATGCAGAGCCAGAGTCTACTGGATTCCACAGATGCACCCTGGCACCTTCCTTTGCTCACCAAAGAGGAGGACTCAGTCAGCGATTGTGAGAGCCTGGCATCGTACCTCTCAAGGTCCTCAGACCCTTCTTCCTCGTAATTTCCAGATTCCTTCCCAGAGGACCATTTCTCCAGGAAACCCCTAAAACTCTCCAAAGAGGAGAGTGAGGAGAAGGATTACATCAATGCTGGCACTCACTGACTCACTTTTTCAGTGCTATGGCCTCGTGGAGCTTGATGTTATAATTTGTGTTTTTTTATAAAGACTTTGTTAACCTCCGCACTTGAGTTCTGTCACCAGCAAATGCTGACTGTTGTGACATAGAACTGCACTCCTCTCATCCCCTCAGTACTTAAACATGAGAAACAGATATGTTAATATACAATCATAAAATGCTGGATTTCTAAATGCCTTTTATTAAAGGATGGATCAGTTCCCAGTTTCTTTGTACCAATCACAGCCAGTAAGTACAATAATAACAGTTGCTGTGTCCTCCATAGCATGCAAAATATGTATGAAACATTCTAAATATAAATCACTGCTGGTCACTATACTTAAAGAAGGGGTTTTGGGCTGAATGAGACACAAAACAAACCATTTGGAAGTAGATATAAAATAAGATTTATAAGTTGCTCTTAAATAATAGGGGCTCTTAACCGTCTCAATTTCTGCCTCAAAAAAGACCAGTATGAAGTGAAAATTATCAGCTTTTTATGAACTTTTTGGCAAGCTAATTGTTTATAAAGTGTTGTTTAGAAAATTATCACAATTTATTAAGTTTATTTCTTTCTCGTGGTGAATCCTGTTACCTGTATAGTGCACATACTTTTTCAAGTTCAAGTACTTATAAGATTTTTCCTCCAACTTAAGTTCCTATTCAAGTTTTTAAACAGTTTTCAACCTTGATAGACTTTCAGTCTCACACTGAGTGATGGTTCAGTATTAAAATAAAACTTTAAGATGGCGCAAGTAAGCTCTTAATCCTTTGAACTTAATTCATTCCATCAGTGTTTTTTCAGTCATTTTGACATATCTGTGACTGTTCCCAGTCTGCACGTACAATACGGTGTTCCTTAAATATTCTTGATGTTGAATGAAATTTGTTAACATTATGCTTGATATTTCAACCTTTTTACTTTAATTTGTCATTTTTATTATTTAGCTCCTAATATGCTTGGTTTATTGACATAAGTGCAAGGTTTTCTTTCATTTAAGTCAATCATAAGTATTAATTGTTTTATCTCATCAATAGGCTGCGGTGGGACATTGACAACAAGCAGTGGAGGATTTACCTCTCCAAACTACCCTTTGCCCTACCACCCCAATGCCGAATGCTACTGGCACATCAATACTAACCCAGGAAGCAGGGTAGAGCTTAGTTTTGGAGACTTTCACCTGGAGGATATCTCCCACTGCGTCTATGACTACCTTACGGTCAGTATTTACCAGGATTACAATTCCTCAATGTGTTAAGTATTTTTCTCTGATCTGTGTTTATCTTTTAGGTGTATGATGGGAACAGTACAAGTGCTGCAGAGTTGGCTACACTGTGTGGAAACCAAATTCCTGCACCCATCACCTCATCCAAAGAGAACATGTACGTGAAACTGCGAACCGACAGCATCATCCACACGGGAGGATTTCTGGCAAACTACCAAAGCCGTGAGTAACACAGCCATCGAAACCTAGACATTCACAAAGTATGGTTACTACAGATTACCATCTCAAGAGTCTTTAAAACTGTCATCTTTGGTTGACAAATTCAATTGGGTTAATTTAGTATTTGAAGAGATTATTGGGATGTAGAATTATTCATTTGTTTTTCCTCAAAATTATTTTTTCCTAAGTTATTGACTGAGTTTCATTTTCAAAGAATGGTGTGAAATGTCAAACAAGAATTTCTAAGAAGTTGAAATCTTCACATTGTTTATATTTTATCATTGTTTGAGTTATTGGCCACCAATAAGACTAGAATTTATCTTAATTATAATTTCGTATTCCTTTACTTTGATTTAACGTGATGTTGCATTATACCATCAAGACTGTACCTATATGATTCTGGTTACTGTGTTGCTGTGTTTTTCAGACTCTCCATTTACGCTCTCTCTCTCTCTCTCTCTCTCTCTCTCTCTCTCTATCTCTCTCTCAATGGCTCACACATTGTTCAAAATTAGTTTAATGATGTATTTTTAAACTTGGGCCCTTCATTGCTTTTTATTTTTATTTTTGTCAGTTTTATTCTGAAAGTAAATGGATTTTAAGTTACACAACTGATCAAACAGTGATCGTTGTGTCATATATTCACTAATATATTAGCAGAAATTAGCTGTAAAATTGTTGAATAATCAATTGATTTAATCAATAAAGTTGTACTGTGGTTTGAAATCCAGCCTAAATTCCCTTCCCAGCTCTGTTTTTGTGCGTCACACTAAGGTTCACCCAGAGGACACTGACTTGTTTCTCGTCTCTTCTTTTTAGCCTTTTTAATTATGCTTGTAGAGGTGAAATGTCACAGTTTAGAGCTTGGCAGAGCACCAACCCTCTTCTTTTGTGTGTTCTCTCTTTCTTTGACTGTCAGTGATCTCATGCCAATGGGTTCTCAAGCTCTTAAACTTTATACTGCAAGGTCAAATCTCATTCGTGGCAAACAGTGGCAGCATTTTATTGAAAGCTTGGTTTAATCTCCTTTAGTTTGACTAATGTAAAGTTCTTGATCTTCTCCTATAGTTTGCAAAGGAATAGTGATTGCCAATAAAAGCCGAGGAAGGATTGAGAGCTTGAACTTCCCCAATGGCTACCCGTCTCATGCCGACTGCAGCTGGACCATACAGGCTTACATGGGCAACACAATTAACTACACCTTTTTAGCTTTTGAAGTGGAGGAACAGGAGGGATGTGGCTATGACCATGTGAAGGTCAGTCTTTAATAAATACAATATAAAATGTGAAATTGGTTTGTAAGTTTACATTCGTATAAGCATCTTTGTAATTTTCCTACTATACATATATATATATATATATATATATATATATATATATATATATATATATATATATATATATATATATATATTCCTACTTTCTGGGATCTTTTGTTGATGTTGTATTAGAATATCCATGATCCACCTTTTTATCCTGAACCTTGGATGAAAGGCCTCGGTTATAAGTCAAAAAGGTCAAAAGGGGTCATTTTTCTCTTGAATCATCAGCACTGCTTAGGCCTAAATTACATCAAAATGCCACTGCCTGGTTCCTTTTCCGAAAATTGTAAATATGACCACATCACCTCAATCCTCTGTTACAGGATCCTTGCACCTCTAAATATCTCTGTCTTGCCAGAATTTCATCCTGTGTTCTTTGATCATTCATTAGCTGTGTTTCCATTTTTTGTGCGCATTTTGGAATAGTGCATAAAAAACCCTTGATGGCAAGATGCATATAAATGATGAAAATGCTCATAAAAATTTTGTGCACAACTGAGGAGGATAAACAATTTATTCAATAAGAAAACATGAGCATAAACTACAATTGAAGTGCATTTACTGAATAAATCGCAATACGGTGGCAAAGTGTTTTTCTGTCGGAACTGGGGGGCAATGGGTCAGCTTTAATGGACCAACCAATGGACTGATTTCATTGCACAACATCTGAAATGTTCCTTAGCCAAAGTCTGTCATCAAAGTGGTTTGGGATTATATCCTCCCAGAACTGTCTTGACCGGCTGCGTTTCCAAAGAGAAGTCTCCCGCTGCCAAAATTAAGATGAGATATTGCGTCATATTGCACATAAGGCGCGTGTTTTGACAGTTTTGTTTTCTTGGACTCATTGGTTGCTAAATGTGCTTTATTTGCAAATATTTTGCGAATGCAATTTTCAAATTTTGCGCATAAATTGAATCTTTGCATGTAAACATAGCTACTGAGACCCTAAATTTTGGCCACAATGTTGGCACATTCTATTTCACGTAGACTTTGGAATACCCTACCTATAAAAATTAAGTTCTTTCAATCAGTGTTTCTTAGGAAGTCATGATTAAATATATGAATTGTAGAGGCGTTCTCTGATTTTGAGACAAGTAGGTGCATGTTACCTTGTACCTGATAAATTACGCTCTGCTATTAAAATAGTGGTATTATCACAGTATTTTTATGTATTTCTAGAGAAAATGATTGTAAAATTTGTACGCACTTCCTTTGTTAACATATTTAATTAATTAACTTTACAATTATTTCACTTTTAAAACATACAAAGGGTGATCTTTGAGCTTGACTTTCTCAGAACATATTTACAGATTATCTAACTTATCTAACTAAGTTTTTCTTCAAGCCTTTATTCTCTACTTGATACCTTCAAAAAGCGGACCTCACTCCTGACACCTTACCGTTTACTTTCATTAGAAAGACTTACAGAATCTGTTTAAACAAGACACTCCACGACTTTCTCTCATCACCTTGACAATCCAAACCCTGATGTCATTTTGAAGGTTTTGGATTTTTCTCAAGCTGTCTTGAGAAGCTTGCCTCCTTAGAAGAGTAAAAACAGAGAATTGTTTGTTATTTTAAACTGCGATGAGTTCTTCATAATGGAATGAGGATTTTGTGTCCAAGCCAATAATATCACAGCTTGCTTTTGTTCCTGAGGCTGTTGAGCAGATGGTCTGAATTACCGATGTGATGTCATGGGTTGAATTTCCTGATAATTGACAATATACTGCAAGACAAAACATGCTGTTAACTGTCACAAAAAAAAAAAAATGTTTAAAGACACACGTCTTCAACTTTCATTGTCATGTTGTTATAGTGTTTGTGAACAACTCTTGCGGAAAGCTGAAGTATGTGTATAAAGTAATACAATTTACTGTTTCTTTATAGCTTTATGATGGTCCAGATGATCAAGCTCCTCTGATTGGATCATTTTGTGGAAATCAACCCCCTCCAGCCAATACCACGAGCGGTCGCAACCTCCACATTGTCTTCCGTTCCGACATGTCTGTATCATATAAAGGCTTTCAAATGGACTGGTACCAGAATGGTAAGTTGCAAGACAGACCCAACCCTCACCTTAAATAGATTATGTGAGGTAATTTCCATTTTTTTAAGTTTACTTTGACACCAACTCTACATTTAAAGAGATGTGGAGACCTGCACCAGCCTGGAATTTTTGTGTGAAATGTATGCATTCTCAGTAGGTGAAAACACAGAGGTCAGCAATCTGTAGTCTCTTGAGTAATGAAGTCAGTATATTTGCAAGTGAAATCACAGTCCTTGTGGAAAAAGCTGTGACATCACTCTGGAAAGGTTTAGTCTGATTGGATGGAAGAGGAAAAAGCTGACATTAAAGAAAGCAAAAAATGTTTTTTTTTTTTTTATCAGCAAGATGGAGTGGTTACCAATGTAGAATATTTGGATGCTATGGAGGTCTCAGTGATATCATACAAAGCTCCCCATGCCAATAAGAATAATATAAACTAACCCCCATGTCTCTATGATTTTCATTTGTTGAGATAGTGATATGCCAAAATGGTTGCCATGGTGAACAGTAAAGTTGCTATGGAGGGATAAAGGATAAAATAAATAAAATCTTCCGTCAAGATAAAACCAGCCCCCATGTCTTTATCATTTGCTAAAGTTGAGATAAGAGTTCAGAAAATTGGTTGCTAGGGTAAAGAGTTGGTTGCTAGAGAGCCGTCAGTGATGTCATTTTGTCATTATAATCAACTTGAAAATCTCACTATTAAGGTTCTCATCAATCTCTAGGTGACCGAAACCATTCAGCTATGAATGTCTTTTAAATAGCTTTAAATATATCTTGCCAACCTTTTGATTCAGTCAGACGTTTGTCTATTTATTTTAATTGCGTGTCTTGTTTTTTGTTATTCTTTTGTTCCTCTTTTTTAGTTTATTCACCCTTTTATCATTTATAAAGCAACTGCATGAATTTTTTTGTCCATGTTGTTTCCTGTCTGTTCTTTTCATGTTGTAAGGTGTCACTACATTTCATCAAATGGATTGAGAAAATGTATTTTATATAATAGCTAATGTATAATAATGGTAATGTTATCATAATGTGTTAATATTTATTACAAATAAAAAATCTAGAAGCATCTCAAGAGAAGATAAAAGTAAAAATAATTTACATTTTCACAAGCTTTTAATTTAGTTTGATTCAATTTGTTTTAGTGGAAGTAAGTCTTTTAATGTGCGCACTCTGTTCTTACCCTAAGTTTTTTTTTTTAAAGTTGGTCTATTCCAATTTTCACAACGTTAATGACCCTGTTCTCTGTTTTTTCTTTTGTGTGGCAGCATTGAAAGATACAGAGTCAGAGTGAGAGTGCTCCTTTAATTATTCATGCTCTCCAGACCGAATGATGTCATTATTTTGGAAGGAAATGATCTTGGTTTCCTTGGATACAGTGTGTAGCATAGAACACTGAAATGTTATTATGTAATGTGCACAGCAGTGAAAACAATCCTGAGCAAAAGCAGTTTCACCAAGAGTAAAAAACAGATACAACCAATCATCCATGAGGTTATATGAATTAAAACTGAAGGGAATCATTCTCTGAAATGTGATCATTATTTTGATCCTGTTTACTTGTTTTTAAATAACACTATACTATATGAATCAGCATAGAACAAAAAACATTTACAAAAGAGAAAGTATTACTCCTGACCCTAAAAATCTTAGAAACACTAAGTTGAAAAAGCAGCTCCATCCTTCCTTTGTGCTTTTATAGACCAGTGGGCGCTGTTCAGATTGACATTATTGATTAAGACAGCATGGATGGTTAGAATAAATCCATTCTGACCCATCGCTTCTGAATATCACATTACACTGACCACATTTTAGCCTTGATGGGTTTGCCTTTCTTGTGACGAGTGTCAATATGGTTTCACATTTCCTCTAAAAAGCTTGATGTTGGACCTATGCCTGTCTGGACCAGTGTGAAGCAGCTGTCTGGTCCCTTCAGAGCTGCAGGCTTATATTTCGTACTCTTTTTTTTTACTGGAAGTAACAATAAACAAGCAACATTCATTCGTTCTTCTTTTGTAAGCGAGTGATCAACTAACTTTGGGTGAAAGGCGGAACAGGGTGCTAAGCTACAAAATAAATCAACACATAAAACACTTTTTCAAAAAGCAGGAATTTAAGTTGGGTCTCAAAACTGTTTTACAGAAGGTTGTTTTGAAAGATTAGGTTTAATCAACATTTTAGTAGAAGCTCCATTAAATAAATCAGTGTTAATAGCAATCACTATTTCTCAAAACATAACAAAAAAGTCGTTGTGCTTTATTTAATTATTTTTCTTAAAACATTCTTCAAAACACCATAAAATCCTAAATTTTTGCAACCACTTGAGAAGTGTTATAGACTATAGAAAGATTGGTTTAATTCTAAAGCCTCTGAAAGAAAGGTTTAAGAAGATTCAACAGAAATGTGGCTTTATTTAGCTTAAACATTCAAGATATTATCCGCTGAACACATGCTGCATTGCGAAACAAAGAAGATGGGGAAAGGGAATGTCCGGGAGAGCCAGCTGCCACCTCTGTCACCTTTAGGAGCTGGAGAGAAAAAGGGCAGAACCTAGTTTTGCTACTTTATTTACGCAACTTGTAACTTCCTGTTGTGATGCATTTCCTGTTTGTGGTGTATTTCTCAGAAATCAACCAGACAATGGGATTATACATATTTCTTTTCTATTACAGACATAAGTTGTGTGTAACTCTTGTTTAGACATCATGTTCCTTTAAGAACAGAACAGAAAATATCAAAATGTCTTGCTGTTGCCTTCTGCAGGTTGTGGTGGGGAACTTCACGGCCCAGTCGGTGCCTTCAACAGCCCTGGCTACCCTGAGAGTTACCCTCCAAACCGTGAGTGTGTCTGGCACATTCACACCAGCCATGGAAGCAGCATCTCCATCACCATTCTAGAGTTTGATGTGGAGTATCATCCGGACTGTAGCTATGACAAGCTAGAGGTATGCTACGTTTCATGCGACACTGCCAGATTTACACCAAAAGTTCATTTGACCAGGAGTCAGGAAATGTGCTAATGGATATGTTTAGTATAGTCAAAACACTGTAGTTGCCCTAGTATTCCAATAGAATCTTTGTGTTTATGTGGGTGGATCTGTGCCCCCTCTCCCTTTTGGCATCTATGAGTGGGTTTTGTGCTGACCTCCACTGTAGCACTGAATGGTGACACAAAGGCAGAAATTAACTGAAAATCAGAGCTTAGCAACAGGGCTTACAGACAGTCTCATGTACCACACAAATTCCTGTTAAATCAGACCTTGTTTGAATTCTGCATTCGTTTAAATACAAATGTCTGCTTTAAGATAATAGTTTCATATACACTACTGTATCAATACATTAACAGACTATGAAAATAATGACCAGACAAGAAAAATAATCGTAAATCCACACACAGACTTCCACTGTTGTGTCAAAGAACAGTCAAATAGGATCTTTAGGACTGCGTTGTTGGTTTTGGTAAATTACATTATATTGTATCCATTGTATTTAGTGTACAGCCTAGGTGCTGCGTTCCTCTGGGCTCAATTGTAGTGCCTATGCTTCCTCTTACTACTGGCTGATATCATGTGAAGTCGTAATATTGCTTTGCATTTTAAACTGATGACATTCATCTTTATTTTACTTAAAAATACAAAACTCCTGGATGTCTTTTAAGATTCTGGGGTGATAAAAATGTATGTTTTACATAGAGAATGTCTTGATGTTAAATGAAGAGAACAAAATTAGGTTAAACTTCTGATTAAATGTGAGAACTATTTGTGATTGGCTGTCTTTAAAAGGGAGCAGTGTTTATAGGGCAAAGAGGGAGGGGTAAGCATGAGAATTTTCTAAGAGAGAACACAGAGAGTTTAGGTAAGAGTTCCCCTGTTGAAATTGAGTACATCAAGTGGTCTGCCTTGAGTGAAATCTAACAATCCCAGGTTAGTGAATGTTGGAGGACTATGCCTGATGGTGTAAAGTTCCTTTTTGTGATGCAACAAATATTTTAAATTCTGTCAAAATTATTTTTTGTCATGTTTACTTGGCAGACTTGTTTAGAAGTAGAGCGATGTAATATGGCCATTAAATAAAATTAATAAAAACAATTTTGAGGGGACCTTTAAAACTTACAATTTTTATACAGGTGTATGGAGGCCCTGACATAACTGCTCCACGATTGGCCCAGCTGTGCACCACTCGCCCTTCCAGTAACCCTCTGCAGGTGGCCAGCACTGGTAACTCGGTGACTGTACGATTCACTTCTGATGCTGTTGTAAATGGCAAAGGCTTCAATGCAACCTGGACAGAGGTTCCAGGAGGTCTGTTTTTATTCCGATCCTGTGTTCAACACTTCCTTGACTTTCCTGTCATTAAACTTCTTCTTAAATGTCAGGATGTGGAGGGGTTATTTCTGCCCCCGGCGGGGAGATCCATTCTCCACAGTATCCCAGTAGTTACCCTAACAATGTGGACTGTTCCTGGCGCATCGTCGTCGATCCAGGCCATCGAGTGCTATTCAACATCACAGATCTGGATATTCAAAGTCATGACATTTGTGATTTGGACTATGTGGCTGTGAGTAACTTACCATTCTCTTCAGCGTATCAGCATTTTAAATACTCATGTTTAGGTGCCCAAACAAGTTCATGAAGGTGCACTATTTTACGGTGATGACTCATGAATGTGGAGCAGGACTGGGCACTTCAAATGTAATCCTAATTTTCTTTCTAGATCTTTGATGGTGCACATGAGGACTCTCCCCTACTGGGTAAAATTTGCGGGGCATCCAAACCTTCTCCCCTAACATCCTCGACAAACAATCTCTTTATTCGCTTCAGATCTGATCAAAGTCAAAACCATAAAGGCTTCCGGGCTCTGTTCTCAGAAGGTCAGAGTCTTTTTTTTTAAGATTGCCTACTTGGTTTTGTTTTGTTGCTAATGTTGCTGCTAATCTTGTTGCTAATCCATTAGCATGTGGATCCATGATAGTGGCTGACGACATAGGTGGTGTGATTTCATCTCCTCGCTATCCGTACACCTATCCACCAAATCAGAACTGTAGCTGGATCATATGGGCACAGGAGCCATGTAAGTATTTGGATAATGCTAATTTCTCCCTTTAAATCACTCCTTTAACCGATTTAGTAAAAATCCTGTTTTTTCTTATAGTCAATCATTTGACTTTATCATTCACTGACTTTGAGCTCGAGAAGATAAATGCTAACTGCACTCATGATAGTCTGGAGGTCCTAGATGGAAACAATATCCAAGCACCATCTGTTGGTAAAGACATGTTATTTTCAATTGTCAACAGAATTCTCAAAAGAATTAGCATTAACGTCACAGTCTTGTTCTAGGACGGTTCTGTGGGAGTGATTTGCCACACCCAATCACTTCCTTCAGCAATGCTCTGGTAGTAAACTTCGTCTCCGATGCAGTTGTTGGGAAGAAAGGCTTCAGAGCGATTTACATGGCTTCAACCTCAGGTTGGATTTCAGTGCTTTGTATACAAGCATTTAAGTTAATCTGGCATTTGAGACAAGTATTCGTCTATTTTTTTCAGGGTGTGGTGGCCACCTGTATATGGAGTCAGGGGCTTTCAACAGTCCAAACTACCCTGATGTCTACCCACCTAATGTGGAGTGTGTTTGGACCATTACAAGTTCACCTGGGAATGGCTTAGAGCTTTCCTTCATGTAAGACAATCAAGGTGGTACAAGGATCTTACAAATGTAATTGACTGAATTACGTTCTACTTTGTTCATGCAGAATGTTTCAGCTGCAGCAAAGTTCCGACTGCAGTAATGACTACCTTGAGGTCCGTAAAGGACATTCCACTGGTGATTTGGTTGGTCGTTTTTGTGGTGATTCTCTTCCATCAAACTACACCTCGATAACAGGACATATTCTCTGGATAAAGTTTGTCTCTGACTCCTCCGTCAGTGGAGCTGGATTCAGAGCGGTATTCTCTCACTGTAAGTACAAATCTTCTGTTGATTTATACTGAAAGCAATTATACTGATGATTGGCCACAAGTATGTTTAGTAACTTGTTTTCAAGCCCTGCCTTTAAAAGGGTTTTGGGGATTATTGCTTGTTTCCTGGATTTTCCGTTGATTCGGTTACTGTTAGTGGCTAGCCCCAATGGTGTTATAAAGAGAGGTTGAACTCAAGTGTAGTATTTACAAATTGGTTGTACTGCTGAGACCAACAGAAACAACAAAAAGAGCCGTTACATACAGAGGAAATACACTAAATCATCAATAATGAGAAGAATGTCAGAAAACAAGTCCTCCTCCTGGCTCTCCGTAGTATGCTCCGCACAAATGTTGCCAGATGTAGGGTATTCTAGCAGCTTAACAGCAGGCAACTATGTCACCAGTATAACATGGGTCCAACAAAAACGACTCCATTTGAGGGCCTTTCTTGAGAACAGGAAGTCAACTATAACTCCGAAGCCACTTGCTTAACATCACAAGAAACAGGTTCAGCATCGAGGAATCCATCTGATCCAGTTGAGTCCAGATCAAAAGTCCAGATCAACAGAAGACACCACAAATTGAGTTACTGGGGCACAAAGGGAAAAGCATACTGGTAGGGTTTGCAACGTCAAACAGGGAAACAAAGGCACACAGGGGGTGCAGTCGGGAGCAGGCAAATCTCATGGTACTCAACAGTACAGAAAGCCAGTGAGGGTTTAATGAGCAAGAGAAGGCAGAGCACAATTGGAAAACAGGACAAAGTATTAGGAACAGGACAGAATAAAAAGGAACGGGAAGGCTGCCCCTTACAGTTCCACAAGTTCTAAGTTAAACTGCACATTTTTTTTAAACCTTTCAGAGCTTTGATTACAGCTCTACCTTTTCTGTTTCACAGTGTATGGTAATGACGTCACAGGAACATCAGGACAGATAGCTTCTCCTCTTTATCCACAAACCTACCCAAACAATGCACATTATCGCTGGACCATCACCGTGGATTCTGACTCCTACATTCATATTCAGTTCCTGGATTTTGACATCGAAGACCTGTCCAACTGCTATTATGACAAGCTCAAGGTCTGCAACCATGCCTAAATGTTACTTTTAATGTACTTTATGTAGATAATGTTGATTTTTGATTGATTTGTTAAAGTCTAATGCTTCCATTCCGTAGGTTTATGATGGTCCGAACACCAATGCTTTTCTACTGGGCGAATTATGTGGCCTGACTCTGCCCAACCCCATCAGAAGTTCTGGAAGTACTTTGACCCTTGAGTTTATATCGGATGTGGTGTCCGGAGGCAAAGGCTTCCTTCTTGAGTGGACTGCAATTCAAGGCTCTGGTCCCATACCAACTATAGCCCCAGGTTAGTCTCTACTGAATTCTTTACTTGATTTGGAAGTTGGTTTGGTGTTTTTTGAGAAAAGGTCATGGTTTTTTATCTATCTAGGAGTGTGTGGAGGAACACTCCAGACAGGAGATACTCCACAGTTCTTGTTCTCTCCTGGCTGGCCCAATATGTATCAGCATAATCTTGAGTGTACATGGGTGATCCGGTCTCCTGACTCCATTGTTGAGTTTAACATGCTCTTTCTAGACATGGAAGATGAGGTTTCATGTCTTCATGACCATCTGGACATCAGGGATGGTAGGAGTTATAACCTTATTACCTTAAAATATCAATATTACCAAGAATTTTTTGATATTTGGTTTGGATTTTCTCTTAAGGCGAGATGGTTTCATCTCCACTACTTGCAAAGGTTTGTGGGCGAGAGCTGCCAGGCTCTATTCATTCATCTGGTGATGCCATGTTCCTTCGTTTTTTTTCTGATGTTTCCAATAATGGCTGGGGATTCAATGCATCATATGCAAGAGGTGAGCTAGAAGACAATGAATCAAGTTCTTATCTTGATGATGATGATGTAAGTTTATGTGGGTTAAAGATCTCTTGGACTTTCTTGTTTACATTCTCCATTAGGTTGCGGTGGTTTTCTCCACACAGATAGAGGAGTTCTAAGTTCTCCTCAGTACCCCCAGAATTACAAGGCCAACTTGAATTGTAACTGGCAAATAGTGGTCACACCTGGGTTTAGAGTGTCCGTAACTTTCCAAAATCCTTTTCAAATTGAGGGTTATGGCAATCAATGCAGCACTGGTGATTATCTGGAGGTAAGCGACAAACATTCTCCACAATGATGTTGGCACAACCTCAGTTTTAAAAAATAATAGAAATTGAGTTGCCTGCTAAACTAAATAGACTTTTGCAGTAGGTTGCCTTGTTATAATGGTTTGATAATTCTGTATCAGTTACGGAACGGACCTGATGGCAACTCACCAACTCTATCAGGGCGCCTCTGTGGATCCAGTGCACCTTCCACATTTCAGACCACTGACAACACTCTTTATGCCCACTTTGTTTCTGATGACTCCAACGAGGGAAATGGTTTCAAACTGGTATTTGAAGCTCACAACTTAGGTGACTACTTAAGCTGATTCGAAAACTGTTTCTTTCTACAACATTTTTTGAGTAAAACTCAGTATTTCTCTCCAGCTTGCGGTGGTCTCATTGAAATGAAAGATGGCGATCCACCAGGGTACATCACATCTCCAAATTATCCATCAAACTATCCGCAAAATATTGAGTGTGTTTGGATCATCACAGTTCCCAATGGGGAGGCTGTACAGCTGGACTTTGAGGGTGACTTCTACGTTGAGCCTCATACCGGGTAAATATTGTATGACCTGAATCAATTTGGACATTTTTAAGTCACTTAACCATATTCACAATCTTGCTTCCTAGATGTTTATTAGACTACATTGAAGTCCGTGATGGTCCCACATCAGATGCGGCTTTGATTGACAGACTCTGTGGAAACAGCCGTCCATCAACACAGCATTCCACTGGAACTAACATGTATATACGATTTCGAACTGATTCCAGTGTCACACATGTTGGGTTCAAAGCCAAGTTCTCTATTGGTAATCCCAGATAGTCCTCAAACAGTCCCAGCCTCATTATTTTAGTGACTTAAAAAGTGTTTTGCTTTTTTTAGAAATATGCGGTGGAACCTATGTCGGTCAGAGTGGTGTCATCAAAAGTCCCGGTTATCCAGACTCAAGTTATCCAGACAATTCAAACTGTGAATGGTTCCTTGAGGGTCCCACTGGACATTTTCTTACTCTCACCTACACAACCTTGAACCTGCAGAACTCCGCTGACTGCGTCAGTGACTATGTGGAGATACGTGAATACAATGCTTCAGGTTGGGGATTTCGTTTCATAAACAGCCTTTTGTAGTAAGTAGAACATCTAAGTCAATTTTTTTCAACAGGTCGCCTTTTGGGGAAACACTGTGGAAACAGTCTGCCAGCTCCAATGGACACTGGAGACAGTTTTGCCTTTGTGAAGTTTATTAGCGATGGCAGTGGAAATGCTCCAGGGTTTAGTTTATCATTTGAGGCCAGTGTTGAAGGCAAGTGTAAAACCCTTCAACCTAGCAACAATGGAAATGGAGCCTTGTGCTGCAATGGAATTTTAAGATGATGCCACTTTCCCTTTTAGCATGTGGAGGGGATCTAAACACACCTTTTGGGACCATATCATCACCCAACTACCCCAATTTGTACCCTCACAACCGAGTGTGCCGCTGGAGAATCACTGTTCCTCAAGGTCGAAGAGTCACTCTTACAATCAATGACTTGAGGCTAGAGGAACACATCAATTGCATATTTGACTTCATAGAGGTGAGCTTATGTGTCTATATTAAGCCCCATTGAGCTGCTCTGTCCAAAAGTGTTTTTTTTTAAGTTTATGATGAAGTAATCTTTTTTTGAAGTTTTTTTTTTTTGAAGTTTTTGAAACACATATCCAAGTATTGTTTAGCTCCATTTCCAAAGCTATAATGATAAACCCTGGTCAGCCAATGGTTTCTTCAGTAGATGTAGGAAGAGTAGTGTTCCAGTGACATCTGATGGTTTGCTGCACACCTCTTTGAACTCCAAGACCACTGAGTAGATGGCTGCAATTGAGAAAACAGAAAATTCCAGTCTCCCGTGTTTCTGATTTGATTGATTTGTTAAACTTACAAGTGACTGCATGGTGGCACAGTGGCCTTAAGTTAGAAGGCTGCTGCTTCGAGGCTTGCCCATTACCTTCCTGGGAGGAGTTTGCATGTTTGCAAACAGTTTCCAAAAACATGCAGTTAGGTTAAATGAAACATCTGAATTCCCCTCAGGTGTGAATGTTTGTGTTGCCCTGTGATGGCGACCTGTCCAGGGTGTACTCCTGCCTCTCACCCCAGAGCTGGAGATAGGCACCAGCAGACCCGCAAGAGGGAACAAGTGGGTAAGAAGATGAACCATGGAGAACTACCAAATTAAGCTTGTAGCCAATGTGCACAGACCAGTGTGTTTGCCAATCACACAGGCTGTTTTGAATTAAGTATGAATGAAATAACCCACCTATTTTTTTCATTTTGTATTCAAATGTAATGTGTAGGTTTCAAAAAGGTTATTAGCTTCTATATTTTTGGTTTTAAACAAATGTTACAAGAGTTATGATATAATTTGCCAGGTAATTTTATCCCATTAGCTGGAATAAATGCATTAAATGGATTAAAATGTGACAAAATGCTTATTTCAGTATAATTTTACAGTTTCAATTGGTGCAATCACTGCCATCTAGTGGTGAAAAGAGGGGGTTACCATTGGAAGTACAAGACCTGTGATATAGCTTGTGTTTTTATCAGGGTACAAAAAAGGCACAAAAAGTGCTTGGAACAGGTATAGGAGAGGTTTGACTGGTTTCTTTTTTATACATTTGTTGTACATTTTGTCTTTTTTTATAAAATTTTTTTGACCTTGTCTTTGCTTTTTTGGAGAGATTTATGTATATTATTGTGTCTCAAATGTTCACTATAAAATATAAAACTTTTACATTTTTATGACAAATTTTTTTTTTTTAATTGTGCAGGTTTGTTGTGGAATTATTTTGCAATTTAAAGAAAAAAATATTTGTAAAAAAAAAAAAAATGCTGGGGCTATATTGTAAAAGCAAATTGTTAAATAGTAAAACATGCCTAAAAATGCCCTGAACTTCTAAGAGTTTTTAAAGGAAAAGTTAATTCATTCATTCATTTTCGTACCCGATTCTTTCCTTTCTGGGTCACGGGGGTCTCCAGCACACATTGGGCGAGAGGCAGGGGTGCACCCTGGACAGGTCGCCAGTCCATCACAGGGCAACATTCCCTCACACATTCACACCCTAAGGGGAATTTAGATTATTCAATTAACCTAACCACATGTTTTTTGGGATTGTGGGGGAAACCGGAGTACCCAGAGGAAACCCACGCAAGCACAGGGAGAACATGCAAACTCCTTCCAGGAAGGTCACCGGTGAGCCTTGAACCGATAACCTTCTAACTGGAAGGCCACAGTGCTACCCACTGCTCCACCTAAAGGAAAGGTTATGGACTAGAATTGCTGTTTTTACATGTTTTGTGTATTTGCTTTAAAATTAACTATAGAAATGACTTTATGTTTTTCCATAGTTATGAAAAGGCAGCTCTGCCATAGAAACCAACAGAGATTCCTCAAAATGAAAGTGCTAAAAGAGACACATAAAAAAAAAAAAGATTTTCAGAGAGGTCACATGAATATGAACAAATATTGTACAATTCAATACTTGAATGCAGGTTTGTGTTTTATAGATTCTAAATGGATTATCTCCAAAAGCTCCAATTTTGGGTCGTTTATGTGGTACAGTCCCTGCTGGTACCCAGCTGAAATCATCTGGGAATACTATGATTGTAATTTTCAACACTGATGCATCTGGCTCTAATGGTGGATTCACAGCAGAATACTCTTCAGATGAAGCAGCAGGTGAGCAACCAACTTTGTCTTTTCAACCATTTTGGGATCCTGATTTCATTTGTGGATCATTTCCTCTCGGCTAGTGTGTGGTGGGATACTCACTGAAGCTGGAAACCTCACGTCGCCTAACTTCGGCAATGGAAACTACAGCAACAACCTGAACTGTGAATGGCAGATCCAGAACCCGCATCATGTGAACACTTCAATCGTTGTTGTAATAGAAGAGCTTTATCTAGAGCACCACCAAACCTGTCAATGGGACTACTTGGAGTTCAGGCTGGGTAAGAGGTCTCATCATCTCACCAACTCTCACCAACTGTCTGAAACAAAAACACACATGATGTGACTTCAGTTCAGCAATGCACTTATTGGGTTCCCAAGGATGTCATTATAGAGAGGAGGTGGAAGTATTGTTGGATACAGCCAAGATAAATATAACAATATCAATCATGAAAATGTAGAGAAAAGAAAATACTCATGTGATTTCATTGGAAGGATGGAATCTCTTCCAATGATATCTTGAATCTAAAAGACATTCCATACATTTGGCCTATGTCAGTTCTTATATCTCCAAAACATTTCACAAAAGTTGTTCTTTATGATTCAAGATATTTCTACCAAACATTTTGTTTTTTTTTTCTCTATTACAACAGGAGATATGAATGGAGAGCTCCTAGGAAGATTTTGTGGCCAAAGCCCTCCTCCTGTACCTATAGTTGTGTCAGCATCAGGACTCTGGGTTCACTTCCTGTCTGATGCAGAAGTGGGTGATGCAGGCTTCAGAGCCACATATTACTTTTCAGGTACCATTGGTCAATATTTCTTGAGTTTGATTGGTTACAAATTCAGAGTAAGTACAACCAAATGATTTTCCACAGAATGTGGGGGATCGCAAAGTGGAGAAGGAGGTTCCATTTCCAGTCCTGGATACCCTGACAGTTACCCAAGCCCAAGCCGCTGTACTTGGCTTCTTGAGGCTCCAGTGGGACACACTATTACTGTAACCCACAACTCCTTCATGGGATTCAAAGTTATTTTATCTTTAATTTGATCAACTGCTTCACAAAATGTATATATTCTTTTGTCTAGATTACTTTTACATACTTTGAAGTGGAGGATCACAGTCAGTGTGCCTGGGACTCTGTGACAATCTTCAATGGAGCCTCACCAGCATCTCCCATCATTGGTCAATACTGTGGCCACAACTCTCCAGGAACGATCAAATCAGGCTCCAACAAACTAGTGGTGGTCTTCCTTGCCGATCATACAGTGTCCAAAGGAGGATTTACAGCTACGTGGTCGACTGACTCATCTGGTATATACAATACATCTTCTAGGGCTCACACAGGAAAGCCAGAGATACAAATTAATGCTATTGAAAAAAAAAGTTAAAAACAGCCAAAACCTGACTTGGAATGAAAATAAGAAGCCAAACGCTCACAAGTGCTTTTTACACTTTCAATTGTTAACCCTGGGTAATTCTAAAGACCGTTTCACATTGCTTATGCTAAATCCTCGGTATTCATTTACCGACCTTTCACACTGAACATTCCTAAACCTCAGGTTATCCTTTTCAAGGCATATTTGTGGTGCCTAATTGTGTACCTAATTAGAGATACAGCAGGCAACATACCACTTTTGCATTGTAGATCATCATGAGATGCACAAAGACAAAAGAATGAAAACGAGCAAAGTATATAAACCTTTATTTGAATTGTTCTTACGTTTACTTTAGTTTTACAGTATTACAGGTGTGAATCACATGTGCAGGAGCTATTCGGTTAGTTTTCTTCCTGACCACTAGGGGTAGTTGTCATGCGTATAAATACTTTCAGAGAGCAAGAGAAGGTTGGTTATGGCGGCAAACGGTTTTGACCACATGGTTGAGTTCATGTTTATTTGTTTGAATTTGTTTAGTTTGTTTTGGGACATAAAATACTTTTGGTGGGATTGATTATTAACATGCTCAAATGTACCAACTTAAGTTTTGGAAGGTTTGGAAAATGTAATTTTCAGATGCAAGTGATTTAATGTCAAATTAGGAGACGGCATGACACAATGAATGCACAAAGGGTTGGCCATATGAACACTTAGCTCATGAAGTAAATACATTTCAGAGGAGAAAAAAAAAATGTTCTCAGAAAGCATTATAGAAAGCCAAGAATGCTGTTTGTTTGCTCAAAAAGTAGAATGTTAAAGAAGAAAATCAAGTGTAATAAACCATAATATCTATAAATGTAACAGTTGCATTGATATCTCCTTGAATTCTATCTGCTTCAGGATGTGGAGGAATTATCCATGCTGATACAGGCACCATCAAATCACCAAATTATCCACAGAATTTCCCTGCTAATACTGAATGCTCTTGGACCATCATCGCTCATGATGGAAGCCATTTGGAGATGGGCTTTGCAAGTGACTTCCAAATCCCAGACTCAAGTGGACAATGTCAAAACAGTTACATCAAGGTACAAAAACTGATTTAAATAAAATGCAAAGATCCCTTGAACCCTGCCTCCAGATAAAGAAATTATCAGTCAACAAATAAGATATGATCAGTTAAAAAAAATTAACGTTTTTTTTTTCAAAGTGAGTAGACTGAATGTAAACAATAATATAAACGTTTTTAATACATCAAAAATACATCTGGGGCTAGAAGTTTGATAAAAACTCAAATACTTTACATGTATAAGAGCAAATAAGTTTTTTATGAATCCCTCAATACTTACCATTACATTTATGGACTGATGTCTATGAAACATAAAAATCCATTGGAGGGTCAAATACTAGATTCCCTCAATACATCAAAGTATTTTTATAACTGCATTTTGAATTAAGTGAATAATATTTTGCATGGCAGGTGTGGTCTGACAATGTTCAGAATGATGACAGTCTCTTGGCCACCGGTTGTGGCACTACTGCCCCCGCTATGGTGGTTGCACCCAGAAACATCATTACAGTTCGTTTCCAGTCCTCAGAAACACCTGGAAAAGGCTTCTCTGCTGCCTACTACACGTGTATGTATCTGTTGAATGCATAATTAGCTTGCTCCATTTTTCTATTTCTATGCACAACCCAAACACTTTCTATTCTCTTGTCTCTTGTAGCATGTGGTGCAAATTTCACAGCCTCAACTGGTCGCGTGGTATCCCCGAACTACCCAGAGCACTATCCACCAAACTCAGCCTGCTCCTACATTATCAACAGTGGAGATCAAATGGTGGTTGCGCTCACATTTAAGACTTTCCAGGTCGAGGGTATGCACCTCTTTTTAAACAATGATTGATTTAATGCTTCACAGTGAACAACACAAGCTGACCAATCCATTTAATATACTCTAGCACACTCCGCTTGTGAATATGACGGAGTGAAGATCTACAGTGGCACCACACCCAGCAGTCCACCGTTGGCGACTCTTTGTGGAAATACTGTCCCAGGCGTCTTCACCACTTTTGGACCAATGCTGATCAACTTCTACTCAGATCGCGTGAATAATCTGATCGGCTTCCTTGCAGAATACAGAAGCATATGTAAGTTGTAGTAGAGCCTTTGTTGTCAGTTGCTGTGATTTGAATGTTATGTATGTTACAAGTGGCTGTGGGTGTCGCTTGGATCTGGGTGTTATCTAAGGTGAGCTTGTGTTGTTTATCATGAAAGAAAACGAGAGCTGATTCACTGAGCCCAAAAATGTTGGAATGGGTGGAATGAGAGGACACTGCACATTTCAAACAATATGAGGGGATTTGGCGGAGTATGCAAATATGCAAGATAAGTCCACCACCAATTTGTTCACAAAGAACTGTGCTCTTGTTAAAATGCAGTTAAGTATGTTCCGCTTATTTGAGAAGAGAGCACAAGTGCTCAAAGATTCAAAGAGAATTCAGAAAGCATTTCGAACAGCTATAAGCTAGAACTTTATTTTAATGGAACATTCGGCCATTATTTAAGTGTAAGCCAATACTATTCTAAACAATTCTGATAGATTCAGCAATGATAATGTTTAAATACAAATTACAGAACAACCAATGATTCAGATGTGTACTGTCCTTAATCAGCTTTGGAAGGAAGGACGGGGAGGTTTTTCTTGCATCAATGTGCCATTGCTGCAGTAGGAAGACAAAAGAGGACAAAGTTCCACTAGATTGCCAAAGTGACCAAGAGCTCTGAGTAATAACATAGTAGATCTCATAATTTCCATGGATCCCATTGCCTTTGTAAACCAAAATGCCTGTCTGCAGATATGGATTGGTTCAGCCCCACCCACTGACCATGCAGCCCCAACCATGTGTCTCTAGCCGACATCCAGTGGGTGTGTCTGAATTGGCACTTGAATTATCCTACTTAATTATCAAGATATAAGGAATTACCAACCCTCCTTTGATGCTTAGGACATGTTAATTTCAATGCTCCAGAGCGGCAGTTAAATGATCTAGGGGTCAAGCAGGGTTTCACATGTTTGTTTGTTTATTTCCTGTTCAAATATACAATGGTACCTCGAGATACAAATGCTTCGAGATATGAAAGGTCTCATGGGAAATTTTTGCTTCGAGATTCGACAAAAATTCCAAGATACGAAAAACACAAACAGTTCTGCTCTATTATCCGCTTGTTAATAAGTCTGACGTCATGCTCCACTTCTGGGTCCTGGCGTTCCATTCTCCCATTGCAGACAAACAATGGGAAACATTATTTATAGATTACCAATAATGTACTATAACAAATATTAGAGTCAAGGTGTCCAAAACAATAACATTTATAAAGTGGAAAGCGCTGTTCTGTAGCAAAAATTAGAGAAAACCAAGAACTCGCTCTCAGAAGCGCTCTCTAAATTTGTTGGTGTTCGTAATTCGTGAAATATCTTAAGAAAGTTAGCTTTCATACATAGTGCAGTAATGTTTTCTGCCTTTCTCGCTTCACTCAAGGTAATTTTTCACATTTGTTTAAATGTTACGTATTTTGCTTGTGTTTTATTCTGATTTATTACATCAACATTGTGTAGAGTTATTGGATGAAGAAACGTTCTTCGAGATACGAAATGTTTGAGATATGAAAGCCACCCTGGAAAGGATTCATTTGGTATCTCGGCATACCACTGTACAATGTTCATACAATACGTTGTGTGTTTCATTAGCTTGTGGGGGCACGTTTAACGGCACTTCTGGAACCATCAGCAGTCCATCACATTCTATCACTGACTACCATCACAACATCAACTGCACATACCACATCTATGTGCGTGACAACCGGGTCATTGATCTCAAGTAAGTTTGAACCATGTTGTGTTTACAGTGAGTGTTTTGGTGCAAGTTTAGAGTTAATTAGTGGATTCAGATGATTAGGTTAATAGCTCTTTTAGAGAACCTTTTCATGATATTCTAAGTTTTTTAGAAAATTTTCAATAAATTTGCCAAAATGATCAATATTAAAACAATAAAAGTTTATAATGTTTATCAGTACATTACAGAAAATAATAAACTTATTCATAATATGGTAATATGCTGGGGTCCCTAGTAACCCCAGGAGTTGTCAGTTACTAAACCCAATGAGGGGTTAATTAAAGTCACATCATGTTGCATTTATCACTGGGGCCGTGTTTATATACAGTCACCAGTAGAGTTGATTTAACACTGTTATTTATGATGGATATGTATCAAGTTCGCTGTTCAACATTTCATCAGAGTCTGGAGTTAATTAACATGTCAGAAATAAAAAACCGCATAGCAAAAACTGTGGTGAAAGTTAAGAAATGAACACTATTTTGTTTAACATCTACTTTTCAACACAAGACACTTGCTTTGCTTTTATGAATAACTGATATTTATGATAAAATATTTCTCAAATCACAAGTTGAGGGTTGCTTGTTTCAAAATCAGTTTATTGCATAAAGTTCCATTTTAAACACATTGCTGTATCCATGTTTTCACATTAAACAACCTTTCCATTTTTAGTATATTATTCTTTTGGTTTCCTAATTCAAAGCAGCAGTAAACTTAAAAATCTTTACAGCTCACTTTTAGCAAAGAAACATAGTCAGAAATCAAAGATCTGTGCTATTGATTGTCCTTCCCACTGTATGCAAAAATCTCCCTCATCATTGAGAGGAAGCTTTTCATCCATAGTGCATCCCCCTGCCTTTCTATTAAGTCAGAGGCTGCCACCATCAACTATTTGCATTTGTCCTTGTCTCTCAGGTTCAACTCTTTCAGTCTGGAAGCCTCCTCAGTTTGTCGCTATGATTACGTGGCCGTGTATGATGGAGGAAACACCCTGGCTCCACTCATGGGGAAGTTCTGTGGACATGAAATACCACCAAACATCAGGTCTTCAAACAATCATCTGTTCCTTGAGTTTGTAACAGACTCAACGGTTGCGGCAGGCGGCTGGAGAGCTACCTACAGTGAAACTCTCGGTAATATTTCTCTAAACTTTAGAATTCAGTTCTGTAATTACAAAGAGTATTTGGGTATATTTGGAATCTGCTTGATTTCACAAAAACGTTTTAGGATGAGCAGCCTCTATATGACATTTCTATAACAAATTTTGTTATGGAGGTAGCAGGATGTTCATCTCACACACATATAAACCCGTCCGAACGTTATCCAAGCTTCCCCCTCCTTCCACCCCAACACCTGACAGCTCAGATCATTTCTTTGTTTTGTAAGTACTTGATACTTGTGAAAAGAAGATCGCTTTGAACACCTTCCACTACAACACCCTTTCCGCAAAACGTCTATTGTTCTTGATGAAAACCGAAACTCATTTCGAGAGAGTCTGTCTTGTCAGAGACAGAATCCAAGTCATCAGTTATTCTCTGTCAAAAGCTTTGGTCAATGAAGCTGCATTCATTGGCTGTTTGCTGTGTACCAAAAACACCAAAGACTGGCTTGAAAGTTGACCTAGTTGTAGAACATTTCGTTTTCTTGACCTAAATGTTTTCACACCTCTACTTCATTTAATTTGGTCTGGACCTAGATGAACAAGTGATACTTTGTTGCAATCGTCTGCAGATTTAGTTCTCATTCCCACCACACTGATCATTCAGGTCGGCACTAGTTGAAAATACAGTCATGTGACATCATACCGGCCACTTATTGATCACATGTGTCATCATACGGGATTGGTTTGAATGAACGTGCATACAGAAGTAAACAATGGAAGACTGAGCGCCAGAACACTAGAGCAACGCTCTCAAAATGGACTTGATTTTGACCTTTATTATCTATTACGATGACATTTGCCGTCCCATAATGCCATGCACAAACTAGTGAAGTGACTATCATGAACTACAAAACATATGGACGGCTACTACAAAACATGACACCGGCTACTACCGTTGAGCTAATATGAAGCTTTTTTTGAGCTGGAGAGGAAACTGCCACATGAACAAGATTTCGATTCAAATGTTGAATTGAGCCATCGTGAACCAGACAAAAATAAACTTGAGCCAAAGAAAAAATGATTGAATTTGTTCACTGTATAGATAACTTTCGAAAATCATTAAAATATTGTAAATATCATAATTTCTGAGGAAATTATTTTTAAAGGTCAGATTTTTCCGATAGTTGTGTATTGATCAGATTTGGATTGTGTTCTCAATACGTTTAGATCCATACTGAGACCACCTCCGTGAGCAGGTTTCAGAATGCCTTTTTAGTCTGCTTTAGGTTCGATCTAGAGTTTGGTTGCTGCTTTCCCACCTGCACAAATGAATCAAACTAAAAGGGAAAAAGGAAATCTAGTTCGATTCTACCAAACTAAACAAGTCCGGTATGAAGCACCGAAACCACTCTTAACCAATCAAAAAGCAGTCGAGGAAATACAATGATGTGGTGTCACATGGCTGTATTCAGTGCAGACCACAGCAATCCAGACCAAACTAAACAAACTAGAGGTGTGAAAACACCATAAAATCCAAGTTCCAATACCAGTCTAAAATCAGTACCAGTATTTGACATTCCCCACGAAGTTGAGATCCCCTCAGTCAAAAAAAAATTTATTACTTTGTAAATAATTCAAACTTAGAATTTACAACTTGATGAGATTTTAAAATATGCCAAAATGCACAAATGTTAAATTTGTGTAGAACCTGTAATCAGAACCTTTCTATTATAAATTTGGACAAACTTAATTAGTATTTTTAGTGGATGAAAATGGTAATTAACCGGGTAATATTGTGTCAATTATTATTGTGTGTTGGATGGACCTGTCAATTATTACAACAAATTAATTTCTTAACATACATTCTCAAAACACAAGCAGTGTGACCAGTTCATGAGATAAGTGACACTGTTTCTAAAAGGTGTGCTAGTGCAGATGGCTCTGTTATATACTGTATTCCTCTGTTTGCAGACCATCTTTTATGCTTTTTTTCCCCAGAATTGTATTTGTAGAATCTTAGTCATGTCTAGAGTCAAAAAGTGCAGTAGGAGTTTGTAAAAGCAGTTAATAGAATATTGTTTCTTTCATAATTGACTTTTAATTTTGTACAAATGTTATTGATGTGTGCCACTGACCACTTGGTCAGGGCCCCCTTGTAAATGATATCTTGATCTCAATGTTTTTTTACCTGGTTAAATAATATTTTTTATTTAAGTCTAGATCTAAATAAAAAAAAATACTCCATAATGCACAGTAACAGATACACAGTTCAAGTCGATATAACATATATTAGATATTTACATTTCATTATTTTTTTCTCTTTACACCTTATACAGTTGTTTTGAAAAGCTGCTAGTTCTCTTGGGAATCATCTTTGAAATATTTTTAGTCTGTCTTTACTTTAAATAAATATTACATTTTATTAATTCAATTAAATCTATTTTTAAATGACCTCTGGAAACAACACTTGGTTGTTTTTGTGGGCTCTGCTGACTCCTGCAGGCAGGTTTATGTCATCACATCCTGCAGCAGTTTCATCTCTCTCCATCAGGTCCTCAGCAGGGCTGTGGTGGCTTTCTCTCATCACCTTCAGGAATGTTCAGTTCCCCTGATATCGACATGAATGGACAGTACGAGCCACGAATGGATTGTTTGTGGAGCATTGCAGTGGAGCCCAATAAAGCCATTAACCTCACTTTCACATCCTTTGAGCTTGAGGGCCCTGCTGCAGGCCTCTGCAGATTTGATTACCTCAAGGTAACAGCCAACAGACTTTAACTCCAGCAGATATAATTTTCCTTTTCAATCTTTTACAGTTTTGTAATTTTTTTTGTCATTTGCTATATGATTTTAAAAACTTTTTTATATCAAGCTCAAATAGGACACAAACATGTTTTGTAATCTCTCTAATCAATTATAATAGTGTACATGCTGTCTATCTGTAGATATTCGATGGTGACAGTGATAATTATCCACTGGTTGGCACATTCTGTGGAGATTTGGTCCCTGCGCCCTACGTGTCAACCAGTAACTTCCTGATCGTTCGCTTCATCTCAGATGGCACAGTTTCCCGCCGTGGCTTCAATGCCACCTACACTTCAGTAAACAGTAAGTTCAGCTGCTTTCTAAATGGTGGTAATTTTTCCACTAATTTCATGCAGAAGGGAGGCTGAAGTGCCGTTTCACTCTTTAGATCTTTGCGGGGGAGCATTTAATGGCACAGCATCATCCCAGACAATCACATCCCCATATTATCCCAATCCATACCCCCCTTTAACATCCTGTCGCTGGGTGTTGGATGCGCCGTCTCTGGAGGTGCTAAAAATCTCTGTCCAGAAATTCCACCTGGATGCCAGTCAGAGCTGCATCAGCAACTTCTTGGAGTTTAAGGATTTCCCTCCGGTGAGACAATTTAAAAACATTTCCAGCTTCTTTAAGCATATTCTTTTTTTTTGTGTAATTTAGCTACATATATTTTAGAGCTTTTTGAATACCACAATATTATTGCTAATGTGCGCACTCAATTGGCTCTTGTTAAGCATCTTTCACTTGTTTGCTTCTCAGGGCGATTATGGACAGGCTCATAAGTTCTGTGGCACAGATTCACATGTGCCCGATTTCTACAGCTACGGTCGAAGCATGCTCATCTCCTTCAAATCAGAGAACTTCGTGACAGCCAATGGCTTTAGTCTGACGTTTGAGGTTGCAGGTGAGAGAAACTCTGTGATTCCTGTGGTGGTTCTCCTCAGATTGTTGTGGTTAAACCATCATGTGTGTGTGTGTTTGCAGGCTGCAGCAGGGTGTACGAGCAGGAATACGGTTTTCTCAAGAGCCCCGGGTGGCCCAGTGTGTACCCTCTTAATCTTGAATGCAGCATCGTCCTGAAGGCTCCACAGAACAGTGCCATTTCTCTCTTCTTTGACAGTTTTGATGTAGAGGACCATCCTTCTTGTAATTTTGATTATCTGGAGGTGAGAAGAAACTTAGGGAGGAACATTGGATCGTGGGACAGTTATTTTTATTAAAAATTAATAACACTCAGTATTGTGCAACCCATGTGCCATTTAAATAAAAATTAAATGAATCATGCACTCCAATTTGAGAACATTTATATATTAACATTATAGTGTTGCAAGGAATTTAACATTTTTTTATTCATATTACTCCCTTACAAACAGTTTTTGGGCAATGCTTGATGTCTTTTTTTTGTAAATAGCTTTAAATTATTACACAGCAATTCCACAAAAAACATAAAACTGTACAAAAAATGTGTGAGTGTTAAATGTAATTTTTACTGCAAAAGTAAAAAAAAATTCAGAGCAAACAGTTTTTATGTTTTATAACAAAAATAAAAGTAAAGAGACAAAACACACACACACAAACACACACACACAAAAAACATAAATATCCAAAAAATCAAAGACAAGATCAAACATTGTCAAAATTCTAATCAAAAAAATCTCCACTAAACCGTGTATACTGTTTCAATCACTTTTTGTTCCACTTTTTTATGCCATACACAAGCCATATCACAGATCTTTGTACTAAAGGGTTATCCTTTCTTTTCACCTGATGGCACTTATTTGGGGTCTGTAAAATGAAACTGAAAGGCGATCACTTTTTTTCCTCACATTATACTTGAATTACTTTTCAAATGATGTGCAAAACTCTGATCATTTACAACCAAAAATATCCCAACTTGCCTTTTTTAAACAATACCTGTGTTGCGTCATTCCTTTTTAAATCAAAACAGCCCGTGTGATCAGCACTTCTAAAGATCAACCAAAGCAATCAGAATTGTGGGAGAATATAACAAAAAATATCCTAAAATATATATTTATTTCCATGCCTCCATATGAGAATTATTTAAAAATACAGTTTGACCATGTGTTATATGTTTTGAAGGTGTTTTATACTTTTGCACAAAGACATCTACAATGCTGTGGAATTTACATTCTAAAGCCATGTCAATAGCATAGCATCATACTACACTAGCTCTTGCTGGTGATACTCTCATTCACACTTGTCTTCTGCTGTAGATCAGAAATGGCAGCAGCGCCTCGTCGCCTCTGATGGGGAAGCACTGCGGAAGCACCTTACCCAGTCCTGTCTTCCCAGGGAGCAACGAGCTCTTCTTATTCTTCAAGAGCGACTTTAACTCCGTTCGCAATGGCTTCGAGATCACCTGGACTTCCTCTCCAAAAGGTCTGAATGCTGAGTTTCCCTCATTACTATAGCAAAACTAAAACTTTTATTAGGTAACTGTTTTAAACAGGTGTGTGGTTAACACACAAATCCATGGTGTATGACGGAAAATGTTAAAAGGACTATCTCTGATGAACCATTTTGATCTCTGATAGGTTGACAGCTTCACTGTATCTAATTGGTAATTCAATAAAGTATTCATAAATCCCATCCATTTGTGCAGGGTGTGGTGGAGTGTTATTTGGAGACCATGGCTCCTTCACCAGTCCAAACTATCCTGGTACTTACCCCAACGGCACTTCCTGTGAGTGGAGCCTAAAAGCTCCGAGCGGCAGATTAGTCATCATCACCTTCAACCAGATCAGCATTGATGACCCTGGAGACTGTGAGAAGAACTTTTTAAAAATCTATGATGGGCCAGACACTAACTCACCCTCTGTTGGACCCTACTGTGGATTGGTATGTGTTTAACTCCAATCATTGTCATTCAAATTCATGGATCTGTATTGTTTTTTCAATGTCAGATCTCTTTAAGTTGTAATGTAAGTTATATAAGAGGTGGAGTCCAGATGTGTTCAGGGGCTCCAATTACATTTTTCATGCATATAACTTTGTGTATAGGTTACAAAAGAGTAAATACATTGATTTGATTTTCGAAATGTTTCTGTGTATCTTCGCAGGAGACAGATATTGCACAGTTCAGAGCTTCTTCAAACCGGGTCTTTGTGAAGTTCTCGGCGCAGACTGCTGTTCTTCCATCAGGCTTCAGACTCACTTGGAGAAGCTGAAAAGAATAACAAAAAAGTCAAAAATAACACACATTCAGTACACCATTAAATACTCCTGTTAAATCCTGGCAAATCACGCATAAATGCTGTAAAATAAATGTGTTGTATGTTTGTATGTATTTTAAAGCTTTTCTTTAGGAAATAAAGATTTTGTTTTGAAATATTGTGTAATTCTGCTACAGGGACAGTCACAGATCTGCAGTTTTTAGAGCAAGTGGCAAGTGATGGTTCTAAAGGGTTGAATCCTGAATCTCAGTTTAAACTCACTCCCAACTTAAATTGCACAGCAAACCATTAAAAATTTTGATATTTGGCTGTTGGTATTCAGTTGAATTCAGTGGGTTTTTGCCGACTCTTCCAAAAATGATTTGTAGTTGTAGTGATTATTCAACAATGAAAGCTACACATAAGCTATTGTTTTTGTTTCACATTGAAATTCCCAGCTCTGATCTTCATCCAAATGGCTGATGGAGATCTCAAATCTTCTGAATTACAATTCAACTATTCTGAATTGTTGAACCACATTTAACATCTTAGAAGTACGCTGCCTCTTTGAGCATTTTTACTACTGTACATTTTGCTCTAATAATTTATTTTTAAAACAGTATTCTTTGGTGGCAATGCTTGATATTATTTTTTTTTTGAAAAATATTTTTAAATATGTTTTTTTATAATGTTTTTTGTGAGTGTCAAAAACAAGCCACATCACAGGTCTTATACTTCTTTTCAACAGTAGATGGCACCGATTTGGGGTCTGTAGTGTAAAATGAAACTGAAAGAGGCATTTTCTTACATTTTATTTTTTATTACCATGCAAATTATGTCATAACTCTTGTAGTGTTGATTTAAAACGCAAAATATAAAAGCTAATAACCTTTTTGAAACCTACACATTATATTTCAACTCAAAATTAATATTTTGGAACAGGGTAAATCTGAACTCCCCAGACCACACAACCTTCTTCTCATTCCAGAGTCCAATCTTTATGCTCCCTATCAAACAGAAGCCTTTTTTTCCAGTTAGCCTCAGTTATTAGAGACTATACAGCTGTTCAGTTTCAATCTTTTGAGTTTCATTCAAGTTGTTTGAGTGGACTTGCTATTACTTTCACTATTGAACCAAAGTTGTACTGTTGTTTATCTTTGCTTTGATATTGCTAAACATTTATGTGATCGCCAATCACTATAATTCAAGATGTTTTCTGGCCACTTTTCTTCCTCGAAGAGGATGGATCCCTACTATCCTTCCAGTTTTTTGAATAATTTTTTTAGATAGTTCTTAACCCAATTTAAGTAGTTTATACAATTTCCTGACATGCTTTTCTCTGCTTGATGCATGCCAATAATCTAACCCTTCTCAACTTTTACCGCTACAACAAGATGTGTCTTTCGACATGTTTTAAGAAATGAGAAGTAACTAATTTCACTAGTTGGGGTTAAATAACGTGTTGCCCGCTAAAAGATGATGTACCTATTATGGCCAATCATCCAATAGGAGGCTCATTCCTATTTGCTAAGTTAAATCCAGGAAACAACTATGATGATTCCTTTTAAACATTACCCCCCCCCCCTCTCTCTCTCTCTCTTTTCGGGAAACCATAACATCCACATTCATTGCAGACAGAACTTGAGCTCATATTCAAGAATCCGCTGGTGGTCTGCCATGCATGCTGGAGGTAAAGTGAGTTCCTCATAGAGGCACATAACTTCTGGAATAGCTCATAAATCAATCTGGTGGATGTACTTCCAGCTCTTCCAATTAAACATGCTCGTCCCTATGTTTGAATATCATTCTATGTTAGTCTGAATGTATGCACTTCTCATTTGCTTTTTGATGAGGGCGCTGGTTTAAGTTCTTACAACACAAACACCCTTTCAGCTCTGGAATTCAGAACTCCTGCTCTGCAAAGCAAAGTTCAGCCATGTTCAAGCATCTGTTGCCCCTCACCAAATATAATCAAGCCTATATATAGAGCCACTGTTTTTCTGGCCCCCGTAGAAATGATCAACCATTGGAGAAGCATAGTCACATAGAGAGCAACAAAAGAAGAAGCTGGACCTATGGCTGTTTTTGATACCCACCCCATGTATCTGCATCAGGCTAAATGAAGGGATTGGCTCCTGCAACAGAAGCAGAAGGAGACTTGTAACACTTTTGCAGATACTTCAATCATGTGTCTTCCTTGCAAGGTATGATTTGATCTGAAAGCCAAGATGACACAGTTTTTATAATTGAACACTGTTTTATTATTATTATTATTATTATTTATTTATTATTATTATTATTATTATTATTATTATTATTATTATTATTATTATTATTATTATTATTATTATCATCATCATCATCGCTAATTAAAAAGGAAACTCAAGTTCAGTCTCATTCATTCATTCATTCATTTTCCGACCCATTTATTCCTGTTTTGGTCACAGGGGTCTTCAGCGCACAATGGGCAAGAGGCAGGGGTACACCCAGGACAGGTCACCAGTCCATCGCAACATACACTCACACCTAAAGGGAATTTAGAGTATTCAATTAACCTCACCACACGTTTTTGGGATTGTCACTGGTGAGCCTCGAACCGGCAAGCTTTTAAATGGAGTGCCACAGTGCTACCCACTGTGTCACAGTGCCACTCTAAGTTCTGTCTCAATAACACCTAAATTAACAATTCCAGGGAAGACTGGCTGCAGGAATCATTTCAAGCTACTACATATACCAGGAACTCAAAATATGCTAAATGGAGCGAATTAGCTAAATCAGGTGTATTTCAGGGTGCTGCACTTGAGGAAAAGCATTGGTTCCCATGGGTCTTTAGGAAATTACTTAATTTGACTGAACATTTCAATATTAAAGAAAAAAATCTATAGTGTGGCTTATTTAGAACATTTAGCCCACAGTGTGTTAAAGCCAGAAATAATTCCTGGGGCATGTTTTGTATTGTCGAAGAAAATCTGCATGGTTAGAATATGCAAGCTCTTTTAGGTTAGCAAACAGACTGCCAAAAGAGATCATTGATGGTTTGACCTGTGGAAAGCAGTTGTTTATTATGCAGAAAGGAGGACTGAATGACTCGAGGACAATTTGATTGTTGTGTTTGACTTTTAGGGAAATACAATATAACTATAATGCAAGTTATCATATTTTCTATTTGTTCATTCCATTTTATGTACCAAATAACCATAATCCATGTTAAATTGTACATATTTACTGGTGAAAACCATAAACATTTTAAGATGTATTATATGCCGTGTAATAACCCAATTCTTGTAATATATTTAAGAAAATTAAATATGCATTCCTATTGTCCTTTAAATACGTTTAGATTTTGATAAGGCTTGATTTGGGGGGGTTGACTTCGGAACAAAAAAAGTTAACAAAAAATCTCTTAACAAAAGTATATAGGTCGGTAACTTAATATAAAAAAAGAAAGAAAATTATTTGTGAAAGCGAACATTCTGAAAGCTTTTCCCTAATAGAAAGGGTCTTCGTATCAGTTTGTTGATTGGTCCAAGAAGAATGGCTTATTCAGCGATGCATGTTGCGATTGGCCAGATCCGTCGTCTTCCTAGCAGCCGATTGGACAACGCAACACATTTTTGCAGGGCATACCTTTCCCTTCTCCAAACCCCGGAAATACCCTTTTATGGGAGAAATACAAGACTTTTAACGGAACAACTGTCTACTTCCGGTTGGGTGTGCTCGGTTGTGTTTGCTAAAAAAAAATTCATGGTTTACTGCCCGCAGGGCTTGGATTTTTAGTTTCGCTTTTTTCTGTGTGTAGTACGTCAACCTAGGTAAGTACTTACTGAAATGTCTCTTGTTTGTTGATTTATTTAGCCACTTTATCAGGAAATAATAGCAGAACAAGATTCTCTGTGTAGATTAAACTGGTGATTTTCCTCTTAGAAAATGTCGAAGTCCCTCAAAAAGATTGTGGAGGAGAGTCGAGATAAGAATCTTCCTGAGGTGGACATGTGTGACAGAGGAATATCAAATCTGCTGGATATTCCTGGACTATGTGAGTGCTGTCTTCAATCTTGGGAATTGAGTTCTTTTAAAAGTTTAAAGTGAAGCCTGTTTGTCTAAAGAGTATGTGTGGATTCTGACTTGTAAACATGTCACTGAAATGTTACTTTTTCGTTTAAGTGCTACTAACACTTAAAACTTCTGATGTTCACATTTGATAAATTTTTAACACCTTAAATATATAGACAGTCTTTTAGTGTCAAATTAAATTCACACACAATAGCAGCAATCAGGGGAACTCGTAGGGCTAACAGATAACAGATAGTTTCCTTTACAAAGACTCCTAACTTAAATATTACAATCATAAAATTGTCTTGTAAATAATTGCTTGTTAAGCCAATATATTGTTATTCGTGTTACTAGGCACTAAATTATTTAACCCATAGACTCTAAGAAAAGTTTAAATATTTACCATTGACTCATAATCTCCTTTAAAATATGGGAAATGACAACAAAACTACATTAAAAATGAAACATCACAGAGAAATTAGGGTTTGTTTATATTAATCAGAGTAATAACTTGCATAAAATACATTTTTAAGATGTCGCCGACAACTTCTTAGAGACCAAACTGTTTACTCTAGCAACCAGTTTGAACAGTTTTCCAGCTTAGGTAAATCATAGTGACATGGGGTGATTTATTTCACTCAAAGTGCCATATGGGAAATTAGATGAAGTCACTGACCCCTCCATAGCAACCAGACTGTTTACCAAAGCAACCAATTTGTCATATCTTTATCTCAGCTTAAGAAAGTCACGGAGACATGGGGTTTGGTTTAAATTGCATTAAGAACAACAAAATACTTTAAACCGCACTTTTACAAGTCAACATCAAAGTTTGTGTACAACCTATTTATTTACTCATTGTTTTAGATAAAAGTCTAAAACTAAAATATAAATGGTTAAATATCATGAGCCATGCAGCTGTGTGTTTTACCATATTATTCACTTTAGTGAATTTCAGAGACTTCAGCAGCTCAACAGGCAAGCAATACTTTCATGCAATACATTAAACATACTTTAATGTTGGTGTAACTAAAACATTTTTACAATTAGAATTTCAGACCTATTTATTTAGTGTGGGTGCATTATGTTTTTTGTTTCTTTGCATTTATTTATTAATGGATTCACTTAATAAAGGTATAAACTAATTGTGTGTGTTATTTTTTTATTTATTTATTCATAGTCACTTTGTCCAACATAACTCAGCTGGTACTGAGCCACAACAAGCTGAATGGTGAGTCTTATTGCTTTCTTAAATCTTTTAAAATTGTATTGTTATGTTATGCAATGATTAAACAAGTTTAATATGAAAATAGAGGGTAAGCATTGACATCACTTTCTTATCTGAGCACACTCCCTTCAGTGAGACTGAGTGGCAAAACAAGTATTAAATGGCTGAACAATCAAGTATTTTGATGATCATGCGCTTTTTTTAAGAGAAACAAAAAGCATTAGAGGGAATTGTGTAATTGTTTAAAATAATTTTTTTTATTCTAACCACGTCGACTGTGACCCCCATGAATAAATGATTAGCTCCCGTGGACCTAGGAATTTGGTCAGAAATGGAATTTCCTGATTTTTATTTCCCTGATGTCAATACTGGGAAAGTTCAAAAGGTATACAAAAACTGCCTGGTCATACCTTAAAGCACAATTTGTCTGGGACTTTAAAGTAACATCTATGGACATTCTGGTTTTATGTGGACTGGTATGTACAGATAATTTTGTTAAAAGAAGTTGTTAGCTAGCTAAGGCCAAAAAGATTGTGAGAAATTCTCATCAATGTTATTTGGTTAAATATAATTAACCAAATAACATTTAATTATAAATACTGTCAAAAGTCATTTGAACTACCATGGAGCCTAGTGGGTACATTTAACATAGATTTTTTTTTTTTTGTTATTTTTTTTGAGTGAATCATGGCTCGTTTTGTTTTAATTATGATTGGCCTAAGTAACAACTAAGGATTTTATTTGTAGGTTAACAGCACATTACATTAAAATGTCAATCATTTAATATATGATTAGTGAATATAGTGATTTAGTCAAACGTTTGACATATAAAGGTGATCAGAAATCCAGGTTTCCGTTCCAGGATTTCATTTATTTCTTTGAACTAAATCAATCCATTTGCTTCTTTTTTCTTTGGATTTCAGCAGTCTGTAGAATGTTGTCCCTCAACTCTTTAAACATCAGTTTGAGCAGTCAATTGCACAACAGCTTTTCCCCACATTCAGCATTTTACAAGTCAAACTCACATTTCCTGAATAGGATTTTTGCCACTCACTTCATGACTACCAGGTACCATAACATCATGTGCAGACTCTCTGTATACAATTCACACACAATGTTTGTAAACTTGTAAAATTAAAAACCTGTTGGAGTTGTGTTCAACGAGTTTTAGCTATTATTTAAGGCTTTTGTTGCTTCACCACTAGATGGCTGTCTTGTCCTTGCTGATAACCGTTATCATTTGGTGAACTGTTTGTGTATTTTGTTTTGTTTTCTTCTTTCTTGATCTGTGGAAGTGCTGTAATCGCTCTGAGCCATGCTTGCTCTCATCTGATCTGTACAGGAAGTGTTTGCTTGAGGTTTTGTCTGTTTGTGCTGGAATCATTTCCTTTTAATCTCCATGAAGATTTCAGATAGAGCAAATTTCTGTCAGGTACTGTGTGTAACAGTGATCAAAGTGTTTTAATGCGATTTGGAAGATTAGAGGATGGAGATGTGATTCGCTGCTCTATGGGTCACACTGCTTGTCTGGTTAAAATGAAGAAGTTTGTATGAGGACAAAGTGGTGTGTCCAAGTCTGACATCAATAGCAAGATCTCTCTATATTTGTTTTGAGTATTTGTGTGTTTACCAATCTGTACTAAAATATCTCATCAGTAAATAGAGTGGAAAAAATATATCTATATTATGTAATTCTCTCTGTAACTTGCACTTAGAGCTATCAAGGTATATAGCTCTGCTTGAACAAACATGACTCATAATAAGATGTGTTCGATGGCTATTTAACTAATTAAAAATATAAACATTATTCATGGTTTGATCCTAAATAAGTATGGGCTAATGTTACAAGCGTTACCATTTACCAATAAATCAATCATTCATTTATTTTCCAACTCGCTTATTCCCTTTTGGGGTCACGGGGGTCTGCCAGTGTCTATCTCCAGCGCACATTGGGCAAGAGGCGGGAGTACACCCTGTACAGGTCGCCAGTCCATCCCAGGGCTACCAGTAAATCGTATCTTTGAATTGTTTTTTTTTTTTCAGCATGTTTTTCCAGAATGCTTCGAGTTACGAAATGTTCAAGATACGAAAGATCTCGCAGGAAATTTTTTGCTTCAAGATGCAAAGAAAAATTTGAGATACGAACAACTACCAGCAGTTCTGCTGTATGCTGTTTCATATTTGTGTACATATTACGTATTTTGCTTGTGTTTCATTGTTTTATTATCATTTATTACATTAACAATATGTACATTTAAGGATTGAAGAAACGTTACTTGATTTTTCTCTGGTTTTCCATTTTTTTTCATCTAATAATACTAAAAATCCTCTACACCGATTAGGCGATTTACATGTAAAACTTGCTTCGGATACGAAACGTTCGAGATGCAAACGTCACCCTGGAACGGATTGCTTTCATATCATATTCGTACCACTGTATATTTGTTCTTTAAAATTGTGATAATGAAAAAAAATCTTCACAAATCCCAGTTTTAAAGTTTGCAGTAAACATTCTTACTTAAACAGGCCTACTCTCTGTAATCCCGTTTAATTACCGTTTTTTAAATACAAGGCCTCCAAATAAAAATATCATCACAGGGTCAACACCGAAGCTAAAATGTGCAGTCTTCTTCTCATAAAAACTGTCACTATTAAAGCTGCAAGCAGCGATCAACGGGCTTTCGCACATCAGTTGCATCACCCCTCGGTTGCCTGTTTATTGCACTATGCACAACCAATCTTTATACAGGAGATGTATTCCGTAGAATTACTGTAGAATACAGGCAAAAATAAATAACAAAAACCATATTGTTTTTAACCATAAGTGTCATGATTCCCAAGGTGGCGCTATGAATATTTATTTCAGCCAATATTCTCGTCACATATCAAAATTGGTAAAATGATGGCACTTAACAATGTTAAATGTTCTATTTCCTGTGGCCAACTGATGGTGCTGTAACAATGATTTTACATGGTAAATCCCTTCAGACATGGCATGTTAACAGCTGTAAAGTTGGGATCCACTGGACATAATGTGGCTTCCTGTAAAACAACTTCCTGTTTATGGCAAAATGTTGCAATTTAACATTCCATATGCCTTATGATAAGACTGAAGTTCGGAGATGAACAGATAAAATCTCTAGGAGGAGATTGTTAAAGCATGACCCTCTCAAATGTGTGAGGTTTTTGAAAAATAGCCAACTTTCTGTGGAGTTTTTATAAATGCAGTCTATATGTATGTTAAATTGAATTTGCTTGTGACAAACTGTACAACATAAACCCCAATAGTCTAATAGTCTAATGCTCTTTTATTACTTTAAAAGTAGTTTTATAATTTTCACAACTTTTCAAAAGTTACATTATAGTATAGTGTGTATTTCATGTATTTAATTCAAAATGTCTTACAAAATGTACATTTCAATGTGTACTGTTTTGCTTATAAAAATTAGCTCAATGGAATAAGAAACTGGTGTATTTATAATAGTGCTTCGTGGTTCTATCTGTGCTCCTTCATCCTGCCTGCATAAAGAGCAGAGACAGGGAATCTGCCATCTTCTGAACTTTTCAGGCTAGTCAGGAATTACAGTGACATTTGGGAGCCTTTCATTAGGGGCTCATGAGTAAAGCAGGGCTGCTGTTCAGCCCGGGAGAAGCAGAAGCTCAGGTAATGAGACAGAAGAGTATATGTACAGAATATACTCTCTATTCACCTATAAAGTCTTTATCCTTTGCCAACAGCCTTTCTGTTGATTTTGAAGGATCCAATAGGTTACATGCTTGCATTTTAAGGACATTTTGCTCTTTGCTTATTGTCAAGTGGTTTCAAACCTTTCTCTGTTGCCTTTTGATCAAAACGTAAAGTATTGAGAAATGAATGAGCAGAGTGCTTGATTTTTTGGAACCAATACTTGTTGCCTTAAAAACTGGAATTCCTGTAACCTTTTTTTTATCATACATTCTTGTCTGGATGTCTGATATGTCATTAAAAATGTCACTGTCCCACTTTACATAAAAGGTTATGGCTATTTGTCCCTTCATCATGATTTTTCAAGCCTTTTGCCTTCCTTTGTTGAAGATCTTTGAAGGAGTCTGAAAATCACTAGTCATTTTCCATTCGTGCATGGTATGAAAAAATAGTGCATTAAGTTTAACATTGGTCAAGGTGTTTTATTTTGCTTTGAACTAAAATGAACTCTCAGTAGTTTTGAAACAAATGAAAGGCACGTCAGAGATCAATCTCATGTCATTTAAAGATGAGTATGGAGACCCTGACATGGGACGTATAGGGTTCAGTGTCTTGCAGTGTCTCACGATGATTCTGCTTCCTTTGAGACACTTGGAGACAAATTGAATGTTTCAACTGTCTCAAAGAGGTGAGCAGGTCAAAGACAAAATGCAAAAAGAAAAAAAAAAGTTTTTATGAAACCAACAAGGACAATGCATTAATTTGGGTGTGCTCGACTGGTAGACGAAGAGCTATAGTGAAAGATAGACCTTTGTTGTGTTTTTTTTTATTTATTATTAATAATGCAAATACATTAGTAACAATTGTGTAGCTTTGCTGTTTGTTTTTTCCAGTAACGATGGATGCATATAAAATACCAAACATTTAAAAAAATTGTAAACATAGTATTTTAATTAATTATGCACCCAATGTACAATACAACCAATTTGGTAGACCAATATGAGTTTGAAGCTTCCTTTGCTCATGCTGTTCACCCAGGACATGTTTACCGAAGGTAACCCTACTACAGCATTGCTTGTTTGGGTATTATAACCCCCTCCACCTTGATGAGATCATGGTTCTAGGAATATAGACTAGGGTCTAGGGCAGGGGTCCACAAGTTATGTCCTAGGGGGCTGGTGTCCTGCAGAGTTTAGCTCTAACCCTAGTCAAATACAACTGAAGCAGTTAATTAAGGTCTTACTAGGTGTGCTAGCAACAATTATTGAGAACTGAACTTGGAAACCCTTGTTCTAGGGCAGGGTCTCTAGCAATCTCAGTTCCTGGAGGGCCACAGCCCTGCACAGTTTAGCAACAACCTCAACTAAACAAACCTGATTCAGCTCATTAGGTCCTTCAGGCTGTTTGTAAGCTTCTGGTGTGGATCTCTCTGAGCACTGTTGGAAGTAAACTTTGCAGGGCTGTGGCCCTCCAGGAACAGCGTTTGAGACCCCTGGTTTAGGGGATAGATGGAGAGGTGTAGCTTCTGCAGTAATGTGGTCGATGTGACACTCTCTTGTTGCAGTAATGATGAAGCTTAGGTACACAGTTAAGCTTTCGATTTAAGTCTATCTATATTTTTGCCGAAATTAGGTTCCCTCTAATAAACACTTTTTTAAAATAGGATTTTAGTCTCGGCACGACTCTGCTAGGTATGGCCTAGATCCACACACCATGGGTTCACCAGTATTGTATCTGATTGGGCATTGTGTAGACATTTTACTGAGAGGGCGTCGCTCGGCTTCATCAACAAGTTCCTGATGTAGATGTGGATCAATATCATGAAAGTTTTTTTCAATTCCTTCTCCATTGTTTACAGAGATTAGGAAAGAAAAATATTTGTACATGGATGTCTTAACATCACTAAAAATGGTTCAAACTAATGGTACAATTGTTTGCTGGCTATAATTACGCAATGTAGTTTTACCACATTTTTTGTGTTGAATACGGTCATGATGCATGCAGTAAGGATTCCTTCTGGCCAATCAGTGAGCTCAGCAACTGGTCAACAGGATGTCATGCTATTCTTTCCAACCAGAGAAAACAAAGCAGTTCGGCAGAAAAGCAGCATTAGAGTTAGGGTGGAGAGCTCAGTCACTCAGGAGGAGAACTTCTACACATCGAGTGAAGCCAGCTAAGGTTGTTCAAACTGTATCAGATGGTTTTTTGGGGCACAGAGCACACTGGAGAAATTGTCTCTCGTTTTTGGGGGACACACCTCCGTGTCTTCCCAGATAAGCTATACAAGGTTTCTGGAGAGGGAGGAATAACATTATTAAAATTACACGTGATGATGCTGTATGTGCTTTGATTTGCAGATAGTCCGGCGGTTTAGAAGTATTAAATATTCTCTGTGACCCTGGTTCATTTGCTTCTGTGTTCATCGAGGGTGGAGCAGGTCTCCCTGATCTCTCTAGAGCTATTCATGTCATGCTGTTTGTGTAAAGCTCCCCCCAACCCCGAGCTCCCTAATGAGTGGCCATTGATCAGCCAGTAATCGGATAGAGCGCCTGTTCAACACATTGATCTATGTCCACACCACAATCTGTGTGTGTGCTGCTGATCCGTTATGCTACAGCCTCCATCATTAAAATGTCAAATCTTTCGCTGGGGGAGTGACCCATAATTGAACCATCAACGACGTGATGTCTATTGGGCGACTCTGATAATTAGCCGTTCAACTTCTGTGGGTCACCAGAAAACCTTGGCTGTCTGTTCATTAGTTTTCTGTGCTCGTTTGGGAACACTTTACCTTGACTATTCTATTGGTGATTAGAAGGCAGTCGATTGAAAGGCTTTGATGGATGGGATGTGATGATTCTTGCTACACAGAGGCTGTAGATTTATTTATTCATTCTTTCTCTCTTTTTCAGCTGTGCCTCCAAATATTGCAGACTTGAAGAACTTGGAAGTGTTGAACATGTTCAATAACCAGATTGAAGAGCTCCCGACACAGATCAGCAGCTTGCAGAAGCTTAAACATCTCAACCTTGGGTTGGTCTGAAGTTTGTTTCTTTTGTTAGATAAATATTGTTTGTTAAATTTGCTTTGCGTGCATAGTATTGTTTCTTGCCAGGTCTGTTTAGCAGCAGTACTGTTTCATGTTGGTCAAAGAAAATGTCTATAGCAGTAAGCTATTTTTTACCTAAATAAAAAAATACGTTTTTAACTCCAGAATAAACTGGTATTACAAGCAGGTCTTAAGGAAAATTATGAACCAATGGTGTAACAGCTGTAAAAGCCAATATAGTATATTTCTTGCACGTTATTACTGTCAAAAGAACAAAAAAAGTTTCAGAATGAAATTCTATATTTTTCTATGCACTTTTCCACAGAACTTCTAATAATGTGTAATATGAAAATGTGTAGTTTAGAGTCTTTTTGATTGTTTCTATTTTCTAGTTAATAACCACATTTGACTAAATATATTGTAAACTCGAAAGTGTTGGAGACCCCTTACTTTATGGGTTCTTGACTCTTGAAGAACGCTTAAACATAAAAGCAATTTCTTAATGTCAACAGTTTCCAAAATAAAAACCACAGACACATTATTTTTACAAACTATTTTCTAATTTTTTTTCCAATTTTGTCTCTTAATGCATCTTATTATTATTATTCCCCATCTTGTTTCGATCTTAGTTTTTTTGTTTCATTTTTTTTGCAGTCTCCTCTTGATTCATCTTCCATCTCGCTTTAGTCTCCAAACTCTTTTTGTGTCTCTTTTGTTTACAGGCACTGTTTGTATTCATTATTTAGTTTTCCTAGCCTAATCTTTATTATTTTCTTCTTATTATGTTATCAGCTTTAGTTTCTTCTATTCTTTTCCTTCATTCCACTATTTTAGTCTCATGTCAGTAGTCTTATCTTCTCTTTTTATTCATCTGCCTTCAGTTGTCTTCTTGTCTCCTCTCTTTTTTACATCTTAACTTTTCATGACTCTTGCATCCTTTTTCACCTTGTCAGTTCCTCTGTCCACTTTATTTTTCATTCCCGATCTCATTTCTTTCTCATTGTGTCTCATTAGACTGGTTTGGACTCGGCTCACTTCACCTTTTTTCTTCTCTCCTCTTTCCTTTTTCATTTGCCTCTCTTTTTTTCCTGTCTACTTGATTTTTCATGTTCTTTTCTCGTTTTGCTTAATTTCTTGTAATTTCATCTCTTCAGTTTTTATGGTTTGGTACAAGCCCTTCCAAGCATTATTTCTCTGTCATTTTATGCCCAGCCCTCTCCATTTCTGCTAATTTTGAAGCTGTACAGCAGATGTAATAGTCTGTATGAACATCTGATGTTTTACCATTGTGTTTTTGTACATTTTCAGAAAATAATTCCTTATTTAGAGAAGAAGAATCTTTAATTCTTCTCTGAGTGTTTAAGATGATAAGCACATTGACGTTGTCAGTGCTTCTGGTCATCTGGTCATTCTCTGGTCCTCAAAGCTCACCCGAGTCACTCAGGAATCTCTCAAACTATCCTCCTGAGCCAGAGCCTTGCAATGTCACCCAGGATTAAAGCCCACCACAATCTGCCCTGTGTCTGACTCCGCACATTTTTATTGATTTGCTGTCAGACGCACCATTTCTACACATAATCTCAAAAACATAAGCCGGCTCGTTGTATTCCTGGCTGCAACCTCTGATTCAAACATGCGTGAGTGTGAGGCCGCCGTTATCCTGATCTCATTTGTCAAAACAATTCCTCTCCTCGAGTAATTGCTTCACAAACCTTCGCTGGAATCAATTTGTTTGTTTATTTTAACCCCTTTACTTGATTCTGGGGATTCTCAGGAGCCAAGTGTCATTTGGATGGGAGAAAGAGGGTATATAGCCTTAAATCTTACACTTTCTTTCTTTTTGTTTTTCAGGATTTACCCATATAGTGTGCCAACTTGAACACTTTTAAATGCTGTAAATTTGTTTTATCAAGGACAAAAAAACCCTTGAATTCGATTTTAATAATCCATGCAAGTTTTGGTTCCAACCTATTGTTTCAAACAATCTAAGAGGAGTTTCTGTAGTCTTATCAGCTGAAAGTTCAGCTAAAGCTCATTCATCTATTTATGGGTCTTTTGTATATAGTTGCAATCATGTTAGAATAGGATGTGGATGTATAATGTGCCAGTGAGTTACTTTAACTAGTATGAATGGCAATCCCTTTGCCCCTTCTAGAGCTGGGACAGTATTCAGACTTGTACTTTTCTCCTGCCAAATATCAAACCCAGATTCTGCACAGATGGAAATTTTCTTGCCTTGAAAACGCACATTCACTAATAATTTGAGACCTTTGGGCTTGGCTGTATTGTTTACCTTAGATGCCTGTCTGGGCTGTACTGTTGTGTTCTAAATCTGTCCAGCGTTTGAAACATCAATCCTAATCAGAGAGATGGATCTCTGTGAATCTTAAATCTCTGTTCGCTATGGATTTTCAATGTGTTCCATGCTGGAAAAAATTGTTGACCGTTTCATAAGCATGTGTCTTCTTATGTTAACCCATTTTGGTGTATTATATAGCTGATGATTATTTGTTTTATTGGACAGGATGAACCGGTTGAGTACACTTCCTAGAGGATTCGGATCCCTTCCTGCCCTGGAGGTTCTCGATCTGACGTACAATAACTTGAACGAGTCGTCACTGCCAGGGAATTTCTTCTACATCAGTAAGTGCAATTTCAACAGCATGTTTCTGCTATTTTAATCATTAATTCTACACTGGCAACTTGTATTATGTGTTGTGTTGCATTACACACAATTTTCATCCGTTCCCTGGAGCGATTAAATTCCAAACTCTACAGAACAACTGTATTTCAAATAATTTAAAGATAAACCTTACACAAACAATATGCACAATAAATTTGCATTAACTCATCATAGTCCAGATGTGCCTGTCTGAGGACACTGAAGAGTTATGGAATGTACTAATAGCATGTTATTTAAAATGGCAGCCACATTGTGAAAGCACAATTTGAACCTTAATCAATGACAATCAGTGACATCTAAAGCAAGTTAAAATGCATATGATTATAAGCTGCTGCTTTAGCCAAACAAAACAACAAATGAGGCACCTCTAATTAAATGTGATGAATGCAAAAAGGCAGTATTTAAAATGGTAAACATTTCACAGTATTCCTAGATTTTCCATTAGCTTCCTTATGTATTCAAGGGGGCAGTAAATACACTTTTTGATTGTGTTTTGTAGCTGTTTGTTAGTGTAGTGTATATGTATCCATGCCATATCAATCAGAGATGAGTGCTCGTATTGATCAGTGATGGCAACACTCCTCACAAACACAACCTCCCCTCCCTCTCTCATTTCAGCCACCCTGCGTGCGCTCTATCTCAGTGACAACGATTTTGAGATTTTGCCCCCAGACATTGGCAAGCTGGCCAAGCTTCAGATAGTGAGTAATTTATCTAAATTCCCTCTGGAATCAATTGCTTTTGTGCCGCTGCTCAGTGGCGTTTGTGTTGGATTTATTCTTCGGAGTGTGTTGTTTATCAGACGTGTTGAGAGGTGATTTAGAGCTTGATCTTCATCTCTGTGTTCACCAGGGTCCAATTCAATGCAGGGTCACAGTCACTTTAAACAGTTGCCAATTACCAGTTTAAACATTAATATCTTATGCAGCTGTTGAGTTTTGCTATTTGATGGATGGGAATCTTTTGATCAGTTTTAAGGCTGATTTGCAACTGAAGTCTGTGAGTTATGAAATGACTTAAAACCCATTGCACATACAACATACAATTGGACCAGTAACGACTTTTCATATTAAAACCCCATTTTCCAATTTGACGCTGGACTGTTTTAGAGTTAAATTGTGTTTTTTAGACCAAAAAATAATTAAATGCTGATATTGTTTGGAACTGTACCCAATTCTACGTAAATATTCTAATTATCTGCTGATATTACTTTATGAGAATCATAAAGTATAGAACCAAGGCTGCCAGAGCATACCGTATTTTTCGGCTCATAAGACGCACTTTTTCTTCCCCAAAACTGAGGGGGAAAAGTTGGTGCGTCTTATGAAGCGAATGCAAACCGCTGCGAAGTCCGGTCACGGCCGTATGAGAGGCGTAAGAGCTCCGGAGCTAGGCCGAAGCCGCGGCCATATTTGTTTACCAAGCGCTGCGCGCTGACGTCATCGCCCATCTCTGCCATTGCGCGGACATAACGAAAACGGGGGGAAAAACTACATTTCCCACAATGCCTTTGGCATCCGCATCCATACTTACGTCACGAGCGAAACTACAGAGATCAGCTGCTGTGTCTCACAACGTAAGACTCTCGCATTTGAGTGATCTCTCACGCTACAAACCCGTTTTCTCACGCTAAAATACATTTCAAGATGTGAAATGGGCACAGCTCATAGTTTGTCTGCTATGTTTTTTGAGCCTGACGATAAGATGATGATCGATAAGCATCGTCTTCAGTCTGTGAGGGTTTTATTTCCGCTAAACATTCACTTGGACAGTTTCACAATCTTGGACAGGTTGATCCTTCATTAATGGAGTTATTTGGGTTTTCATAAGCTGACAAAAATCAAAAGGATTTATGTTATAACAAAAAGCATACGATTGTTTCCAGCACTCGCTCTATCTCTATCTCTCTCTCTCTCTCTCGCTTGCGTGAGGTAAACAAAACGCTCTCAATGACTGAAACTCTTCTTTAATAAACTCAAACTCAAATCATCTCTCATCGGTACATCGCACACATGTACATACGAGATAACAAACGTAAGTAACATGTTCTGCAATTAGGGAGTGTTTGATTACAGGGGGGCTCGACTAAAAAAGTTTGAGAACCACTGCATTATTACTAATGTGGGGGCAATCTTACTAGCTATTATTAGTAATGTAGTGACAATGTTACTGGCTATTATTAGTAATGTAGAGACAATGTTACCGGCTATTATTAGTAATGTAGTGACAATGTTACTGGCTATTATTAGTAATGTAGTGACAATGTTACTAGCTATTATTAGTAATGTAGTGACAATGTTACTGGCTATTATTAGTAATGTAGTGACAATGTTACTGGCTATTATTAGTAATGTAGTGACAATGTTACTAGCTATTATTAGTAATGTAGTGACAACGTTACTGGGTATTATTAGTAATGTAGTGACAATGTTACTGGCTATTATTAGTAATGTAGTGACAATGTTACTGGCTATTATTAGTAATGTAGCGACAAAGTTACTAGCTATTATTAGTAATGTAGCGACAATGTTACTGGCTATTATTAGTAATGTAGTGACAATGTTACTGGCTATTATTAGTAATGTAGTGACAATGTTACTGGCTATTATTAGTAATGTAGTGACAATGTTACTGGCTATTATTAGTAATGGGGTGACAATGTTACTGGCTATTATTAGTAATGTAGTGACAATGTTACTGGCTATTATTATAAATGTAGTGACAATGTTACTGGCTATTATTAGTAATGTAGTGACAATGTTACTGGCTATTACTAGTAATGTGGTGACAATGTTACTAGCTATTATTAGTAATGTAGTGACAATGTTACTTGCTATTAGTAGTAATGTAGTGACAATGTTACTGGCTATTATTAGTAATGTAGTGACAATGTTACTAGCTATTATTAGTAATGTAGTGACAATGTTACTGGCCATTAGTAGTAATGTAGTGACAATGTTACTGGCTATTATTAGTAATGTAGTGACAATGTTACAGGCTATTATTAGTAATGTAGTGACAATGTTACTGGCTATTATTAGTAATGTAGTGACAATGTTACTAGCTATTATTAGTAATGTAGTGACAATGTTACTGGCTATTATTAGTAATGTAGTGACAATGTTACTAGCTATTATTAGTAATGTAGTGACAATGTTACTAGCTATTATTAGTAATGTAGTGACAATGTTACCGGCTATTATTAGTAATGTAGTGACAATGTTACCAGCTATTATTAGTATTGTAGTGACAATGTTACTAGCTATTATTAGTAATGTAGTGACAATGTTACTGGCTATTATTAGTATGTGGTGACAATGTTACTGGCTATTATTAGTAATGTAGTGACAATGTTACTAGCTATTATTTGTAATGTGGTGACAATGTTACTAGCTATTATTAGTAATGTAGTGACAATGTTACTGGCTATTATTAGTAATGTAGTGACAATGTTACTGGCTATTATTAGTAATGTAGTGACAATGTTACTGGCTATTATTAGTAATGTAGTGACAATGTTACTGGCTATTATTAGTAATGTGGTGACAATGTTATGGCTATTATTAGTAATGTAGTGACAATGTTACTGGCTATTATTAGTAATGTAGTGACAATGTTACTAGCTATTATTAGTAATGTAGTGACAATGTTACTAGCTATTATTAGTAATGTGGTGACAATGTTACTAGCTATTATTAGTAATGTAGTGACAATGTTACTAGCTATTATTAGTAATGTAGTGACAATGTTACTAGCTATTATTAGTAATGTAGTGACAGTGTTACTGGCTATTATTTGTAATGTAGTGACAATGTTACTGGCTATTATTAGTAATGTGGTGACAATGCTACTAGCTATTATTTGTAATGTAGTGATAATGTTACTAGCTATTATTAGTAATGTAGTGACAATGTTACTGGCTATTATTAGTAATGTAGTGACAATCTTACTAGCTATTATTAGTACTGTAGTGACAATGTTACTGGCTATTATTAGTAATGTAGTGACAATGTTACTGGCTATTATTAGTAATGTAGTGACAATGTTACTGGCTATATTAGTAATGTAGTGACAATGTTACTGGCTATTATTAGTAATGTAGTAACAATGTTACTGGCTATTATTAGTAATGTAGTGACAATGTTACTGGCTATTATTAGTAATGTAGTGACAATGTTACTAGCTATTATTAGTACTGTAGTGACAATGTTACTAGCTATTATTAGTAATGTAGTGACAATGTTACTGGCTATTACGCTATTACTAATGTGGGGGCAATGTTGCACTGGAACAGTGATGGTGATAACGAATGGTGGACTTTAGAATGATGAGTGGGGGCAAAGAAAAACATTACAGCCTTTTTTTTTTTGTTACTTTTACTGTTTACTGTCTGTTCATGTTACATGTTTGGCTGTTAACTTTTACACAGTTGATATAAAATATTTTACAACAGTATTTGGTTCAGAATCTTTTTTTTCTGGATTTTCCTCTTTAAAAATTGGGTGCGTCTTATGTGCCGGTACGTCTTATGAGCCGAAAAATACGGTAGTTTACATTGTTACCTGCTGTGGTGCCATTTTTTGGAGTATATTAATTTGCCATAGATCGATACAACCCTTATTTCCTAGATTTGAATAATATATATATATATATATATATATATATATATATATATATATATATATATATATATATATATATATATATATATATATATATATATTATACACAGTTAGGTCAAACCACAGATTTTTTTCTAAATACAGACATTTCATAGCTTTATCCCTCAAAGTTGTAAATGTAAAAAAAATCCACAAAATGCTTTGAACCACAGTGAATTTATTCTGAGTGAATTTATAGCTTAGTTTTTGTGACACACTCAAATATAGAAAGCAAAACAAAAAATGAAAAACGTACCATAAACATCAAAATAAACAATTTACAACAATGCGTCACTGCAATGACATTGAAAAAAAAGTTTCTACTATACTTTTGATTGTGGTGAAACTTGAGAACACAACAAGATCAGACATAAAAAAAAAAAAAATAAAAAAAGGGACTGCACTTTCTGTGGCTTTTTTGAGGCTGATGTCCCCTCTCGGATGGCAATAGGGATGTTATGGGATGTTTAGGAGAGATTTAGATACCGATTGAGCGAGTCCAAGCCAAAGGTTTCTGCCCCGGTAAAAGTCCCGGGAAGATGACGTCACGCATGGTTCATGGGTAATATTGTGGGAATTGATCACGTTTACAATGTGACGGTGAAATATCCTTCATCGGAAGTGCTGTTGTGGTGTGGATTATGTTTTTATTGCGTAAACTTTTTATGGATTTTTTTTCGACTTTTACTGGATTTCTGCACACCCACTCATGGAACAAAACAGCACTATGAGGGCTGTTTCATACTTCATATGTAAGTCTAACTCCATATCACAGTCACAGTTTTAAAAGCAATATCACAGGGCCGTCGAGGAAGCTGAAGAACCTGGGAGGGAGTCAAAAGAAACATCTGTTGGTCAGACCTTTGGAACATCCCATAGGTATAGGAACATCCCTTTTCAGGGCAACCTATGATAAACTTCCTAAAGCTCCCTGGGGCAAAATTTTTTTTACCCGGCCCAAGCCCAAGAGAATTCAGCCCAACCCGAGCCCGTTTACCGTCTTATTTATTAGCCTGAAATCGACACTAGCGCAAGATTATTCAAATGAACTGTCACAAGGCGAAGCGCAAAGTACCACTCCACCAAGTGCACATAGTACAGTAGAAGCCATAAGTTGACTATCCCCTTTATGCCGTGGGATAAAGCAAATTTAGTCATTTTTTTAAATAAGATTTACATCAACTGCTTGACAATTTGTTTTGGAGTTAAAGGTTTGTCTGTTTATTGGAGACTTTAATACAATGACACTTCAATTTAAAGAGTCAGTTCAGTTATAAAAATTAAGCCTGAACCAGACCTGATTTGTCAGGTCCTGGTGGATCCTGTTGTTTTCGGGAAATATTGATCTATGGAGTGCGACAAGCAGTAATGCTTAGCAGGATGTGCCACTGTGTACTCTCTTTGATGATTGGATAACTGATTTGCTACATGTCTAGGGTTGTATGATTTGTGCTTATCTTTGTAAAGTGTTATCACCATATCTGATCATTTAAATTTGAAGATTGTCGAACACACTTTTCCTCATAAAAAGTATTCGTCTGGCCTTTACCGTACCACTTTACATGGTGTGTTTTTCAAATGTATTCTCACTACCACAACCATTTAGCAGTTTGCGATGTCACAAACCACCAAACAGTCTGATGGTGGCTTGTTTTTAGAAGACATTAAAGATGTATGGTGATTAGCCGAAAGTGTGACATTAATCTAAGGTCTCATAGTTTCTTAGTCATTCATCTTCTGTATGCTCTTTGAATCTTAAATAAGGTCACTCTGGGGGATATTGGTGACAATGATGAATAGGAAATGCTTGTTTTTTGGAAAAAAAGGAGCCAACGTTGGGAAACACCAAAAAGCAGAGCATTTTGCATTCAGAAAATCCCCCAACCATGGGATGTGCATTTCTCCCAATCAATGGAGTTACTTGGAATTAACTTGTTTTTGATAGTCGTCAATAATATCAACATCATTCCAAACTAGTCTTAGAAAATTGACAAACTTTGTCAAAAAATATATTTTAATTTATTGATCCAGATTGCACCCAGTGGCAATTGTTAATGTATTTTCTACTCGGTTTACTTCAGGAAAACCTTACTATTTTTTTACTGAATATTAACTTTTTTTCCTCACAGTTGAGTTTGAGGGACAATGACCTCATCTCTCTCCCTAGAGAGATTGGGGACTTGGCTCAGCTGAAGGAGCTTCACATCCAAGGAAACAGACTCACCGTTCTTCCTCCTGAACTCGGTAAGCTTGATGTACAAGGCGCTCAATTCAGTTATTCCCAATAGATAAAATGGGTTCAGCTGAGTATATGTGTACGTACGTACGTACGTATGTATGTATGTATGTAGGTAGGTATGTATGTATGTATGTATGTGAATATATATATTAGTGGTGTAACGGTGCGCTAAAATCGTATTCGGTTCGGTACATTGTCTTGGAGAGCTCGGTTCGGTTTATTTTCGGTACAAAACAATAAGAGCTTACAAACTCCTTATTTTGAAAAGCTGCCAATACACAATAGAATAATTGCATAAAATATATAAAAGTGACACATTTGGGTGTGTGTGTGTGTGTGTATGTATGTACTGTGTGTGTGTGTGCGTGTATATATATATATATCTTTATATATATATTTATATATTTATATA
>SRMA01026000.1:25272-66231 GCA_007224835.1 Danionella cerebrum | reverse complement strand
TAGACTAACTTTTTTTTTTTTTTTCACTGGTGCGCCTAAATTTTTTTCTTAGGTGCACCAGCACAAAAGTTAGGTGCACCCAAATTTTCAACTGCATCACATTTAACACCCCATTTTCACAAGTTCACTTTTTTAAGTTATCTATTTATTTATTTTTTTTTAATCACTGTCCATATAGACAATATTGACTTGTAAATGATTTACTAACAACCTGGTCAATATAAAGTTCTTTATTTGAAGCACAATTCTACAAGAAAGGTAACTAAACTTACTGAAAAAGTGTTTAAAGTGCTTTACTGAGCTGAAATTTAAACTTTAAACTGATTTTGGTCCCCAAGAGCAGCAAATACAAATAAAAACGATAATACCATTTACTACCCAGATCAAGAGTTTATAATGCAGCCTATTTATTTATTTTTTCATTTTTAAGTGTCAGAATATTATGGTTAATGCAGTAACGAGACGGTAGGCATATTATTGACATAGGCTTCATGACATGACATGGTTTACCTTGGGCATGAGCATGCTCGACCTCAATGTGTTCAATTCACCGGTCTTCCTTTCCGCAAGATACAACTGTACACAATGATGCATTCCTTTGTGGCGATATATGTGTCTCCGTCAATCAGGAATTCCATGTACGCACTGTTCACAATTTGCACAGACATCTTTTTTTTTAATGTATCTGCGATGACTATAAATTGGGTGCGCGCGACATCATTGCTGTACGTCGGGTAAACGTTCAAGCCATTTTTCTTCATAAGAATTATTTCGGACTTGAATTTAGTGAAGGGGAGTTCTTCTTTTGCAACATTGTAGGCAACGTTAAACTTAATTATCATCTCGGCCTCGTCTGATCTGTTTGCAGCTGCCTGCCGCTGTAAAGGTACGTTCACATCGAACGCGGTTCGCGCGGTAAGCGCGGAGGGTTTCCATGTTAAGTCAATGCAAAGACGCGTTTGCGCGCGTCTGAGGCTTCAGCGGCGCGGTAAACGCGAATTGAGCGGCGCGCTTGCCGCGATAGGCGCGTACTGAGCCGCATGAATGGGTGATACGCGTGTTGTGAGCCGCGCGCAGGAGGCGGACCGGCCATAGACGGAGTTTCGTTTTTTTTTTACCCCTCGAACGACGGGTCGCACCGGTGCAACCTTTGATTTTTTTTAGTCGCACCATTGAGAAATTAGGTCGCATATGCGACCAAATTGGTCGCACTCTAGAGCCCTGGTATGTTTGCTTCATGTTAGCTTTACTTGTGAACCTGGGCAAACACATGACCTGAATTTTCGGTCCAAAGTTTTCTCACGCATGAACGTGTGGCCATATCGGATCCGAAGAACGGCTAATGAAAGTTGGCTCCTTTGAAAACTGGAGTAGGACACAAAAGTTAGTTAAAAGGTAGTGCAGCATAGGTAGTAAACTGGTTACTAATAGAGTTGTTCCGATTCCGATACCAGTATCGAAAATACTGCCGATACCACAAAAAAATCTGGCATCGGTATCGGCAAGTATTTGAGTCCATGTACCGATCCGATACCATTTTCATAAACATAACCTAGTTATGCCCGCTAGCTTTGTTTATCGCTGCAAAGCGGAAATCAATTCTTCTTCGCTGCTCAGAATGTAAACACAGGAAGTTGTGTCGTGTTGCCACAAGCAACCAAGGAGAAGGACAAGCCGCGCCAGATGCAACAAACATTGGAAGCTTCATTCAAACAAAGAGAAAAGTTTACACAAGACAGCCAACGAGCAATAAAGATAACCGACAGAATTATTGAGTTTATTGTACTGGATGACCAGCCACTGTCAGTGGTTGAAAACGTGGGCTTTTCCCGCTTAACTGAACATTTGGAGCCCCGATACAGTTTGCATGGTCGCAAAAATATCTCAGAAAAAGCGCTTCCTAAGCTGTGTGAGACACAGTGTGCGTGAACACATTTCATGTAAACTAAAGGACGTGCGAACTATCAGCTTCACTAATGACATCTGGAGCTGCGACTCGAGCCCGCTGTCTTTACTGAGTCTAACAGCATAAACACTCTGTTCAAAGTGCAGTGCTGCAGGCTAACGTCAAGAAACGATTCGCAATCATCGAGGAAGAGCCCTTGTATGCAGTTGCCACTCTCTTGTATCCACATTTCAAAGATAGTGTATGTCTATTAATTTTTTTTTTCATGTCCATATTGATTATTGTCAGTGCCATATTGAGTATATCTGAAGCACAGCATAAAATAATTAATTTTAAATTATAAAATGCATAAAATGTCAATTAATACAAGGCTAGTAGTATCTACTGCTGTATATACACAGATACACACCCAGGTATCGGATCGGTACTCGGTATCGGCCAATACCCTGAGCCCAAGTATCGGGATCGGTATTGGGAGGGGAAAAATGGTATCGTAACATCTCTAGTTACTAATATGCATTTTATAATATGCATATTATGCATAATATGCAATTATTTTTGTGAAATTACGGTTTGGTGTTATTGTGTATATACACGTTTCCTGAAGCTAGTTTATACTTTGTGTTTGCCATTGTTTTTTTTGGAGCTTGTGTGTCTGTGTGAAAGAATCAAGCAGGTGGTCTTCTCTTAGACAAGTGTTAACGGTGGTGACTCTCAGTAGGTGTATTTCCGTGGTTCAACACTTTCATTCTCACCTGCTTAAATGTCCTTCAGCTAAGAAATCACAAGACTCGCACCTCTCACTCTCTATTGCTCCCCTCATGCTGTTTTCACTCCTGATGGACATTTCTCATTTACCATTACCGATCCTGCATCTCTCGAATACCACTACTCTAAATCAGTTGAAGAAAGCCATGTCCAGTGTGTGCTGGTTTTTAATTGGAAAGAGAACCGTTCTAGCCGTCCATTCCCCAATGACTTTAAGATGTCAGAAATCTATTGAATGTTTGATTATCGGCCAGTTTGGATCTTCATTTTATTATATGTTATTCACATTAACCTCAAAATTAGTGGATCATTTCTGACTGTTGTGGGTAGTGCTGCTGCCGCTCAGTTAGCAGGTCGCTGGGTTGAGGCCTTTTGTTCCCACAGTGTAATCAGATGCTTTAGGTGAATTAAAGATCTTACATTGTCTTCAGGAGGGAAGGTGAACCCTGTCATAGACTGGTGCAGGGTACACCCCAGCAGTCTCAATTGGAAATGGGCACCAGAACAACCAGTGCTCTTACTGGGTATATAATGTAGATGGTTGGATGCATGGATACTTGCAGTATCTTATTAAAAAAAGCAATTTATATTTTAAATGATTGTTTTATGTTAGGAGATTGGCAATCACATAGTCACTGTTTGAAAGTAGTGATGAAACCTCACTTTCTTCCAACCTTCCATCAGTCCCCCTGACTTCACCTCATGGCTGCATGCTGCTCCCAGTGTGTGTTAACAATGTGGAGGCGTCCTAGTATGGATAATCGCGGTGGATACCAATGCCATTGTATGGACCATTCCATACATTGGCCATCAATCAAAATAATCCAGACTGAGTCAGTGATTTTACCTTAATATAGTAATAAGTTTTTGTGCAAACTGATCAAATGCTGTTGAGTTTGCGAAGCATATATGGTCAGTTGGATGGGTTTGAGGCAGATATTTAGGGTATGCTTATGTGAGGAGCCTTGTGACTTAGCACGAAAGGCATGTGTTCTCGTTCATTGACTGGTGTTTAAATTTTAATGATGTACAGCTACAACAGTTCATACCTTAGACTGGAGTTTATGTATAAAAATATAACATACTGTTTCTTTATTATCTTAATTATTGGGTTTAACGCATAGTGTTCAGTTCCAAGCTGCTATATAACCCTTAGATATAATTTAGTTTTCAGAATTGGCGACTCTTACAATCATGAGCCATGTCATTTTTCGGAGGCCTGACGTTTTGTCGAATGCTCTAATAATTTATTATGAAATCAAGCCAATCTCTGGAATTACAGCAGTTGACAGCGCGTCTTTACCCTCCTCTCGTTTCTTTCTCTTCTGTCAGTAGTTTTGGTTGGGTGGAGGAGGAGGGGGTAACCTGTCATGCATATTTCATGGGGCGGCTTGTTAACCTGACAGAAGGATCTTATAACTGACTGACAGCATTGGGGAGACTCTTCGTGCTCATAATGCATTAACATATCGTAAAGCTGCCTTGCCGCAATCTTTTATTCATCGCTAACTCTAAACGCTTGTTGACCGCGGTACAAGCACCACAGCTTTCTTCACAGCTGTCCAGGGCTGACTGAAAAACCAACCACAATTAACTTCCCGGCACACAGAGCCTGACATGCAGACTCTGCATCTGCTCATGTATCTGCTCTGTGAATCAATGGGATGGAAAGTTTAGATTATGACTCTTTTATATTTTTTCATAAAGATGAACCAACACAACTATCCATGAGCACTGTGGTCAGTTTTTTTTTTTAAACACTCTACAACAGGGGTGCTCACACTTTTTCAGCTTGCGAGCTGCTTTTAAAATGTAAAATGAAAAGTATAAAAATGAAAAAAAAAAATGTACAAAAATGTAAAGCATCAATCAACAAACAATTATTTTCAACTTTATTGAGAATTGACAAAACACACATAATAATTAATTATTTACATTTTTGTAATAACGTGAGTTTAATTTGATGACTTGCACTGAATTGAATCATTAGAACAGTTGTGTGTGACCTGAATTTGGTGGTTATAGAGTGATTTTTATGGGAGCAATTGAGCTTTGATCCAAATAATCAAGAATAAAAATGATGCTCTAATAAATTTTTACATTTTTTTATTGAAGCTGAGCTGTGCAGTACAATATGCAGGTGAGGAGTGATGTGTTGCTTGATTTTGGTTGTAATAGAGCAATTTAGAATGAAGTTATGAAACATATTTTGGGTAAAACATATTTTGGATCTGGTAATTTGCAGACGGTCCCTAAGTGATTCCATGTCAGCGGGTTGCTCATAGACGGTAATGTGTTTCTGAGAATACCGAGGGAAACTTGTTTTGATAAAAAATGTTTTGTAGTTTGTCCGCTACATAACACAGATAAAAAATAAGTATTAATTGTTTAATAAGAAAATTCTAGTCTCGAGCTATTGAGCAGAGAAAACCGAATCCGTGTTTCTGCAGCTAACTTTACTGAACTGTGACGGGATGGATGATCGGCTGATATTGTTTCAATTTCACACCGCGATCGACGTAATGAGCACCCCTGCTCTAAAAAAACACACATGCCTCAATCCCAGACCAGTAACAAAAGCCAATGGCATTCTCAAAACGAGTCAAATTATTGTTAGTTCGAGGTACTCACTATTGATGTGACTGAGATTAGAATTTCATCTCACATCAAGAACTAACCAGGGACCTGCAGTGGCTCTGCTAACTCAAGTAGTTTCTGGTCTCTGAATCTTAACCCATAAACGCTTCAGTGTAAGGTGAAGATGAGCTCATAAGGCCAAAGCGTCTTGTGGCAGGAACTTTTTGAGAAATGGATATCTGGAAAAGTTTATTGGAATAGAATTGGTGGGAAGTGGAGGTTTTGTAAATAAAAAAAACCATAACCAATAAATATGTTTTCCATCAAATGTACACAAATGAAGATGCTGACCTGTATGGGCCCGTGATTACATTACCAAATGCATATGAGCGTGGTTTGTTTTTCCCCGATTCATCCATTTAAAAAAAATCCTAATTTATAATTATTCTAATAAATAAATCAAAAACCTGAATAACATAAGACGTCTCCAAAGGAGGAGGAATAAACTGAACAAATGAACAGGCTTTGTTGTCAAACTCACAATAGTGACACAGGAGACTTTTGTTGCGTGACTGCGATCTGCTATCAAAAATGGTCCCATGCCAAGCTCACGTAGGCGCGGGAAAGTCTATATACGATAACACAAAACACCTGGGGTGTAATGAAACTAAATAGGAAGCTAGACAGGAAGGGACAGACAGTAGAAACAATCGACACGGAAAGAGCGACTATGTGATGGAATTCTGATCACGTGACCGAGACGCAAGTAAATACACTATGTTCAGAAACTATGAAAAGGCATTAAAATATCAGATTGTGACAAAAAGTCTTCTTTGCATGTTAAACACATGAAAGTGCGAAGAAAAAAAACTGCCATTTCCACATTCAACTGAATAATATTTATTTTTTTGTAAATTAACCTAATTGATATCAGTCAAACATTTTGATAATTTATGTTTAATTAACAATATGATCACAGTGGAAAACGGGATTAAAATGCTTTACATCGAATCAGCTTTGAGCTGCTCTTAATATAAATTGGTTCTGGTGAGCGTTTGAGGATCTTCTGATTTCTATCTTTATAAAGTTATTGACGTTTTAGATTATTCTATTACATAAGGATGTAGATTTTGGTTTATAGTGACACAATTTTGTGATTTCAATGTGTTTTTATGAGTTTCACTGTGATTGTATGTTTGATATAAAACCCAGGGAAAGCAAAAACTGACAGAAAATATATGTTCATTCAAATGTAAGTCGCTTTGGATAAAAGCGTCTGCCAAATGCATAAATGTAAATGTAAACACGAACAGGCAATCAAACTTCAAAATTCTCATACCTAAAATATTATATAGAATTTTTGCAAATAGTTTGAAGATAGAAAGTTTTGGAATATAATATTCGCGAGTACTTATCTAAGAAGCGTCTGGTCCTGGTGGTGCATGCTCTGCTGTGAATTTCGGGGTGTTGAATCGAGTGTGCATCTAACCTCAGACACACTCACTTTCCATATTTTCTCTAATTATATTCATGCATTGCTGCCTCCTCAAAACGATCTCTGCTGAAAAGATCTGACACCAGATTTCCAGTAATTTGCCTCATAGTTTTGCAGTTTAATTGAAGAGTCCTTAAAGAAGCAAGTGTCCACTCTAGATCAACTGACCCTACAAGCTCAATGGTCAATTTCCACCATCAAAAGTTCACAGTGATACTCCTTAACTTGTCATGATCTTAAAGTAAGTTGGCATGAGTTTGATGCTCCATTACTGACTCACAAAGAACAAAAAAAAAAACGCACAGGTTTGAAGATGATCCACCTGAAATGTGAAGTCTTTACTATGTGAAAGCTTAAAACCATACAGTAACTATATCAAAGGCATAGCCAAAACAAGCTGAGGCTCTTCCAGGTTGTACAGTTCTAGTCTGAGCCTATTCTGAAAACTAGAGTGAGTTACAGGGAGCGAGCCAGTGTTTGGGTTTGCTCCATCAACCTGGAGCAAAAAGCAAAAAAAAATGATTAACACGTTTATCAATGCATTTTTTTACTATTATTAGTATTCTTTTACGTACTTTATGCACTTTTCCTCAATCGCATTTGTATTGCACACTCATTTAATTCACTAATTACTTAATCCATTATAAAATAAGCATGAGCTTACCAGGCATTTCATATTGCAACTTTAACTAATTCCAACGACTTACAAAATGACTGTTAAAATGGAATACTTTATTTTTACCTTTTTTGCTTTGTAATTCTTAGCAGGTTTGCATTTTTTCTCATTCTCTTGCTGTACTCTTTCGGGGTCTTCCAACACCGAATTAAAAATCAAGCTACCTGGTCGAAATGAAGACAGAGCCAACAAAATGTTGGCCTTTTTTTTGTACTGACTGCTTTTGTTCATTATAAACATTGTGAAAAAGTGTTGTTTGCACGATATCCCTCAACACATAACCTTGAGGATGAGCATTACGCACTGTGCAGGTATAGCGCAGCATAACATGACGTCATCTGCAAATGATTGCAGTCATAAAAATATACAAATACTGAACATTTTTGCATTTAAATTGTAAAAGAAGAAACATCTAATACAAAACACCCTGTAAAGCCAAACAAAACAGGACACTTGCCCTAATGTTAACATATTGTATGAGTTCTAAATTGTTCAAGGCACCGTCTAAATAGATGTCGGTGTTGAGTGGTCCACCCACTTTCAGTACAACAAAAAAATTATTCATATCAACAACCGTTTTTATGAACAAAGCGTGATATCCAAGTGTATGGCGTCAACAACGTCGATAACAAAATTATTTAGTTGATGAAGTTTTTTCTCATGACTATAACGAGACGTTGACGAACTAAAAATGCCTCTGTTATGAAGAAAACTTGAGACGCGCGCAAAATTTTGCTGACTAAATGAAAGTGGGAGAAAATGTTAATGAGGGGATGGTTACACGTTCAAAATGCAAGACATTTCTTCTGCTTCTCATGATTTGTGGCTGTAATCTATCATTCATAATATAAAGTATCCACCCCCCGCTTGTTATCCTTGTCTGGTTCTGCCCACCACTGGAAGCACGAGGCATGTGCGGTCCCCAGAACTCCCAACTCCCCAAACTTTTTGAAGATCAGGACGGAAACATCAACAAAAGGGACAACTTCCCTTTGAAAGAATATCAGGGTGGTTAGGCTTCATGTGCACTTTTATTTCTGCTTCTTTGTTAAATTCTGCTCTGGCTAGTTGCCTGAATATTTGAGAGCAAGTGTCCGTTTGGTTCTGGAGTGATTCCATCACATTGAGTTTGTTCTTGCAGACAGGGAGTGCTGACAGTTTCCTTATTCAAGACCAAGTTCATAATACAACCACTTCCTGTTGTAAGCCCTAAAGGAAGCTGGGTAACCCTTAAACAAGTAAGGATTCATATAACTTCTATCTAGTGGAAAAAATCTCTACTATAAGTGGTGTCACCGGCTGTGTGGCGTGTAGCTTAGTAACAGACTGGGTTGGTCCTGTTGATAATAGGGGCATCAGGGGAGAGATCAGTTATGAGCCGCTCTGTCGCCTGTTCACAATCTGTCTTCATTATTGTCATTTACTCTCATTTAGCTGGTGCATGGATTTCCGTTGGGTCTGTCAGCACAGATAGTGTTTTATACACAGACAAGTAAAGGATTTGAATGTTTTTGTTGGAGTTCTTTCTGTTTAAAAGAAATTTGGAAACCTGAAACGATGTGTTTCTGCAACATCGATTTTCCAGCACTTCACCATTTCCTAGAAAAATACATTTAATAAATCAACGAATCCTTTTTGACTGATTTAAGAAATGGTTCCGAATTTAGGAAATAGTTCATTTTTTTGATATAACTAAACTGTTATGTAAATTACTCATTATTAAACAGGATTGTTGAACATTTAAAAGGAACACATTTGGTCAAGGCGGCACGGTGGCACAGTTAGGAAGCACAGTTAGAATGTTGTAGGTTCGAGGCTCATCTGTGACCTTCCTGGAAGGAGTTTGCATGTTTTCCCTGTGCTTTTGTGGGTTTCCTCCAGGTACGCCTGTTTCCCCCACAAACGTGCATCAGGTTAATCGAATAATCTAAATTCCCCTTAGGTGTGAATGTGTACATCCGTAAACAAGTAGTTCGGCAGGCATTTTGAAATAATAATAATAAAACATACAGGAGTTGGTAAATGAGGATCCACGGTTCACATGCTGGTATTGAACCAAGGATGGTGTACCATTTGGTTCCGTATAAAATTGAGTATTATGGCGTCCCTAGTGAAGATTCATTTTCTGTTAGAAGATATTTTAATTATATGAGTGTTATTTATACAGATAAGCTCTATCATGACATCACCATTTTACAGCAGAAAGCCTTTTTTGCAGCAGCTTTTAATGGAAATCATTCTCAGGTTTAAACGATCCAGCCTCATTTGCCCCTGCCGTTTAGTAAGCCATGAATCTGGGGCTCTTTTACCTGATCTCATTCTCCATCATCTGTGATCTGCTCTAAAGCAACAGCAGCTGGAACATCATTCACAAACATCCTGCAACCTCAATGACCGATCAATGATGCAGGAGTCATGTATTTGTTCCTTCTCACCTCTGATCCCAGACACACCTAAACATCCTTTAAAAGCCTCTCTGGAAACAGCGAGACTCACATTCACCAGTGGCTGCCCTGACTGTGTTAGACACTCTTGACTGTAACTGAGATTAATTATCCCATGTGGAACTGGAGCACTCGCTGGAAAAAGAGCATCTCTAGCTGCATTGGGAAGAAGCTTTTGTAGATTTTGCTGTCCTAGTCCCCTTTTAATTGGCTGTAAATGATGAGGAAAGCAGATAAATAGCGGATAAATCTGTGTGTTTACTCTTTTGCCACTTGGCACTGCAATGCTGCTGCGGGAACATGGTTTCATGTGAATTACCAGACAATAACTTTGAAATAGTGCTGTTTTATGAAGAGATAAAAAGTGAAATCGCAGCTTTTGGCTTTCTAATTCTTGTTATTGTAACATGAGATTAAGCAATATTTCTTTACCCTGCTCCTGAAACTAATAACTAAAGGTTCTGGTAAGTTTTAAGGGTCTAATCAAGCAATGTAAACTGATCCAGACTGGTCTTTTGAAAATGGAAGATATAATAGTTCAGAATTTGATTCAAAGTAACCATATTTATAATTTTGTAATGATGGCATGGTGTGGTGGATTTAAATAGGATTAGTGCTTACCATTTTAGTTATTTGCATATGAAATACTTTTCAATTGCTACGTTCAAATGTGGAACTTGCTCAGTACACTTTTTCACACCCATTTCTTTGAGCCATGTTTCTATCCAAAGATGCTAATTAAATTTATGAGCAAAACTGGAATATTGCATAACATATCAAATAAAGCCCGTTTCCATTTCAAGAGAACAAAATCATCACTTCCTGATGAACTGGTCCCTAATATCAAAAGAAAAATTTAAGTCGCTGCGTTAGGAGAAGGCTTTTTTTCTATATAATAATTTTGGTACGTCTTAAAACACGTAGCTTAAAAGCGGAGTTATCTTGCTCTTGGAGGCAGGAGACTGCTCTTTTGGAGCACAGCCGATCAAGACAGTTCTGGGAATTTCAGAACGAAACAGCTTCTCAGATGTTGTGCAAAGAAATAGGTCCGTTAATGCCACCCCATCGCACCCCAGTTCTGACAGCAATACACATTGCCATCACGCTGTATAAACTTCTTTCATGTGCCCAATACATAGTCGTGGCCAAGACATTTCCTGGGATTTATTCGGTAAATACGTTTCCATCACAGTTTTAAAAAAAAATTGTGCACCTTGGCATTTCCATCCATGGAATCAATTTTTTTGCAATATTCCAAAATGCGCTTAAAAATAGGGTGATGGAAACTCTCCAATGTAACAAATGCACAGAAGAGGAGATGACATCAGGATTGGAATAATGGCATTTTTAACTAGAGTCTGAATTGGGATGATGATGACGTCAGATACATCCAAATGCAAACAAATTGTATATATGCTGCATATGAGCTAGAGCTGAAGATCTTTGCTCAACCCAGAGGGTTCAGGATTAATTACATGTGCTTCGGTTATGTCACAGTTTTGAGAAAAGAACTTGTTTCAGCGTCTCTCAGTTGGCTCTTTAGTATTAAAGACTATAACATGATACATTCCTTCATTCATTGATTTTCCAACTCACTTATTCCCATTTGGGGTCACGGGGGTCTGCTGGTGCACATTGGGCGAGAGGCGGGGGGTACACCCTGGACTGGTCGCCAGTCCACAGCACATTCACACCTAAGGGGAATTTAGATTATCAAATTAACCTAACCACATGTTCTGGGGATTGTGGGGGAAACCGGAGTACCCAAGTACCCGGAGGAAACCCACGCAAGCACAGGGAGAACATGCAAACTCCTTTCAGGAAGGTTATGTTCCTCCATCTTACAGTTATGTTACACACTTAATGAAAGATTGATCATATGGGCACTTTAACAAACTTGGTTACGTTTTTGAACAATTATATTTTTATACAGATCTATACTTTATAGAACTTCTAAGCAATGCTTTCTTTTCTCGTTTTGTTCAGCAACATGATCTTGATGTGACAAATTATTTTGCTTGTGTTCTCGACATACTACGTTTTTTTCTTGTGATGTGATCTCAAAATAAACTTTATGTCAACGTCATAACAAAATAACTTGAAAAAAGTTGCATAGTTTATCGAGATCACAATGTAATTGTCATCAAGAGAAAAACGCTTTTGTAATGTAGAGATCATAAGAAAAGTCATCCTTATATGAAAGTGACGATGATTAATGATTTATATCACTCATAAGGAAAATAGCCTTTTTTTTTACCCAAGAAAAGTTGTTGTGGAATCAGACTCTGCCGAATTTAGGCCACTCTGGTTTGCTGATGCCAAAAACAATAACCCTGATATCTCTGGAAGACTGATCCTTCCACAATGCATGTGATGTTCTGGGAGTTTTCTCAGCCTTGTCTTCCTTCTCAAGCCTCTGTCAAACGTGCAGGACACTGAGAGAGAGAGAGAGAGAGAGAGAGAGAGAGAGAGAATTTGAGATTCAGCTCACACCCTCTGCATATCACCCTCCCGTAAAACGGCCCAATTTAGCCCCGACACAAGCACAAACATCGACGTGAAACTGTCAAACCTGATTCTTTCAGTCAACTCGGACACAGCTCCAAGACGCAAAAACATGTTTCTTGTCTGGAAACAATGTGCTCAACAGCTGACTGGCCTTGAAAACAAAACACTTCAGTCTTGATAATGTAGAAATATATGTATGTCCAATGGTTCTATTTTAAATATGTTTATGGAACGTTTTAAATTTTTTTAAACGTATTTTATTTAAGTCTGTAAATACATCACCCAACACAGACTGATTGCTTACAGAGAGTTTAGAGTCGGTGGTCATTTTTGGTAATTTCCTGCAGCATCTTAAGTTGAATGTGGGAAATAAAAGCAGTCATAGCAGAATGCTCTCTGATGTTCGAGTCCTCTAATGGTCCATGGGGGCTTGAGTAGTGACTCTTGCTTGTGCGCCTCGCTGCACAACTCTTGAGGAGCAGGAACCTCGGGCTCCCAGTGGAAAACCCCAGACAGGGACAAGCAGACCAGACATTCGGAAGTAGAGAATAAAAGAACAATATGGATTGATGACCAGCAATGTATGAAAATAGTGCTAAATTTTTAAAGGAGCAAAGATAATGTACTATAGGAATAGAGCCACAACAAACTTTGCTTTTATACACTTTTTCTAAAAGTATTCACTCGTCTGTAGACATGCAAGTGACAGCCTGAAGTGACTTCCCACTCCTAATCTATTGGGTTTAATATCGGTCTGTTGAGGAACCAATCACAGCTTATATTCAAGAGCATTTGTGGTTTAATATTTCTTTCCAGTTTCCTGCAAAAATTCGCTATGAAAATGTGGGATGGACGCCTCTTTTACGTCCTACACTCGTCGTCAAAAAAGCCAGCTGTCACTAGTCATTGCGAAAAACAAGTCTGACACAGAAACTTTTCCGAAATCTGAAACTCTTTTGCGGTGACACCACAGGTTCAGGTTCGATGTGTGATGTTCCGGTTTTATTATTTGTTTAAGGCCATGGCCACACAAATGTTTTTTTTCTTTTCTTTTTTTTTAATTCACAAGTGTATTTCACAAGAGTGTAACGACAATGACCAACTCCACCTCAAACATGAAAACGCTGGGATGAAACCTTAAACGTGAAAATGACACCCATTTGTGAACATACATGAAAACGATGCTACGTTTATATGTGGCCGATAGCAGGGTACTTGTGAACAGGACCTTGTTCATTCTTGATGTTATCGGTCAATGACTGGTGCTATAGCATTCTTCAGAAACAGGGGAGTGTTTGCATATCACGTTAAAGGCACATCGACGTAAAGGCACACCCAGACTTACCGTATTTTTCGGCTCATAAGACGCACCAGCACATAAGACGCACCCAATTTTAAAAGAGGAAGATCTAGAAAAAAAAGATTCTGAACCAAATACTTTTGTAAAATATTTTATATCAACTGTGTAAAAGTTAACAGCCAAACATGTAACATGAACAGACAGTAAACAGTAAAAGTAATAAAAAAAGGCTGTAATGTTTTTCTTTGCCCCCACTCATCACTCTAAAGTCCACCATTCGTTATCACCATCACTGTTCCAGTGCAACATTGCCCCCACATTAGTAATACCATAATAGCCAGTAACATTGTCACTACATTACTAATAATAGCTAGTAACATTGTCACTACATTACTAATAATAGCTAGTAACATTGTCCCCAAATTACTAATAATAGCTAGTAAGATTGCCCCCACATTAGTAATATCACAGTGGTTCTCAAACTTTTTTAGTCGAGCCCCCCTTTAAACCTTGAAAAGAATGTAAAAGATATAAAATAATAATTATTTAATAATTAATTAATAATTATTTTAATGTAAAATAAATGTAACTACTCCTTAATGTTAAATAACTCATTATTTATAGCTTATTCAAGTGATAATTCGGTTGCATGGTGTATAGATATGATCCTTATGCGCTCTTACCTGGTTAGCAACACTACCTAATTGCAGAGCATGTTACTTACGTTTGTTATCTAGTATGTCATGTGTGAGATGTACCGTTGAGAGATGATTTGAGTTTGAGTTTATTAAAGGAGAGTTTCAGTCATTGAGAGCGTTTTGTTTTCCTCACGCGAGCAAGAGAGAGAGAGCGCACGGCAGCAGTTCCGCTCGTGAGTACGGATGCGGAAGCACCGCTGCGGCTACCGTAGCCAAGGCATTGTGGGAAATGTAGTTTTTTTTCTCATTTTCGTTACGACCGCGCTATGGCAGAGATGGGTGATGACGTCAGCGCCGCAGCGCTGGGTGTACAAATATGGCCGCGGCTTCGGTCTAGCTCCGGAGCTCTTACGCCTCTCATACGGCCGTGACCGGACTTCGCGGCGCTCTGCATTCGGTCTATAAGACGCACCAACTTTTCCCCCTCAGTTTTGGGGAATAAAAGTGCGTCTTATGACCCGAAAAATACGGTAACTTCCATCAAAATTAACTTTAGCTTTTTTGTTATTATAAATTCATTATTTTTAGGCCATTGAAACAGGGCCTGTTCATTACCAGTCTTGTATGAGCCTTTCCTCTCCGTATAATGCACGTTGTCTATTCTGACTCACTTAAAGGTCTCTCTGTTTCTGAACCCAGCCTCTGAGTGCTGCTGGAATAGAGAGTGACCGCTGGACTGGAAACTTCTCTCCACGCATGTTCCTCTCCCTGCACTTTGTGTGTAGGGTGCTCGTGGATAATTGTCTCTCTGTGCCATACACAGCTGTAGCCGAGGGCTGTTGGACAGCACAGAGAGTCCAGTGTCCCAGCGGGCGACCGTCAGTGTGCTCAGACTCAATTAATCCTCTTTTCAGCTGCTTAACACTAAAAATATAATTCTTCTTCCCACTATTCTGTATGCAACCCTTCCACAAATCCTCTGAGCTATACAGGTGTGTTTTAACAATGTCTATGTTTTTGCAGCCTGTACGGGCGACACATGCAGGCCAACCCAGAGGCACCTAAAAAGAATGCAGACAAATCCAAGAAGATCAGCCGTAAACCCCTTGCGGCTAAGAACAAGTGATGACCAGGAGCCAATTGAGGATCCAACTCCATGCATGTGCCTTCTTTAATGATATTTATTTTCACGTTAACTGCTTCAGTATTGATCACCAAAGCATTTAAAGGAATTATCCACCCCACAAAATGAGATTCCCACCTTCCACTCCTTCTAAACCTCTGTAAAAAAAGTCCAAAAGCAATTCCTTAAAATGTTACATTAAAAATAAAGGTTTTTGACGAGCCTTTAATAAGTGTCCAACTCAAAGCCGCCTTTAGTTTGTTGTAGGTTTGTCTGAGGCGGCACAAGTTTTACCCCATTCAACCACCCAAACAAGGGGTTTGTGATGCTACAGAGGTTTAGTCAGAGTGTGTGTCTGATCTCGGAGGGAACGCTGCTGACCGCTTTCTTTGTCTCTAATGACAGATACGAACGGCTGACAATGGGAGTTTCAGACAGTACACCTCTAAAATGAGACAGAAACCCACTGGTAACAAGATTTAACTTGAACCTCAGGTGCTACACTTTCAAATGATTGTTCCATTGTTTCAAACCAAAGCCTGTACTCAATCCCCATTACTCCTCTAGCATCAATTAAACTTATATATTTAGAAGAATCTTAATAAGTTAAAGCCATGGTTTCGTTTATAATTTCTTTTTGAAATGGATATCTACTGTTCTGTAAAAAGATTTCCCGGAAATGGTCACAAAGTTCTGATGGTGCTTATCTCTGGCTCACAATGAGCAATAGACAGATCTTGTGTCATAATTATATGTTTAGAAATAATTTCGAAACATTTATAAAAACCGATGTGGTCTTTTTTTTTTCTTAGATGATACTTGTGTGGGTTTTCAACATTGTCATGTTGAACTTAAAAACTAACAAAACAACATGGTTTGGCGTTAAATGGTGTATTCACAAAGTGACAATCTTTTACAAAGTAGGATTTGTTAAGTATTATTGAACAGTTCCAGTACATTGTCATTTCTCTGCTTTTCACTACATCATTTAGGCTGTGCACATGAATAATGCTTGGCTGAATTAAATTACTTTTTTTTAACTGTAATTTTAAAGGTCACAACTTTTTTTCATTGGAATCATGTTTTAAACTGCTATATTTTATCATGTTCACACACTGTAGTGTGCTATGAATTTTGGAAAAGTGAAATAAAGCAATTCTATTGGACGATTGGGTGTTTTCTCGAGATTTTCTCCTTGTTTTGTATAGTTTTTCCAATCTGTGAAGCATTTGATGCAAATATGAGTAAATGTAAAGTTTTTAATTTAAATCGGTCCATTCAAACAATGTTTAGATGTTTCATGATGTATATACAGACCATTACCCCTCCATTAGCTGTGTGCAGACTCAGAAAATTGTCCCTCGAACACTAGTGGCATAGACGACTTTTGACGACAGGAAAGCTCTTGTTTGAATGCCAAAAGACGAAGGTTAAACTTTTTTTTATAAATCAACTCCGCTTCAGTCAAGCTCAAACTTTGAGCTGTTTAATAGTAAAGAGCGTCAATCTGTGGATTATGTAGTTCTTAAAAGTGGAAGAACTTCAGGTCGAAAGATTTAAGTTCTCCTCCTAGACCGCTAGTTCTACAACTACCAAACTTTACCAAGCTATCCATAGTGGTTTGAGTCAGGTTACTATATCTTTTCAGACTGGTACCACTACAGGAATTCTAGGAAATTGCTGAGAATTCTGGCAAATGTTCTATTGAATTAACATGGGGTCAAATTTTGTAAAACTGTACCTCAAACTGAGAACCTAGAAAACTTTCGCTCACTCCAGTGGAGGTTATCAGTCTGTGTAATAACTTACTAACCACTGTGCAAATGTTTTGAAGGGTTAATTAAAACTTCCCTTTGACTTTTAATGGCCATAAAAATTATATGGTAAACAGCAACAGACATGTTTTTCTGTAAAGACGGCTCCCTAGCTTCCCAACTTTACTCTAGCTCAGCTTTGGTAAATGATAGACATGGGGCTGATCCATGGCAACCTGACTGTTTACCCTAGCAACCATTTTGGCATATCAGTAGTTCAGCTAAGGAAAACCATAGAGACATGGGGGCTGGTTTATTTGACTCATATTGGCATGAGGAATTTTGTTGATATCGGTTACTCCTCCATAGCAAATACACATTCTACCTATATTCTATTTTGCTAATAAAAATCTCTTAAACTTTTACAAGCCAGCATCAAAGCAAAAAAGAGAAACAAATTGCCAGTCCCATATATGGCTACACTGCGATGGACTGGCGACCTGTCCAGGGTATACCCCTCCCTCTCACCCAATGTGTGTTAGAGAGGCACTGGTAGACCCCTGTAACCCCAAAATGGTATAAGCGAGTAAGAAAATGAATATATGGCTACATTCACCACTTTGAAGGACAAGTTGGTCACAAATTCACATGAATGTTTAAAAATGAAGGGATAACAGACAGGTAGAAAATGTTCTTTTAAAACTGTTCAAATTCTAATTTAGTATTTTTACCACTTGATGTGTCTTGTGAGAATGTTCTAAAGTAGAAAGTCCCGCTTGCTGAGTGTGATCTGAAACCAGTCTAGAGGATCATCACTTCTATAAATGATTTTCCCATTGGAGGACCGGTCATGAACCAAACCAACTTTCCAATTGCAGATCAAGCTGAAAGAAATTGACTTCACGTGATGATGGGCTGCGAGCTTATGCTTCTCCATGATTCTCACCTGGGATCTCCTTTCTTTCTTTGCTAATATTGCACTCATATTATTATAACTCCATCCACACATCTTTTGTGCATCTCGCCATCCTGCATGTTCACGCTCTCAGCAGGCACATCTGTCCAGCACACGCTCACCCCAATCTTGCACTCAGCAGGAACATCTGTCCATGCCAGAGTCCACGCACTGAACCTAGACCTGCTGAATGCTTCACCCACAAAGTGTGCATTTCTAATGACGACTTGTGAGAGGTCATTTTTAAAAGTTTTCCTCAAACCGTTGAGGATTCATTACAGCTCAAAGTCTTCAGATGCTCAATCTTGGGTTTAGCTCTTCAGATCCCAATCTGAGCATGTCCCATCCTTCTGCCAGCATCGATAGTTTAAAAATGAGTCCGAAAGGCGATGGATCACCTTGTACACAAGTCACGGCCAACAATTACTCACTGACCTTTCAGAAGGATCCTTGAATGTCTTTTCCTGAGTTACGGACATGCCGTGATTTTACTTGCTTTGAGTACTTTTTTGGTTCATTTGGAATGTCTCATCTCTTTCTTTTAGCGTACTCTATGCTGATCATACACTGAAGGACATTACAGTCTTTGCTAACACGGGTCATTGATTTCTCTTTTTTGTGCCTGATTTATGGGCAGAGGGACGCTCCTCTAGAGAGCTGACCAATGAAATGGCGAAATCTGAGACACTCGAATCATCAAATGACCAGGGATGGCAGTACAGATAGTTGCCCACTGTGTAGTCTGAAGATAATTGGGTGTTCAAAACCAACAATACACTGGATTCAATGCCAGCCAGTGCAGCAACCAATAACCAAAGGTTACATTGTAACTAACCTGTTGAATCTGTGAGAGCTTTACAGAGAGATGGGTTCGATTTTTCAGATCCAGGTAAATGAATGATTTGTTCCTTCCTCGTTTAGTGGCAAGGCATCACTGGCAGCTCTATAGTATTGGCTTTCGTGTCATTTGGTGGTTGTGCCATTACCTTCAGAGCTCATTCTCAGGGATATGTGAATAAACAACATCAATAGTTTCATTTTTCTCAGTGGTGTGACCTAGAGCATCAACTTTGGATTCAACAAAAAGGTTTCCTCCCAAATCAGTAGTTAACACAATGATGTTTATATCTTCCTAACATAAGTTTTCATACTTAAACAAGAACAACCCCATAACAACTTTTTTTACTGTACAATAGTTTTGTCGAAAATGAGATGAGAGACAAAAAAAAACAGCTATTTGAAGATGCCACTTTCGGGAAGTCTTTCACAGGCAAATGTCTGAGCCAATTCAAACAAAGGTTTTGGCGGTCCCTTCTGTCTGCTGTTATCCTAGAGTAGAGTGTGCGGAGAGATGGTTTGGCGCTACTGTTTTAATACTCTAAATGCAAAACAAAATAGCTTTCTTTTACTCCAAACTCACTAAGGATGGCGTGCACTACTTCTACATGATAGATGGGGGTAGGATCAGCAGTAGCTCAGGATCGTTTAACAAGTATGCATTAAAAAATGTCAACAATTTTAATTTATTTTCTTTTAATCTGTATGATGGTCCCACCTGGCTAGATACTGCATTTAAGTGGACAGCCAGGTATATAGGTGACAAAGTGGTGCTTTATTGTACAAGTGCAGAAATCCCCCCCAAAAAACAAGAAAACATCAAAACATATACAAAACAATGTCACTAACAGACAAAAATGAAGCTTAACATTAAACCCGAGATATGCTATGTGTCCTAAATACATGCTCTCAAAATATATGACTCATATCAGTGATGACTGCATGAGACAATGGCAACCAGTCCTTCCTAAAAAAAGGGGGGGGGGGGCATAGACCTTTCTTACGATCACAGGCTTTCTTTCTCTGTGATAGGGCCTCGGTCTAAAAATCAAGCCAATTTAATTTTAGAATGTTAGAATTTACACTAACCTCCCAAAGCAGTTGTTCACAACCTCATTTGAACAATGAACTGGAACTGAATTGGTGTGAAGCTCATTTTCTTACCCACTTGAACTCACTACTTTAAAGAACTGTTTTTAGTAGCACATCACATTATTACCAATACGTGCATCCTGATGTCAACAAATCAGTTGGGAGTATAAGCTTGGGAACTGCTGCTCTTACAATTCATATCAACTGAGCCATAGAATATGTATCAATAACAAATTTGTTACATCTCAAATTAAATATAATAAAAACTCAAAACAGTGCAAAAATAAACTATAGCAGAATCAAAACCAATATAGTAATCCCAGCCCATCCCCCAGAGTCTCACCGGTGTGTGTGAGACCATTATAGCGTCTTTTTTTAATCAAGTACGAATGAGACAATGCACTTTTTGTTTAATTTTGACTTCAAATTTGTGTAGGTTTCAAAAAGGTTATTAGTTTTGATATTTTGTGTTTTAAACAAACATTACAAGACTTATGACACATAAATTGCAAGGTAATTCATATTTAAATGAGATAACACTGAAATGTGACCTGTTTCAGTTTCGTTTTAGATCCCAAGTCTGTGCCATAAGCATCATCTAGTGGTGAAAAGAAGGAATAACCCCGACATAAAATACCTGTCATAAGGGCTCTTTTTCTCTAAATTCCTGCACAAAACAAAGCACAATGGAACAAAAAGTGCTTGAGACAGTGTGTAAGGTTTAGAAGAGAATGTGATCAAGTTGTTGTTAGATTTTTTTAGAAAACATAATTTTTGAGTTAAAAAAAATACAATTTACTTCTCAGAATTGTACTGTGTTTTGAGTGTTGTGGAGTTACTGTGTAATGCAATGCAACAATATCTGTATAAAAAAAGTTTTTTTTTTTTTTAAACAAAAAACTTTTAAAGATCATTTAGTGTAAAGTAGTAAAAAATGCCCACAAAGGCTCTGGATTTGGAATAAGTATGTTTGCTATTAAAAACTATTCTGAAATCAAGTAAAAAAAGCAAATCCATTTGTTGGAATGGCTCTCATATGTCACACAGTTACAATTACACCATATCACCTGTAAAGCTTGTATGTCTGGTAATCAAATATTTTACATAAATGCAATAATAATAAAAAAACAATCACAAACTATGAAAAGTACACATATGTTTGGCCATTATGTGTCTATTTCTTAAGACGATGATGTTTTAACTGAATCCTAAAGGTCCCACAGGTGGCTCAGGTTCATTCTTGTGTATGTTTTTAAATGCAGCCGTGGTGTGGTCTGTAGGTGAGACTGAAGTGTGTCTCAGACAGCTCCGGGTCTTCCCTCCCTCTCCTCCGCCGCGTTCTTGCGCTCGCGCACGGTTTTACAGAGCTCTCCACTCCAGATCTTCAGGACATCTGCCAGTATTCGGCTCTTCTCGTTCGTCGCGCTTTGAGGGAAGGATTACTGAGTGTGTTCGCGGATCTTTCCTGGTGCGTCGCAGGAGTTAGTCCTCCGTGCGTCCAGATGTGGAGAGAAAGCGGTGCTGAAGAAGCGCGGCGCGTGAGCGGCATCCGCACAAAACAAGTTCAGTGAGAGAAAGAGGGGGGACGGAGCGAGTGTTGGGGACCGAGCCAAAAAGTTCACTAACACTTTTTTCACTGCTGTAAGGGGTCACGCCAACCTTCAAAATTCCGCCCAAAAGCAGACAGGAGGAGCGGCCGGTGCTCACGCGGCTGGTCAGCAGGAAGCGGCTGATCGCGGCGGGGGTGCTCGGCGTGGTCATGGTGCTGCTGCTGGTCATCCTCATCCCGGTCTTGGTGAGTTCAGCCGGGACGTCCGCTGCTCACTATGAGATGCTGGGCACCTGTAGGATGGTTTGCGACCCGTATGGAACCAAATCACCAACCAGCACGGCATCAGCGGATCCGGCGCGGGACAGCAACCTCATGCAATCTTTACCAACTTTTATACAAGGGCCGAAAGGTGAACCGGGACGCCCCGGGAAAGTGGGACCGCGGGGCCCTCCCGGTGAACCCGGTCCCCCTGGACCTCCCGGCGAAAGAGGGGATCCGGGAAGACCGGGATTACCCGGACAGCCGGGACCTAACCTTGCCACCGGAGCAATAAGCGCGGCCACATACAGCACGGTGCCCAAAATCGCTTTTTACGCCGGGTTGAAAAAGCAGCACGAGGGATACGAGCTGCTCAAGTTTGACGACGTGGTTACGAATCTCGGGAACCACTACGACCCCAGCACGGGCAAATTCACCTGCTCCATTCCCGGGATTTACTACTTCACCTACCACGTGCTGATGCGCGGAGGAGACGGAACCAGTATGTGGGCAGACCTGTGCAAGAACCAGCAGGTGACTCCCAAACACACAAGCACCAGTCGCTTAAAGATATTCAAATCATGAAACAATAATCTATAGTTTCCCAATCATCTTCTTTATTTACGTGTGTTCTTGAGATTCAATAATGAATATCTCATATTTAAACCAAACATTGTGAAGTAAAAACCTTCTGGATCTCTGCCTAACCACACTGCATTAAATTTACTTTAATTGAAAATATTCACATTTTTAACTGTTATTTTTTATTGCATGCAAATTATTTGTATACATTTTTTTATTCAGAAAATTAAAATATCAAAACAAGTTCATTTATCATTTTAAATGTATATATAACTTGCTGAGCAGTTGTTGTGGCATTCCATTTCCAGCATATAAAAAACAACTAATAAATAATACACTAAAAACGACCATATGTCACGAATTCAAGAGGACAGATTCTTAAAATGAAATATTGCACTGGGCACAGATTTCAAGGTGTAAATTAATGACTTCACACCTTTATCCGCACATAAATTAGTAACTTAAATATACTGTGTTAATAAATGCACTCTCAGAGTGAGTCAAAATGCCGTTTTGCCTGCTTCAGCAGCACCAGAATCAGCATCCTGGAAATCTTGTGAAAGAGACATTTGCTAAACACACATTTTCTTTCCCGGATTAAGTGCAATACATCCAATTCAAATGTTGAGTCTGAAACTAAATATGAAACTTTATTGTAATTAGGTTATTATCAGTAGTTTTACACAAAAATGGCAGTTCATGGAATGCCAAAATTTAATTTTTATTATTCATAGCAAGGAATCCAGTTTACTTTCTTGATGTGAATAAAAAGCTCAGCAATTCTAGTTTATCTGAAATGATGCAAAATGAGTGGCATGATTAAATCATTTAAATATTAAAGTCATTTTTAATTGAGTGCAGGTTTTTATGCAGTGTGTGGATTTGCACCAGCAGAACCTTGTGACCTTCATTAACTGGCATAAAAACTGAATGATGGTTTAATTTTAATGTTGACAATATTTAAATCATTAGATTGTTTTTAGAGAGTGTTTATCTATAAAGTCTAGAAATATAACCATATTCATTTGTAGCTCCTCTGTTGCAAAGTCAGTGGAGCGTGGAATGCCAGGGTCGTGGGTTTGTTTCTCAGAAGTGACATGGAGGCATCAGTTAAATCCATAAACTCTAAACAGAGTACTTATAGAGAGCTACAGAAAGGTATCTCAGTGGGAAATGAGTTGCTGAGATTAAAACATAGTTTGTAGGCAGTCGACGAGATTCACATTGGGAAGCTCAACTGATGAGAATTTGCTTCAGCAAAGTGCTGGCAAGCGCATCTTCTTTCCGAAATACCAAATTTATGTCTTTCCTAAAGATCGGACTATAAATACTAGAGCTTTTTATTCAATAAACCATTGAAATTCTGAAACCTGGGAGCTCTGTGCTTCTGTAGCTTCAGTAGCTTTGAGAATGAATAGAATTTTTTTCCACAACACAAGAACTGAATAAAACGTGTACCTTCTGCTCACTTTGGACAAAAGCATTGATCAAATGTAGGCATTTAATTGAGGAAAACACATTTTTTTTAACAAAATGGACATATAGACTCAGAAAGATGATCACGTGATGAAGAACACATTATGAGCGAATTCACATGTTGAGATAGAATTGTTACGGAATGCAAATCCAATCAAATCAGGTTCAGTTTCTCCTCGGATTCATCACTCTAAACATTTGCTCTGTTGCTACAGGTCCGAGCCAGTGCCATTGCCCAGGACGCGGATCAGAACTACGACTACGCTAGCAACAGCGCCATCCTTCACCTAGAGCCTGGCGACGAGGTTTACATCAAACTGGACGGTGGCAAAGCCCACGGTGGCAACAACAACAAGTACAGCACATTCTCTGGTTTTATTATATACGCCGATTAGGGAAAAAAAGCACTGCTCCTTCTCCTCCAAACAGCCTCACGCATCCCCTGCTCTTCCTCTCCTTTACTTTTCATCCTTTGAATATTTTCCCGGGGCAAATCAGACAGAGCTTCTCAAACACCCCTCTTCATTAGTGCTTTGAAGGAAGGACTCTTTGCCATGGAATCCAAAAATCACAAAAAAAAAAAAAAAAAAATCCAGGCCAGAGAAAGAAGCACTTCATCACTGATGAAAAGAAGCGGCGACCAAGGAGTACATTTCTGTAGCCAACCAAGAAGCTTGTGAGATGTTTTAAAATGTATTTCTCTACATAATCAAACTATACGTGCAATAATCAGACATATTTGTTATTCTGTAATATCTGAAGCAGTAGCCCAAAACAGTCACTGTCTATTTGATATCGAGTGTTATCTGATAAAGATGATTTTTTTTTGTGTTTCTCGATTTGCTGAAATGCTGCTGATGCTAGTTCGGTCCTGTTCGCGAGCATTAAAACCATGGACAGAAGGCAAGGACATCCCTCGCCCTGAACAATACTCAAGAAATATTAACGCTTCTGAAGTGTGTGTATTCTGTCGTGTCAGACGCCTGTTGTTTTAATTTATTTGTGTGTATGTGGTATGGTATGATAAACCTTAGGGGTGTGCAATATTTATTAATTATTATCATACAATTCTTTTTCCATCGTTATGTTCAAGCTTACGTCTCATTTCTCTAATAACAGACAAAAATTGGTGATAAAATGATTAATGTTAAAGTTAAAAATGAATTTTTTTCTTTATTTTTGTATATTATCATATGTGCATTAAAACTAACCAGAATATATTAATTCATTAATTTTCATACCCGCTTATTCCCTTTCGGGGTCACGGGGGTCTGCCGGTGCCTATCTCCAGCACACATTGGGCGAGAGGCGGGGGTACACCCTGGACACTTCGCCAGTCCATCCAGGGCAACATTCTCTGACACATTCACCTAACCGCATGTTTTTGGGATTATGGGGGAATGAATATATAGGAATGAATTAACAATTGGTTAAAATAAGACACACATGTTCTGTGCAAACTGCATGCTAGCTGAGTAGGTAGTGGATTTGAATGTCTTTAAAGGGGCCGTGAACTGAGAAACCAAAATGGTGATGGTTTTGCCTTTTGACAAGTTGGTGGGAAAAAAAAAAAAAAAAAAAAAAACAGCACAATCATTTTTCGACCACCTTCATGCACTGTGCTTGAGTTACTGCAGTGAATATGCAGAAATCTACTTCTAAAGATGGTAAAGAGGATTATTAAAAAAATACACAGTGCAAATGTGTGTTCATAGTCAAACGTTGTACTGCCTAACTTCATGTTCTGATATGAAGAAAGAGAGGATACAGTTTATTTAAATATTTGGAAGTCTGGGGCAAAGCAAACAACTTACGATCTCCATTAGTAAAATGGATTCCTTTACAAACCAGACTCAATTCAATGGTTTGCTGAAAAAGTTAACATTTGTAGCATGTTTGTTTTCTTTTCTTTTTTTGCTAATTTGTTCAGTAATACACCCGACAGGCCCATGGAGCTCCTATGCCTTTTCAAACATTGGGGATGAAGCTGAGATTTATACGTTTTTCTCCACCAGGTATTCTCCGTCATCTGAAAGATTAATTTCCAAACATCTGCACACTCCTTCTGATGGGGTTGAACTTAGTTTAAAATGTAACAGTCTATAAATCAAAAAACACAGCACAAGTTCAAGCTAGTAGCATAACAAACCCCCACTGTTAAACAATTCAATCTATACTTTATACTTTAAATATTCTGAACAGCATTCTCTGAGACACAAATTTGACTAAATAGCAGTTTTAAGAACATGTTCCAAAAATACTTATAAAGAATGCTTTAAAAAAAATCAAGGTGTTTATTTATTTCCACCAATTAACAAAATCTCAATCAACTTGACTGAAATTGGCTGAAGACCAACTTTGGCCAGATTTCTTCTCCTGACAGAAGATGAGCGCACCAAGTTCTAATTGGTTTCTGCCAGTTCTGAGCTGATTGGACCACTGGGAATTTTCTGTTTCAGTAGGGCAGTCATTTTTTTCTGTGTTGTATTTTTATAAGTACAACTGTGGTTTACCATGTGACTTTCTTTGGCTCTGAAACGTTCAACGGCCTTTTAAAATATTAGCCCACTTTGTAAATGGAATAACTGAAATTTATTCTGACATCAAATTCCCCGCTCTATCAGCAACACCAATAATGTGTTGTAATAAAGGTTATAGTCAATGTGTCCTAAAAAAATACGTTAATAAAGTGGAAACTGCTGTTAAAGTTAAAGATGTTTCACACGGGGTTTCTCCTCAGCGTGCGCTACAGAAAAGCATATTCCACTTTACAAACGTTATTTCTTGAAGGACACCTTGACTCTAACCGTTCTGACACATTTTTGGTATTCTACACATAATGTTTCACTTGCTTTATAACAGATTTAAAGCGACTTTGATTTAAAATGACTTCTACATTGGTTCCAGGTCCCGGTTCTGTTCAATTTTCAATCTGTTCAATCAAGAATTACAATTGCTATGTATTTGAGTTTCATTTCGTGAGAGGGGGGAGTTTGTTGCCGTGCTGTGAAACATTTACAAGAATAGAATTTAGAAGGAAACACTTTTTTTTTAAATAATTGATTAATTAATTAAACCCCGTTAACCTCTGCACCCCCCTAGTGGGGAATGCCCCATAGTTTGGGAAACACTGCTGAACTGGTTTCTTTCGCCACTGCATCCAAGATTTTCAACATTGCTGTTTCTTAATGGTTCTCCGAAAGAACTTGATCACCTCATCTTGAAAGCCCAGACTGCATTGAAATCTGGGAGAGCTGTTATTGATGCTGTATAACTACCTTGTGTCCTGTTGCTGTGCTCAATCTTGTCATAAGAAACTGTCTTTCCCAACTGCACCTTGGTAGCAGAGCTTGGCTGTTCCTCCAGTATTATCTAGCTGCATATACTGGAGCTCAGTTAGGCAATTAGATTCCCATCTATGGTTAGAGTTGGGGGTTTGGGCTAAGGGTTAGATATTGAAACACTACAGGATGATGTGTGACTACGTTTGGAGCCTAACTGTTGAGATCCAGAATTGCAGCTGGATGCCACACATAGTTGTCCTCCTACAGAGCGGTTTCTGTTTCAGTTCATGACTAGGTTTCAACCTACGTTTGACATAGATGATCATTAGCACCTATTTGGTATAACTGGTTGATCATACACCTCTACTATAATCCTACAAGTTTGTACAATCGTGTCTATAAACATTTGATGCTGGTTTGAAGGCAAAAGAAAGTAAAGCCTAATATTTCTGATTTCGATCTTTCTTTTTTCACCTATTTTTGTGCATTTACAAAAGTAAACAATCATTATTTAGATTTCTTACTGCATTTTTTTTTACAACTGCCCAAAACCTTTGCGAAAGACTTTATATTTGCAAATGTGAATCTACAGAGAATATGGCACACCCCTAGTTATCCAGCAGTGTTATTTGCACACAGACGTACTAAACAGAGATGAAATATGTTCCTTGTGATATTTAGAGCACTATGCAGAGTATCGATGTTAATATGTAAATGTGTATCTATATTCAGAGATTTCCATGTGAAAAAAACAATATTATTGCATCATTTTTGAGGTTAAATAGGAAAAAGGAGTCGGTGTTGTTTTATTTTATCAAGACTGAGCATCAGGTGAGTGGAGTGTATCTGCATCACGCTCATCTTCAGATTGGGATGACAGGAATGTGTGTGATGAAATATTATCCATGGATTACTTTATTTTCTGGTTCTGCTGCTGTGATTCTCGAATGTGATTTCCATTAAATGGAATTTTGATCAGAAATCTGTATTGTTCTTAAAATTGGATCAGTATGCACATTCATTGGTATTTTGTCAGGTTGTGATGTTTTAAACCAAACCCATTTTCCTTTTAAAAAGAGCAAATTAGGATTTTCTGTAATTGAAAATGGAACGTAGAGCTAGGCGCTATCTGGTGGGAATTGATTAAGGAAACTCTGGTTGAATTTTGGAATGGAATAAGAGACAAAGAACTAATAATACCATAAAACCCTGAGACTTTAGATGCTTTTTGATCACCATTTTCCATCACCCGGCAGTCAGTAATGGATTAAAGTCCACTTGGGAAAACCAGGTTGAAATGGAAAGTGGCACTAGTGAAGCTAGTGAAGCTTTTGCTTTAGTGTGATGTATAATGTTTATTTATATAAAGTGTATTTTAAAATATTATTTGTATTTGTTTGCATGTTCTCCCTGTGCTTGCGTGGGTTTCCTCCGGTTTCCCCCACAATCCCAAAGACATGTGTTTAGGTTATCTAAATAATCCAGATTCCCCTTAGATGTGAATGTCACCCTGTGATGGACTGGCGACCTTGTCCAGGGTGTACCCTCGCCTCTCGCCCGATGCGTGCTGGAGATACGGCAGACCCCCGTGACCCCCAAATAAGCGGGTTGGAATGGAATGAATATGCAATGTATGGAAAAGCAACAGGTGGAACATTGATTTTGAATATGGCTCCTTAAAACCGTAAGAGGAAATACATTACTCTGTGTCTTATACACTGGTAAGTGGTGTGTTTTTAGTCACGGAAAGGTTACGCCCATGGCATTCTGGTGAGTGTTGCAGCATCAATGCACAGACAAGCAAATTATAAATATAATACATTATTATTAAATAGATGGCTAAAGTGTGTACTCAAACTTTGATGTTGCTTGTAAAAGTGCTTTTTACAAGTATTGTTTTAAATGTTCCTAATGAGTAACATAAACAAACTCCAATGTCTTTATGACTTTCCTAAGCTGAGATAGAGATATGGGAATTTGGTTGCTATGGCAAACAGTGTGGTTGCTATGGGGGAGTCAGTGACACCATAATGTTCTTAATGTCCCCTCTCTTTCAATAACCAAAGTTGAGATAGATTTCAATTTGGTTCAAATTTGGTTGCTAGAGTGATTGTTTAGTTGCTAGGGATTTGTCAGTAATGTCATAAAAAGTCACTACTCTGAACGTAAACAATCCCTCATTTCTCTGTAGTGTTTCAACTAGAAGATATTGTTGTTTTCTTTTCCCATTTACTTTTTATAGCCATTACAAAGGTTGTAAATCTTCAACGCCTTCAAATAATTTTGCATAGTGGTTGCTATGTTCTTGCACAGACTGTTGAACTCCACAAGGTTGGTCAGTTTCCATGAGGTTCTCAGGTCCATCTAGACTTCCTAGCTTTCTCTTTTTTTTTTGTTATCACTTGTCCTGTCCTGCTCAAACGCCATCACATGGGCGAGTATATGCCTTGCTGAGTTGGACAGTTTTGCTTTCTCCAGGGCAGTAAAACACCTGGTGTGGTGTTTTCTCCTCTGGATTGAAACATTAAATGAATGTAAATATTTATTAGTTGTGGTTCCCCAGAGTCAGTTTGCATTAGTTGTGTCAGGACAAGAAGGTGTTTAACTGAAAGGGGAAGTGGATAAAGGATTGGGGAAGGGTGAAGGTACACGGGTGAAAAAGAAAGAAAGGAAGAGGAAAAGTAGAGAAAGAAAAAATAATAACAATAAATAAATAAATAAATAAATAAATAATAAAAAAAACAGTAAATGAAAAAATAAAATATATAAAGCATATACATATTATTCCTAGCATTCTCTAAGAGTTCCCAGAATTCAACTAGTGTTACCAGTCTGAAAAGAAAAAGTAATTCCTGTCAGACCAAATTGGATGTCTTGGCCAAGTTTGGTGGCTGTAACTCGAACAGTCTACAAGGAGATGCTTTTAGAATCTTTTGTACAAAGAAAAAGGTGACCAATATGCTAGCTTTACAAGCCAATATAAATATATATTTTTTTTAATTTAACTTTCAAAATAACTATAAAAAGCTATTTTGAGACTTCATTCAAACACATCCTAATGAAGCAATTCAGTTGAAACACTTTTGCATGTGGGCTTGTTGAAGGTAGTACTGGAAGATTCTGCTCCAGTCATTCAATAAAATACTTTATACTTTTTTTCCCTCAATAGAAAACCACCAAAATGCAAATGAGTGAAATATAATCCCAGTTAACTATTGTAATAATAATAATAATAATAATAATAATAATAATAATAATAATAATAATAATAATAATAATAATAATAATGTAAAGTATCAAAATCATCTTGAATACAAATCTGAAATTCACTTTTACAATCTGATCTACAAAACGACTTTGGGCTAAATGTCAGGCCTTTGGGTTCAACCCTTCTAAGTGATGCCTCTATGCAAGTGACTGATTTGATCAGACCTGATGGGAAGATGTTTGTTTCAGCAGTTCAGGTCGTCTGGGCTGTATCGTCATTCTTAGATTAAGCCGTAGATGTTGTGGACACTGAAGGTCAGATGAAGGACATGCTCACACTCTCCAGATGGAGCACCGGCCTCTACAGCTGTGAATGAATCAAAATGAATCACTTCAGATCAATTCCGGCTTTTAATAACGTCAAACAGACAGCATATACATCACAGTGAGAAAAAAAAGATCACCAAATGTCCATCTTTATCAAAGGTGATAGACCTTAGTGCTTGATAAATGCATTTTGGAGAAAGTGCAAACGCCACACGTGTGATCAGGCCAATCACAAAAAGGTAAAAGGAGGGAACTCTCTGTGTAAAAAAGGTCTAGCAATATCTCATTGAATACGATTAGACCAAAAACATCTTGATTCAAAATGTTCAATAAGTTTCGATATCTATTTTTACATTGTTCAATGCTGTGATGGTAACTCGACCCCACACAGCTCCAGCCCCAAGCAGTTTCCCTTTAAATAGATATGGTTCACAATCCAAATTAAATATAGCCTGAAACATCTTTCACAAATGAAACCGTGCAATGAACACAAACTTAAAATGCAAAAGCTGAAAAAATTTTTGAATGGGATATTTTTCAAATACTTCTGACCCCAGTATATAAAAAAGTGCTCAGTTTCCATACTCTGAAGAAACTGTGAAAGTAAACAAACTCTTCATATTTAACTACACTGAAATGAAAATATATAAATATTAGTGGATTCTAAGTTTTCAAACTGCACAAATCCCCAAACATTTTCTTGAAAAGCCAAAAAGTCTACAGTAAATTCCTAGCGTTAATTATGTATAATAGGGCTCCCTAAACATCTCTTTTGGATGCTCCATGTTCTAAAGTTGTTCACTTGAATAGGAACTTGCACAGTTTTGGTTAAAACTTCACTAAAACACCAGTTCACACTACTTATTTTGGTTTGTTTGAAGCTAGATTGGCTTTTGTATCGAGGGTTGAAAAACAAATATTAAGGGCTGAGGCCCTCTAGGTAGCATCAGTGGTGGTTGGTCAATAGAGAACTTGTATGCATCTTTGTATTAAGCTAATAGAAAGTTAGCAGTTAGTAAGGCCTTTATTTTCAATTGCATTGACTAGGTTCTGATCGTCAGAAGTACATAAATGGTGATTACACAAACATGAGGGCTCCATCCAGATAAGCTCATAAACCATGGCTCGCGTGCTACATGTGTCTCTTTGACTGCTCTATTGCGGCTCTTCAGTCTGCACATATTCCAACTTTACAATTGTGATTTTTTTTAACTTAAAAAAATTTATGTTTTAATTTAAAGGGATTCATTTTAAATGCATTTTTATGTATTATTTTTTCTTTAAATGTACTAATGTAATTATAAATTAATAATAACAAATAATAAATTGTACTCATTTTTAACAATTTACCCACTCACATGATTTATCATGTGGTAGGCTAGACCAGCCCAGTCTCATTCTGAGGTAGGCATATGGGCCGGTATAAGATTCTGGCGGTGTGATAACCATGGATAAAAATATCACAGTTTCATGGTATTACAGTATTGTAATTACTGCAATTTTCGTAATGTCCCCCCCCCCCCAAACTGAACATAGTATATTTTATTTTGGAAAACACATAAAACATTTTCCAAAATAATGAAAAGAAATAATTGAAAACTTCTTAGTCAAATAAAATTGCCCTCATTTGTGTGAGCCTAAACATGGAGCTGAGCAATAATCAACATTAATAACATTTTCAAAAACAAATCCTTCTAAACAGAAAAAAATGCAATCACTAATCGAAAACAAAAACTGTAAGTCACAGTTCCCAAAATAAATAAATATATAAATGTAGTCATTTTAGCAGCTCAACTATTTTTGTAGAAATGCTCACTTTTTTGTTAACATTCTTTATTCAGTCCAAGTTAAAATTCAGGAATGTGAGCATGTTCACCTTTCCTGGATTAAGTTTGGAGTGGTGCCGTACGAGGATATGTTCGCGCTTTCACAACACAAGAAATGCACATATCGTAGGAATGTTTTTTGAAACCGTGGCTTTTTCAAACCGCAGTAAACCAGTTAACATCCCATGTCTACTCCAAGGAGTAAATATCTGACACATTTGACCATCGGAGCTAGAGCAATGCTACATTTTTTATGTGAGTTTTTATATTAATCACCATGACAAAAGTAAAAAAAAAACACACACCTAGTGCAATTATGAAAATGAGTTAAGAACATTTCAATCTGGATGAGAGGATTTCTCATTTTCGTTGAAATAAAGGGAAAAACATTATGCTTGCTATGCCAGACTACCAAAGAGGACCAGGTCTCAGTCAGTCAAGTAAAAAGAGGTTGATGCAAATTCCTAATTATTAAAATTATAATGTAATTAGACATATAATACAAGTAGTGTGGCTCTTCATCGGGATGCAGGATTTTATTTTGCCTCATCATGCTGAACAGGTTCGTCACCCCTGTCGTTCTTACCTAGCTCATGCACAGGATTTTAGGTTCACTTGTATGGGAGAAAAAGAGGAAAATGAAGAAAGATGCCCCAAGCTTTTCTGTTCAATTGCTTAAATTAGCTTGAATTGCGAGGATATATAAGAAGGAACTTGACTTAAAGGAGCTCGGACAGGATCACCCTTATCATACTTAGAACTCAGAATTCAAACGATAGACGGAAATATACTCTGTTATTTTTTCAGCTTAGACTAGTCACATAGGATATGCTTGTCCTTTGGGTAGAAAGAAAGATTTACCGACTTATTCGAACCCTATTCCAACAATGCTCCATGAATATTTAAACATCTGATGAATGACAGAACTGAAGGGATATTGCTCTTATCTCCAGAAGTCTCCCATAACCCCTTTTTCTTCAATCTGAAAAGTCAATTCCTGCACATTTATGAAACCGGGGTCAACCATCTTCTCCTTTCATTCTTTATGTGACTAAATAAAACTGTTTGATCGCCCATGAATGAAGGTCATTTATCAGCAGAGCAGATTCCTATCTACCAAACACCTGTTCAGCTGACGGACACATCAGTCACCAGCACACTGACTGACCTCAGGACTGGACGCGGAGACAAGAGACCACGACACACTCATCTAATTCAACACAAATAAAATGATTATCTGAAATCATTTTTGTGATTTTGTTGCTCTGCTGCCAACTTTAGGTTGAAGCACTGCAGGTCCAAATAGTGATTGGCTATCGGGGAATGGGGGTGTGGTCGAGAGCATAGTATGAGCAGAGCTAAATCGTATTTATTATTTTACTTGTAAAAGTTCATCATATGCAAAATTAGAATAAAATGCTGTAAAAAGAATGCTTTCAGAAATGGAAGTGTTTCTATCTTCATCAATGAACAAAATGCAGAAGAGATGTCCAAATCAAATCCCTTTTGTGAACATTTTAGCATCAATGTCACATGTTGGTCTACGCAGTTATTAAATGAAACAGAAACAGCTGTGTGAGAGGCTTAAGATTGGGTGAGAAACAGCCAAACTCAAGAATAAACAAGATTAAACAAAGCAACAAGACACAAGGTAGTTATACTTAGCTAGGGATGCCACAAAACTGTATTTTTATTTGTTTATTTATTGAACCGTACGGTACAACGTCCTCAGTTCAATAAGTGTTTGTTAACTGTGTTTTTTCAATTCCTTATTTGAATAACTAGTATTATTATTACAACCTTGCGTAAATATTCAATCAGCATCTTGCATCTAAACTGAGATGGCCAGCGGTGGGATATGAAGAGACATTTCGACTTTGCTGTTGAATACGACAAAGAGAGAAGAACGGTAAACAAATGTCACAATGTGCAAGCACTTTTTCACTAGATGTAATTACGCTAAAGGAAACACAAGATACACAAGCTTTTATCTGTGCCATCATCACACAGCACATACATATGGAATACTATGCTGCAGTACTTGCCAAGTTTTCTTAATATTGTTTATTTAAAGTGTACAAGATGCATGAAGATTTTTTTTTTTTACTTTATTTGCTAAGCCATCAGAACCGAACTGAAAACAGTGGTTAAAAACTAAAGTACGCACCGAAACGTGAGCTTTGTGTACCATTGCATCCCTACTTAATACCTTATATTATGCCTCCTACTAATGAAGAATTATACCCAACATGTAAATTGTGCTCAATAATTAGATCATCTTTATGTTCAGATAATACATTAATTGAATTTGTCAATAGAACTTTTTAAATGTTGTTTTATAACATTTAAGGTACCATCATTGATTTAACCATGTCATTTAATGCCAATATTATTTCGGTCACCGTAATCTTCTCAGCCCCTACCTCTCCCTGAAAGCCACAGCTACTCTGCTTCATGCTTTTGACCACTGCAATGCACTTTTCTATGAGTTCACTTCACAAAACCCATAGAAATCACTTCACAAACATCAACTCATTGAAAAATGCAGCAGCTAGAGTAATTACACAAACCCCTTGTTCTGAACACATCACATCTGTCCTGCATCAGTTGCACTGACACTCAGTCACGAAAATCTACTGCTAACCTTCAAGGCACTAAACAACAATACACTGTCCTATCTCCCCTCTACAAGCCCACCTGCAGCCTGCAACGCTCCACCTCTTCTTCCTCTTTTTGTCCCCGTGAAACAACCATTTAATTCTCCAGCTCGATTTCTACAATCTTCTCCTGGACATTTTAAACCAGCCAAACCTCCAGACTTTCAAAATTAAACACTTCCACTTCCAATTTCTAGACTGAGGCTGCTCAATCTAAATCTGCGCTCAATGTGTATTTTCTCTGTGTTGTTTTAAAAGTACATTTGTTTTGTGTCAATGTTCACTCATTTCAAAATGTACGGTGAACTTGAGTGTGATGAAAGTTGCCCTCAAATAAAATGAAAATTATTGTTTTTAATTAAGAGTTCTAATTATTTGTTCCCAATGGAAATACAGGAATTTTTTTTTAGTTTATCCTCCCAGATTAATTGATTTTTATATATGGGTGGTTATAATACAAATCTGATTGTCTGTGTAACATAAAAAGTCATTTTTAATGAAAATGTAACCGTTGTTCCTCTAACAAGATATAGTAAAATGCTACCAAAGGTGTGTGTATATATTAATATTTCTACTTAGATATTTAATCCACACACAAAAAAAATGTCATATGGCTTGACGTTCATAATTGTGGGAAAAAACAGCTTTGTTAGTTGTAATTCATGAAATATCAATAGAACACAAGGAAATTAGTAGTCCTCAAGAATTCTTTTTACCACTGTCAAAAAGTTTAAGAGAATTTATTTAAAATATTTTGAAAGGAGCGATGCCCTCCTTACGTTACGATTTAGAAAAATAAATACTGAAATGTTAAACATCTACGTCACGATTAAGATATTGGTGCAACAAATATTTTCAACACAACAGCCTAAGAACATACATACCTACCTACCTACCTACCTACCTACCTACCTACCTACATGGAAGTCTAAGAGTTAGACCTACACACACAAAATAAAAAAAGGTATAAAAAAAAACCTTTTCCAGTTTATATTCAGCATTTTATACCCTAAATTTGTGCAATTCTATCACAATGTAATCTTTTAAAGCCATTAAATAAATAGTACAGATTTTTTTTAATCAATGGCAACTTAAAAAGCTGTCTTTGTCTTTGTAAGAGTTTAATTTTACGCACTTGGTTATCGCCACAGATCCTCTACAGGTGGATCAGTGTAAATATAAGCCCTTGATATGAATTTATGAGCCACGTCTAAAGCAACTCTTCCAGCAGTTTATGAGCTAATTATGCAAACAGGAAATAAATTTGCGGCACTATGAAAGGTCATCCTCAGTCTTATAAGTCGCTTACTGAGAAACGCTACCATCAGATCTTCAGCTTCAAGAAAAACTTAAAAACAAGCCAGTACTTTGCCTGGAGGTTTGGTGGATGCTCAAGCCAAAACTTTTCTATCTCACTGAATTTAAAGAGATGTAGAATAATATTGTAGTATTTGCTCACCCCAACTGAAAACATTTAAGAAAGCTGACAATTAAAACAAACTGTAGTTCAAAGCATCTCTAACTCCAGTGATGCAACCTTAACAATTTGTTTCAGAAATATTCAATATTATTTTTTGTATTTTGCACCCTCACAACACACATGGGTTGCCATACATCTTGTAAAAAGGCTCTAAAGAGTCTGAGACTGAAGTGATTGAATTCCTCCATACTCTTAGGTTTTGGGCACTCTTGATTCTTGAGAAAACTAATGTCACACCATTTAAAACAATTTATGAAGAGGAGAGAAAAACCTAATTAAACATTCTCCACAGGTATTTGAGAAATCATATGCATTAACAGTTAATTAACTGCATTGTTTTTGGAATATAGAAAATCTTGTTTGCTAATCGTGCATGTTTTGACCTTAACAAAAATGAAAGCTAAAGTGTGACAAGGGCTTTAAGTTTATGCAACAAAAGGATGATTTCAGGTGAAACTATCTCTTTAAGGCTCTATTAATATGAGCGAGCGTTTGAGTTTATCTCCGTGCTCCTCTTTATCCTGCTCATGCTAGCAAGTTTGCCCTAGAAAACCTCATCCTACTTCCACGCACTAATATTTTACTCTATATATATATATATATGTGTCTATTCATTTAGGTGCTAAATTCTTAAGAGACCATTGCCTTCCTAAAAGATTCATTCATTTTCCAACCCGCTTATTCCCTTTCAGGGTCATGGGGGTCCCTCCTAAAAGATTACTTCAAATTCATTTAATACATACTGATTTAGTTACAAAAAAATTACAAGAAGTAATATTTTGAAAATTAATATTCAATGCCGACTGATTATTATGGGGCTTGTAAAACTGACATTGTTATTTGTCTTTTGCCTCGGACAAAAGGATCTACACTCATCCGCTACAGCCACCAAACTTTTTCCAAGACGGGTTCCACTAAAGGATTTCTAATAAATTGCAGAGAATGCTGGGAAATGAGCAAAAAAATCTATGAGTTCAATATGATACATGATAGAGAAATAAATGTCTATGTTAATAAACGTTCTGTTGTAAATGTCATTGTAACAATGTACATTTGTATGACATCACTGTCAGCTCTCTAGCAATGAAAATTATACTGAAACTTGAACAACAGTTTCAAAGGAAGCATTATGGTATGTCACAAGCTCCTCCATAGAAACCAGAACCATAGCGTAGATTTGGGAAATCATAAAGACGTGGGTTTATGTTACTCATAGTGACATTGGGAATCATTTTACCAATAACTTTAAAGACACTATTAAAAGTTAATTTGAAATACTAGAATATCCTCAAAAGATGCCACTTGATTAACGGCTTATAAAATCCACCTGCAGCTAAAAAAAAGACAAATTCACTTTATATGCACTTCCACTGAGCTAAAATATGTTTTTTTTAATCTATTGTTAGGGAATTAAATATTATCCTTCTAATATTGAATACTCGAGAGGCAAGACCATGGGTTTAATTACTGAATTGTCAGGAAGATATACAGAGCATGAATTATCTCAAGCCCCTGAAGGGGGCGCATGAATGTCAATCTGCACAAACACAAATTCTTTTTTTGTAAGTTGGTAAAAACTTTTGGCAAAAAAACATGACAAAAACAATTAATTATATTGAAATGGAAATGAACTAAACATCACAATAAAGAACTGTCAGAGATCCATTTAATGTACTTTAACTAAAGGACCCCAACATTGAAATTCTGAAAATACACCACTTTAACATATTAAAGTCTAAAATAAGTTTCACTGGTTTCAAGTTTCAGATGTTTCCTGAATTTCTGGAAAACTGAAATCAATCTGAATGTGAAGCACATCTGTTTGTGGATAGAAAAATATATTCTCAAAATCATTGCAGCCAAAGCGTAGCAGGTTGCAGATTCCTGTTGAAATCTATGTTCATCCCAACAAAAGTACATTTATACAACAAGTATTTTCTCATAAAGATATAAGATATTATAAGACTGTGAAGACAAACTAGATGATTGCTAAAAAATATATTTAGAGGCATACATGTGACTAACCTATCAAAATTTGTGATTGCAGTCATAGAGAGGAATAAATTGTCAAAGGTAGGAGAACTCACAATTTATGGTGGAGTTCTAAAAGCAAATGAATCACCAGTGTTTCTCTATTAAACAACAACTTACGTCATCTTAATTTGGAATCAGTAAATTAGCGCCAAATCACAAAGGGGTGGGACATTTTGGGATCACACAGTCGTAGTCAGGCAGAACCTAAAACACACTTTTTAAGCACAGCATTGGCATATTTAGTATCGAATAAGAACGCTTCATTGAAATATGACAGTCTCCACACACAGAGTGCGAGGGACCCATGGGTGTCATTACTGGGAGGGAGAGAGAGAGAAAGAAAGAGGGTCTCCAGGACAAAATTCAATACAAATTGATAAAACTGCCTTGGGAATACATAGTGAATCATTTATCTAGCAGTGCTAGTAAAAGGAATTGGCCGATTGTAGGCCTCCAGACTGGAGGAGGGGAAGCTAAATCAATCAGTATTGTTCATTTCTGAGAGCTGTTATAGCTACAGGACATTCATAATACTGGCATCTTGTGCTACTTATTGAGGCTCACAAACAAGATTCAAGCCAGTGTTTGAGGCGAGCTTCACTGAGCCCCGAATCCATCTTCAGGTTCTTCCTTTCTATGTTCCGTGAGAGGATCAAGCTCATAATGAAACAGCACTGGGTATTTTCTGTTGTGAAAACAATAAAGAAAGAGGATGTTCCCCCAGAATGAAAAACTATATATTTCATTATTTTATTTTTCCAATTTTTGCATTTTTTTGGAAGAAACAACAAACAAAAAAAGGGTGAGCGAAAAGTGAGCATAACGAAGAGAGTCCAAGAAAGAATAAATATATAGATGTTTTATTATGGGAGCACAAGGTCAGTAAACACGCCTTCAGATTTTCCTTTTTAAGCAAGTGATTATCTTTGTTGAACCAGTGCTCATTTCATCAGCAGGGTGGAAGCGAAAGCAATCCAAACCGCATTGGGAACACGCAAAAAAAAAGTCAAGAAATTTGAGAAGGTGCTCGCTGAAGAGCCAAATGGGAGGAGCTAGAGCTCTAGCTCCCCCTCGCTGGATCTAGTGGGCGGGGCTTGACGGGCTATCAAGCGCCACCAAGTGGCTGTTAATGTTACTTCGAGTTCAACCGTAATGGAAGTAAATGCTTGTGTTGATGCGCAAGATGCTGGCATAGATAATATTTTTGTCTAATATTGGTAATGATTATGATTGATCATTTTAAGCATAGTCAGTATCGTTTCTCTGAAATTACGAAATTACGTAAATACTTTTTTAATAATGCTTTATTGTCATACAATGTGTACAATTCCATGTCCCACTGTGAATACTTATGTAAATATTTGATAAGTAGGCAATGTGAAAGCTTACTATCTGTGCATCCTGCTTTAATTTTTGTCCACCACAATAATCTGTGGGTTATTTGTGAACTAATCTGAATAATCTGATTAATTAATGTAATAGATAATAATAATAATAATAATAATAATAAAAATAACGTTTGACTAATTTATGTAATCTGCCCATTTTTGTATGTAAATGTGAATGTATGATTTCCAAGAGGCTGGTTGTATTTTTTTATTAATATTATTATATTGTAAATTTAAATGTATTATTGGCTGTAATTTTAGATAGACTCAACCTTCATGTGATATACCAGACATGCAGGCTCTGCATTATGATATATATAAATATTATATATATATATATATATATATAGTAATAAGAAATAAGTAACCAGTCCAGTCATCTAAAACCAGCAATGTGACTTCCCACACTAGAGGAAAAACAGATTAGTGTGGCATTCCAACAACATTTGTAAAAAGATGTATTTTAATAGTCACGTATTCCTGTCCTTCAAGCGATGCACTGGATTAATTTGTTTCTATTAAGCCCCGCCCATTAGCTCCAGCGAGGGGGAGCTAGAGCTCTAGCTCCACCCATTTGACTCTACAGCGAGCACCACTTGAGAAATTTAGTAATAACAATGCTCTATTACTGGTCTCAAAAGAATAAGCTTTTGCCAAGAAGATTTCTATATATTTCTATATACTCATAATATTTATATATGCACAAAAATATTATTTAATGAAAGAGTTCAGAAGGAGTTGAATAGAGCAAACTATGATTCAAGGACTTCTTAAAATGACAAAATAGAACCCAAACACAAATAGTTTAGTGTGAA
>SRMA01026000.1:0-25252 GCA_007224835.1 Danionella cerebrum | reverse complement strand
TTCTCGCGCTCGTGCTCGTCAGTCAATAGCGTCCGTGCAGAAACTCGCCTAGGAACATAGTTCCGCTGCGCTTAATATCGCGCTGATATATATTATAGGAATAAGAAATAACTAACCAGTCCAGTCATCTAAAACCGTCAATGTGACTTCCCACACTAGACGAAAAACAGATTAGTGTGGCATTCCAACAACATTTGTAAAAAGATGTATTTTAATAGTCACGTTTTCCTGTCCTTCAAGCGTTGCACTGGATTAATTTGTTTCTATTAAGCCCCGCCCATTAGCTCCAGCGAGGGGGAGCTAGAGCTCTAGCTCCTCCCATTTGGCTCTGCAGCGAGCACCACTTGAGAAATTTAGTAATAACAATGCTCTATTACTGGTCTATAGATTTCTATATATTTCTATATACTCATAATATTTATATATGCACAAAAATATTATTTAATGAAAGAGTTCAGAAGGAGTTGAATAGAACAAACTATGATTCAAGGACTTCTTAAAATGACAAAATAGAACCCAAACACAAATAGTTTAGTGTGAATAAATAGATGTTATCACTATTAATATATTAATATATATATATATATATATATATATATATATATATATATATATTTAATAGATGCAATACACCATTTATATTAAAAGTTTCACCTCTTGAGATTTATAAACTAAGAGGGATTAACATTGTTTTGTAATCTGGGCATATGGAAGAACACAATCCATTGCTGGGACGAAGCCTACCACTCACAAACTGAAAACAAAGATACAGCTGCTAATAATTAAGCTTTTTAAATAACTGAACAGAAAAAAGTTGATCGGTCTCCTGATGTGTTTTTGGGACAGACATCAATGGCCATCAAAGACTTCACAGATTTTCTTTTTCTTTAATTATTTTTTTTCCCGAAAGAATTTTGCAAACCATTAGAGGGCCAGACAAACGGATGTAGTCACATTGTTAGAGTTAATTCCAACCCTGGTTTTATTGGTTATACACAAAAATTATCTCAGGCTAGGGTTTACAGATTTAAAAAAAAATAAAAATAAAATTTAATACAATAATTTAATTTTACATACATTTGAGTGGGACAAACATAAATACATTTCTTTATGTAAAACAACTCGATTTGATTAAAGTGCATGGATGTATTTAGGCGTCAGTGAACCTAAATATATTTATTGGATGGAAATTCTGCACTCAATTTAATAGAGTTGATCCAATTGGTTATTTTTTAAGAGTATGATAAAGCTTACCTCAAGTATAAAAACTTGTTATTTATTGTTGTGTTTAGTTTATTTTCACACCCGCACACAAATTATTAAATGGAATTTATGGAATTTTGGGAGAAATCGGGTCATGGATTTAAAACAAATTGTGAGATTCGCTTTTTTATACTGTTAGAGACTTGTTGACCGTTTTAAATAAAAAAAAGAGGATTTCGTAACCAAAAATTAATAACAGGGTCTAAAATATGACTTTTCGGGTGTTTTGGTAGCATGCAACCCTACTTCATCTGAAACACATGTTTTATTCACATGTCCCTGTCTCAGGTTTAAAAGGGTTTATTTAGATTTACATTTATCCAGAGCTTACAAAACAACCAAGTATGCTCTCAAACTTAATAAACCTGGCGTAAACCCCTTAAAGTCCAATTGAGTGAAAGAAGGTGAGCAGACTTAAACACTCTCCTTGATCTGCAGGTTTACCTCCAGACTGGTGAGTGTGTCAGCTGGAGTGTGTATGAATATCAAACGGGTGATGGCGATGACCCTGTCTGAGCAGGACGGACCCTGGATCTTAAAGCTCTGTTTGGAAAACACTTTGCACTCATGACACTGTGTTGTCCCTCACAAAGCTCCAAGGAGGATAATTAAAACCCAGAGTGGAAGCAACTCTGACAGAATAAAATCCTCCCAGACTTTGACGGATCCACAGTGAGAAAACCAATATGTCCAATTATACCTTTCCCTGCGCCCCCACCCATATCCTTCAATCATGGCGAGAGAGAGAGGAAATTGCGAAATACATGCTTACTTTTGGTAAATGTATAATGAAAAATCTAAAGAATGAAATCAATTCAACAATAAATCTAAGTTTCTTAAGCCAGAAAAAGTACAATTAGTGTTGGTATACATTTAAAAAAATAGTATACAATACTGATATTATGAGCAATTATCAATCATACAATAAAAGTAATTAAAAGCAGTTTTAGTCACCAAAAGACTTATTTTGTTTTTTTTTTTTGTTCCAATGATGACAAATACTAAGAACAGCCAGAATGAAGCCCTCAAAGACCAATAATGAACATATACAGAACAACCAGAAATCCCCATTGTATCAGTGACAGGCCTGTCACAAGCAATGCAGGCATCTAGAGAACATGAAGCCATTGCTTGCTTTGTAAACAAGTGATTGTGCATGGTGGCAGGGATCAGGATGGCAACAACACACTCTCTGGGCGACTGGTTCCTGATGTGATCAGTTGTGACAGTGCTGAGCAACTATTTGGACTGGGATGTGATGCACAGTGCTCCATGCTGATCAAATCTCCTGGAGAGGAGACTATTAACTCCCAGCAAATTGTGCCATGTCGCTTAAAGGGCCTTGTCTGTTCCAATCTGCCTAATATCTCTATTTGTGTAAAGAGTGTAAAGAAGTCTGCTCTGCTCTGTTAGGAGGACTGATGGGGAAAAGAACATTTGTCATGGGTTCACATGTCTCTTTTCTTCTCTCCCCTTCTCTGTTTGTACTTGGTGAAATAGCTCATTTTAATAGAAGTCCACTCTGAGTCTGTAGGGCAACAAATAATTTAAAAGATACAATGTGGGATATTTTACCACCAGGTCATATTTCTATCACAAAAAATGAACCATTGTCAGTCACGCCAGTCTCTATATGCTGAGTATGCATAGGGCACCGACTGCCAGAGGTGGGGGCACTATTATTCTGTTTGCTCACAAGAAAAATTCAGAAATGTTGATATTCATTCAATCATTCATTTCCCAACCCCTTTATTCCCTTTTTGGTGTCAACAGGGTCTGCCGGTGCCTATCTCTAGCACACAACGGCCGAGGGGCAAAGGTACACCCTGGACAGGTCACCAGTATATTCCAGGAAATGTTATTACTTGGTTATAAATAACTAATAAATCATTATATAACAAATTACTCATATGAAGTGTGTGTATGTATATATATCTGCGTGTATATTATATTTAGACACAATTTAAAATTATAAAGTTGTATAAATGCATTTTATGTCAGGCACTGCACGAACAAAAATTAAATGTTATTGTAAGCATATTTCAACAGTGAAAATGAAACAATATATTACATTATTGTCAGATAATGACTTCGACTACAAATGCATTCCTACGGTGTCCCCTTTATAAAACAATACCTTAAAATTGGTGATATAACACTGGCAAAAGCCAGATATTTCCAAACATATCAATCCCATTATAATACATTTGGCGAATGCCCAAACCAGTTCAAACCTGCGGTGAATGTCTCGGAACAATTAAGAATCAGTTCAGAAATGGTTCTAAACAAAGCACTGGGGAGCTCTGGAATAGGGGTGGGCGATATCTCGATATTTAAAATATATCGAGATATTTTTTAAACTCGATATGAATTCTGGCATATCGTATATATCGATATAATGTCTTATTTTTAATTTTCGCCACTTTGCTTGTGTGCCTTCTCTGTGCTGCGCTCGTCCGCGCCTCCTTGCTTTTGTTCCCCTCCCCTTGCCTGTCGTCTCAATCAACATGGCGGCGCACGCAACCAGCCCGGAGGTTACAGAACTTGTTGCAAAAAAAGAACAGCTGGCTCCATTATATGGAAATACTTTAGTTTTAAGTCGTCAGACGAACAACAGACAGATGTCTACTGCCGTGAATACAGTGAAAGTTGCCAACCAAAGCGCAACTAATCTCCACAATTCTATAACGCGGAGTGTAGAATATGAAAGACAGAGCACAAGGTTTTGTAGCGTCACAGAGTTCATGGCATTTCGCAAAGCGGTGGACATGGCACCCATATCAGTCGTTGAACAACGTGGCTTTAAACGTATGCTAAAAACACTTGATCCCAGTCAGATACAGTTTACCGAGTCGGCATTACTTTTCGAGACAGGAACTCCCGCGACTGTACACTACAGAGAGAGCGCGGCTTGCTGCTGAATTGGAAAAGATTACTTACATTCTTACAACAGAGGTCCTGCAAAGATGAGTTGAGTTGAGTTGTTTTATTTTTGAATGAAAAGAAGGCAATGTGTATTATTTTACAGTTAAATTATTATTTATGTTATCAGGGATTTTGTTTATATCCTAAATGTTACAGGAGCACTTTGTTCCTATGCACTGCCTGTTTTTTAGTTGTTTTTTTTTGAATGAAAAGGCAGTATGTATTTCTTTATTGTTTTATAATATGTATACAAGGATTTCTGAAAGAAAATTTGCAGAAGCACCTCTGAGCGTCAATAAAAAACGACTTTGAAATTTGTAATATTTGTTTTTTGCAGTTTTTTTTTTTTTTGGGGGGGGGGGGGGGGGGGGGTTAAATCCTGTCGATATCGAGATATATCGTATATCGAGATATAGCAAAATTTATCGAGATATATTTTTTGCTTCATATCGCCCAGCCCTACTCTGGAAAGACATGAATCCCATGGAAAAGCTAAACAGCGGTTGAGAGAACTTTCCTCCACCTTGAATGACCTCAAGCAGTCTAAAAAGAAATGATTTTTTTTACAGAAAGTCCTTAAAAATCAGGTTCTTCTCTAAACATGGTGCTGGGAAATATTACGGTCATGGTGCCAATAGTTTTATTCATTCAATACATCTGTTCTTGTCCAAACAAAAGCAATAAACACATGAACACCAACACCTTTTAATTGGAACATTTTGAGACCGAATTCCAAGATTGCTGATATTTGTTTTTATCATGAATGTTGAGGTTTTCATTTATTTATTTTTTTTTATTTATGTTTTTGAAGGTGTTAAAATAACAGTTCCTGATCTCATTTTTGTCTGAAGTTGTCGAAAGCCAAAGTTGTCTAAAGTAGAGATTTGTGTTCCATATATGAATGCTAAAAATACGTGAACAAATGTTCATTTATTTCAGAGTATATAAAGCAAACATTTTCCTTTAAAAAATGCAAAACTATATGTTTCAATGTATATTTAAAATAGCTGTATTATATATCCAATCGTCAGAAGTATGTCAAATAGCCAAGAATATTTTATTTTTATTTTAAATTCAAAAGGTTGTTTATTTTTGTCCCGTCAAGTCACAACAATCTTACATGTTAATGTTTTTTGTTATCTTTTTGTAGATACTTTTATACTTCTGTACTTAAGTACATTTTTCCACTCAAAACACTTTGGATAAGTTAAAGTATCAAAGTATCTAGACATTTTTTAACTAAGTACAATTCCCAGAAAGTTTTACTCAAGGAATTTTCCAGTAGAGTAAGTGTACTTTTGCTGCACTAGTCACTAGTCCTCCTTAAATTTCTAAATGGTATATGTGAATTAATTTGAGGCATGGAAAAATGAGGCAGGAAAAAGGATGGGATGTTCTGCTTTTGTAACTTTACTCATTTTGACATTGATTGAGATATACAAAGAATCTGAGTTTGTGCACAATGGAACATTTGAATTCATTTTCAGGTAATTAAATTTTCAGCGTGGTACTTATGTAATGTTTTAGAAAGAAACCCACGCAAATGGCCAGGAAGATAGCTAGCACTTTTTACTCCAAAATTAGTCAGGATTCACAAATCAAACAATTGTTTAAAATAAAGCTGGTATAAAACTATGTGATATCTATGTTTTATTTTCCATACACCATGTTAAGCTCAAACCATCTTCGACAACAGTGTTGTACTTTTCCTGCACCCAAGTCTGTAATTTCAGCCACCTGTCCTGATAATTGCTATTAGTGAGATTTGTGCACACTTATATGAGACACTTTAGTGAGAAGAATTCAAGTTAACACATTTTTCTCCAGCAGTTAGGGGATTCTCTCATTACTGTGCTTTTAGGAGATCTTTTAACAGTCATTGCTTAATTTCTTCAGCAGTGCGCATACATATTTTCCTATTGACAACAGCATGAACAGCAAATGAACTAATAGCATATTAAAAGAAGTTATTTTTCCTTGCAATGGCAGGTAGCACAAACCAGTTGGGAAACACATCTTCTTGATTTTGTTCTCCCACCCCAGTGATGAAAGCGCAGGTGTTTGTTGAAGACAAATTGGTGAGTGTGTTTGTCTAAAATAAAATCACATTGAACATTTGAAGTCCTGGTGGCTCTTTCATTCCATGACCTGTCGCTTTTAGACATGTCAAATAACAGAAGTGCTCATATAGTGCATGTCCATCATGGTGGATGAGGGTCAAATAGGAAGTCTACACTATAACTAAGGCCACAAGGCGGTGTAGGGAGTAAAGTGAACTCTGGAAAGACTAGACAAGCCAATCAGGGGCCACACAACTCTAATGGGCTCATGTTCCTATAGTCGCCATGGCAACACAGATCTGACACATTTACAATTACGTGATGCTTAAGTTCAGCTCTTCCTGACAGAAAGGAAGTGACAAAGGAAAATACATTCATCGCTTCATCTTAATGTCAATGTGTGGAGCTGGTCAGAGCCAATAAAACAGCTACTAGAAACAGCACGTTTTAAACTGGGATAAACCACACAAAATGGTACAGATGTTGTTTGATATTGTGAAGGTCTTCTGCAGGACAAATGAATCATACCATTAAAACAACAACCAACAACTAATTACATTTCATATGTACACAAACAGCTAATTAATATTAACTAAACTATTTTTAAAAGGGACACTTAGACACAGTTGAGTGTTGAAAGTTGTGAAACTGCTGACTTTACATTAACAAACTGATCATCTTCAGCAAAATATGCTTTTCATTGAAAGATCACATACTAAAATGGATCAAATTCACAAAAGGAAGAGACATAAAGGACAGTTTGAGTTAAAAACACAAGGGGAGTGAGTAGACAGACACCATTGGAAAAAGAGAGTATTTGGGGCCAAACACCACTTGTCCATTTTCTTCATTCTAGCCTTATCCATAGACAGACTGAAGTAAAGTCACTGGCCACAGAAGAGGATAAATCAATTGTGACATTTCTGGATGGAAGGTTTTTGCATTTAATTAGCTCTAGACGTGCAGGAGAATGTTGAATTATCTGCGTAGAGCAGCAGTCAAGTTGTCTGTTAAGACTCTGTGTTTGGTTGGGAGGATGCACTGTCCATTTATTTAGCACTTTGACTTAATTTCACTCAACGGGAAGCTGGGCAACTGATAGCTAATTATTTAGCTGCAAGCTGAGGTTGGCAGATCTCAGCTTAAGAATCAATTCAGCTAAAATAATTAGACTTTGGTATTTTATGGCAATTTTTACGGTTTTGTTGTTTTATCTCCATTGTTCGTATTGTTTTTATTTCTGATCTGTACTCCTGTCCAATGCTTTGGAGGCTTCACTTTATATAAGAAAGCGCTTTATTATTAAGTATTATTATTATTATTATTATCATTATTTGGTATGAGGTAGTTCAAGCTGTTCTGGGTGCATAATTTGGTCATTCTGACTGCCCAGTAAAAAAATATACACTCAAGGTACATCAATTATTTTATCTAACAACTTTAAGCTGCTACTAAGGACATATCCACATGAGCACATATTTTTTTCTTGCACTGTGTACAAAACAATAAAGACTTTTTTTAAGTACTTTTTTTACTGTTACATGAAAACCTATGTGCAGAGAACAAACTCTCAGATATATCCTCATTTATCATTTATCCACAAAAAAAAAGTACATTAAGGACTTTGCCCAAATGTACCTAATAAGCCAAATAGCATTTTTATGTTGTCAAAAGTGGGGTCACTACCTATAAACATTCACAAAGAGGATGCAAACCTCATGGAGGTTAACAGGACCAACAGGCCTACAGTACAGTGCAAAAGCAGAAATGGTAGGTGTGAAAAAAGCTGCAAACAAAATATGCTTTAATATATTTAAAGATTAATTTTGTAGATTAACAAAATACAAAGTGAGCGATAAAAAGTTGAATCTAAATTAAATGAAAATTTGGTGGTTTTTGCCTTCAAACCAGCATCAGTTCTTATAGGTAAATATGCACAGACAGAGAATTCATAGGGATACAGTCAGGTGTATCAATCCGTTATAACAAACAGGCGCTAATAATCTTCTTTGTAACAGGTTGAAATCAAGTGTATCTCACATGACCTGCAGAATGAAGCCCCCATGATGCTGGCTGCAGAATGATTTCCGCCCAATACAAGTCTATAGGAAAAAGTCTAACTTGACTAATTATTTCCTCAGAAGTTACGTTATTAACAATGATTTTTCAAAAAGTCATAAATTATTTTCATGTGGCTCACTGTGGCTAAATTTTCCCCTAAAAAACTAAGTGGGCCCATGTGATTGACAGCTATGATTGACAGCTACACAGAAAGTGCTGACTTACCGCTCTCAAGTCATTCTCAAATTGTTGTTTATAATTAAAAAATAATTGTATACAATGGAATATGTGTGAGCGGTGTGCGTGAGGCAGACTCGAGGCGGAACACTGATAGCTATGTGGAACTCTAGTTATATGTGCACCCCACAATGGCAGCGTCCAAAATAGAACAGTGATTGCCTGACTTTAGCCCAATGTCAGTAGGCATTGTCACATCATCCATATTTTTTTTTACAGTGTATGGTTCAAACCCAAGCATGAGCTGAAACAGAAACATCTGTGTATAAGGCTTAAAACTTGGTGAACAGCCAAACTCTTCTACCGGAGGTTCAAAAAGAACACTTTCATGGCAAGATTGAGCACAGCAACAAGACACAAGGTAGTTAAACTGCATCACTAAGGTCTCTCCAAGACAAAGATTTCAAAGTAAACAGGACTGTTAAAGTAAAGATGAACTGTTAAAGCGCCATTAAAGAAGCACAAAAAACATTAAAGATTGTAGATACAACTTGGTGTGGAGGATGAAAGGCTTCAAGTTTGACGGAACGATAATGGAAGATGTCCAGTGGTGCAATTAGCTCAGAAACCAGTGGGATCTAGGAATAGCCATCTTCGTCGAGGAGTTGCAGCCAAAAGTCCAGTGATGGAACAAGTGACCTATGTATGCACGAAAATATAGGAACTGGGATGCAGAAAAATTGCGACAGGTATTCTGAACTGATTATTTAAAGGAATTAATCTGTTTCTGTTATTTTGGTTGTGCGATTAAATATTCAAGTTACAAACCTCGTACAATTTTGGGCTTTTATTATCTGTTTGATGCAGTGCAATTGGTAAAAAAAAAATCATATGAACACCAAAATATTTGTATATATTTTTATATGTTCTGCAAAATGATTGAATGTTCCACAATATACATTTATTACAGTAAAAAGAGGAAGAAGAATCAAGGGTGCCAATGTTATGACTTTACTCTATTCCTGGTACATCGAGAAAAAAATATCTCTAAAACCAGACAGGAACAATATTTGGCACTGAGGAAGGATCATTACTTGACCCCTCAGGCCCCCGAACAGGGAACTGTATTGACTTTGCAAGTCCCTGTGGACATGTATCTTTGCTTGCTCTTCTTTGGTCTATGAGAACACCAGAGTTGGATAATAGGGGATCTGAAGCTTCCTGTAAAGGAGCCTTATTGATTGCTGCACCGCTCAGACCCCTATTTGTCCTGCTGGTATTAAACGCTCCCACCTCTCTATATTTAAAGCTTGATAAAAAATACATGAATTGGGGCTAAAATGGTTTGTAGAACAGACCTCAGACGCTTAGTAAAACAGTTTAGTTTGTAAACAGAATGTGAGAGTATTTCCCCTCAGACGCATTCTTTGACCTGCTCATAAAGCGATATGAGGTAAAACACAGGGACTTTCAGTTCTAACCTTAAATAAAAGATGAACTTGTACAAAGTGCCATAATGATGCCTCCATAGGTTTTTAAATCCATGTCTAGTCTTTAAAACTATAAGGAAACCTGTACAAAAAGCTCTGGTCCACAAATGTACTCAATTAGAATGAGTGAAACAAAGGAATGGTCACATGACAAACTTCTGCAGTGTTTTAGTTTAAGACGTAGCTTTGAAATGGACCAAATTGGATAAATACATCAAGCTGATTTTCTGACTGTAAGCAATGTTTTTCAAAATGACTGAGAAAAACTGCCAAAATCTATTTTCTGTGTGACTTAACAAAAAGTTTGAGCATAGAAGCATCCAATGAAATCCACTTTCTCTATTCTGCCACTGAAACTTTGGACTTTGTTAAAAACAAACTCAATGTTATTTTTTTAAACCACGGAGCCTGGTGTATTTTTCACTAGGGGGTTAGTTAATAAAACTGCCAAAAAGAGCAAAAAACATGATCCAAAGAACAAGTTTTTAGTATTTTGCTCTTCTATTCTTAAAAGTATAAAACGTTTCAATAACTCTCTGGTCAGGAAAGGTTTTGGAGTTTTGTTTTCTCCATAGAGTCCTACAGCATTGTATTTTGATCCTCTTCAGAGTTGAAAAGCACTTCTAAAATATATAGATTCTAAAATAGTTTAACTTTGCGTTTATTTGGTTCCTATTCACTCACTTTACATTGTCAATATAGACTACCGAGATTCATTCTTATATGGATACGAATGATTTGTATGGATTTCTTTCTGATGGTGTGCCTTGGTGCAAAAACGAATTCAACACGAATAAAAATGTTACCTTTTTAAATGAAAGAAAGTGAAATGAATGAATGAAATTAAAATTAAATGAATGAAAAAAATAAATGAAATCCTACCTTCATATTGTCTGAAGACTATATAAGTAAAAATAAACATATTTCTAAGTATTTACTTTTCATTATTCATATATACTTTTCATTACTTTTTACTTATTCAGTATTCATTTTCTACTTGAGTCTTCCCCCTGTTTAAGTCAAAAAATGTAAGCAAAAAAATCTGCTTTGAATCTTCCATGGGTTGAACGAAGTGATGTTCGCTGATTTCATCTTAATCGATGTTAGAATCATCAGTTTGATTATCAGGTTTCTGTGACTGGAGTCAAAATTTTTATGGCCAAGTTTTTGTATTAGAAAAAGAGCTTCGGGACAGGCATGGCCTATTTCGGCAGAAGCACTGCGTTGAATGAGGCAAGGTTCGCAAAAACTAATTTAGAATAAAACCTGTCCGGCCTTGTGGACTGGTGGATTGTGTGTTTTTCCCAATCTCTCTCCCACATCACTTCCTGTATCCATCCACTCTCCTGTTGAACAAATTACACTTTGAAACTGTTAACGACATTAAACTTTGATGCCTTCAACATCTAGCTTCTAAGTTTGGAAAGTTTTATTTTGTTTTAAGTTTTTCCACCTGTAAAGCACTTTGAATGTAAAGAGCACGACATATGTTTTACAAATGAACTTGCCTTCACAGAACATGGAAGTGGAGTCAGCATCTGCCATCAAGAAAACAGATTTTTTTTCACATGCCATTTGGCTAAAGGGATTTATGAAACGCCATGAAAACATGTACACCACCATTAGATTTGACTTGTCGCATCTTGACACTGTCAGCATCATAACTGTTTATGTTTGAATACAATCCCAGACAGAGAGAAACCAAAAGGAGATGATCTTTGTCTTTCTCTTTTTATCCGGCTCTATCGTCAGTGCACCTTCTGCAGCCCTCTGGGCCACAGTGATGAATAAAGATGGCTCATATAACTTTCGATCACCATGGAAACGCAGCACTCTCAGGGATTTAAGAAAAAGGATCTGATGGTGAATCTGAGGGATGTTCGGCACGCTCCAGAGGAGCTTGGTGCGGCTCTGAGTCTCTCTCCACAGAAATACACACACCACACCAAGTAACATACTCTCTGACACTGCCATGCTGCCCAGAGAATGTGTGCTCTGCACTCTAGTGAGATGATAGAGGGAAGTAGGTTTTCTGGAAAAAGCAAGCAAACCTGCGAAGATGCTTTTGTATTTGGTAAAATAGGGAGGATTACTGATGGTTGGAGTTACCACATTTACTAGGTGTCTACTATGTTTACATCTCTAGGGAAAAAAACTAATTTGTAAGACTGTGAATAATTATGTAAATATTTATTCAAAGACTGGGGACTGTATAACTACAAAAGCCTGCATAAAGCCAATTGTCTTGCAAGGAACTAAAGTCAAAGGGCTAAATGTCTTAACCACTCCTTGAAAGTGCTTTTGTGTTGCAAAGGGTCCAAGCAGAGTTTCAATGAACATGTGTAAAGGTGAAAAATAGTGTCTGTTTTCTGAAAGAGACATCCTTTTAGTTATCTGATCTCTCAAATACAGCTCATTCCACATTTCAACTAGACCCTCCGATGGCTGGGAACTTGAGTCTTAAAAGTTACTTTAGAGCTTCTTCTGGGACAGAGCTTTTGCTATGAAGAGCTTAAAGGCCTCTTAATACTTGGTAAAAAAGTTAGCTCTTCTATCTGTTGGATACATCATTATGTTTTACCTGTTTGGTATGTAAATTACTACTTGTTAATACATTACGATGTACAATCTTGTTCCTAAAACTAAATTGTCTCATTATGTGACAAGGTTTAAAGGGTTAATTATAACAATTAAATACATTTATATAAATACTAACAACTATCAACGCATCATTTACTATAGTTTTAATCAAATCTAATATTGAAAGGTAAACAAAAACCTTCATATAAAAATATGGAGTTAGATAAGAGTAAAATTCAATAATTAAGGTTCTTGCAAGCTCCAAAAGACAGAACATGTCTGAAACCTTCCTCTATGGATCAACTTATGGACCCTCCTTACACACCTTTCAAGATTTGAACAATCTCTTATGTATTGTTTTATTTATAATTTTATACCATTATTAAAGCCATTCTTTATTCCATTTTAAACTATTTGTGATGAATGGAATAATTGCAATTGAGGAAACTCCAGGACATTGTTTAATGTATTGCTTGTTGACCTTAATGGATTCCATCCCATAATATTTGATCCCTTATAAACTGAAACAATTTGAGCTTTTAAAAAAAAAAAAAACTTTTTCAGAACTACATTTTACTATTTGGAAGCTCTGAAAAAATTGATTGGAAAAATGAAGGTGAAGAAAACAGTTACACAGTTGGCACTGAAAATGTTTCATTTTGGCTTCTACTTTTTTTCAAAATCACACTTTTCTTTAAAATCACATCTCTTAATTTCCATCTAGGACAAATTCGTGAATTTTCGGCCAATCACAAGACAGAATATGACACCTAAATTGCAAAAGAACAACATTGAATATCCACTTACAGCAAATAATTTACTGTATAGGCACAGCACATGCAGAACACGTGGATTGGAAAAATAATAATAATTAGGTTGGGAAGAAAAGTAGCATGATGTTACATCAAACATTACATGTGAATCAATATAAAGTATACTGTGAATTATAGCCTGGGGCACTAAATCTGCACTAAAAAAAAAAAGCTTGATAAGGTAATACAAATTTGTTTTGTGAGAATGCAAATGTATTGGTATGGAATGTAATCTTAAAAGCGTGTAACAATATATTGTGGTACAAAAATATTACATTCGGAATCGTTGGGGTACAGGGATATATCATCTAGGACATAATACATAAACAAGCCTTTAAATAGTATTAATTTGCTTTTATTGAAAACCAAATTACACTCTCTCCCTGAGTGCTAAACACTGTTACCTACCCTGAGTGCACAAACCTTGGCACTGCCCCCTGCTGGGTGGATCCCATTTTAAATACAAAACACACTGGAGTACTTAGTATTACAGTTTGAAAACTTTTAATATAGTATAGCTTAATTTAGACAATTGTAGGTAATGATGTAGGTTTGGGGAAAAAAGTGAATTCCCCCTTTTTTCCGCATTTGCTTAGTATTGTGAAAAATCATAAAAATAAAATGGAAGTACGTATTGTATCGTTGCCAGAGTGTATTGTTACACGGGATGCATGGGAACAGAAAAGATTTATTTCACCACTATGTCCCTTTAAGGGTTTCATAATTACAGCAGAAAAAAATAAATGATATTTTTTACTAAATTTAAAGATTTTGTAGATCATAAAAATGGTAATTTTTTAAATGAAAGAAATATGAGTGTGCATATGAGAAAAAAGGCTTGAGGTTATTAATCTGATTAATCAGAGTTTTGTCGCTGCTCCGTATGAGCGCATACATGATTTATCAGGTTGATTAGCTTCTAATCAACTCATCAAGAGTCTATAATCTTCCTCAGAAAATTCCATCGCTGAATCCTGTAATCAATATGTATATTAGAGCAGTAGGAACAAAACTGAGTAAAAAGTTTGTTTTGAGTAAAAAGTATAGCTCAGTTTGGAGTACAACTGTGTGATTCTCTCAGTTCATGTCTGTGGAATTATTACGGATTTCTCCATCCTTCCTTTCATCTCACAGCTCCATGGCTGTGAATCCTCAGCTTCATACACATGCCTTACCCCTCATCTCTCCATTCCTGTATCCTTCCTTTATTAAAAAATCATTTCCAGAATTCCAAAATAATATCAGTGACGGACCTCGAAAAATAAAAAATGTAGCCATTGAATCATAAAGGTTTGAATACAAAATAATAATCATTTGTTACAAATCCTTGGGTTTTCTAGAAACAGAATTGAATAATCATTACAATCAGACAAAAATCAAATCTATGTTTAATTTAGAGAATGATTGCGTGTTTTAAATGATTATATATACGAATTATTCAATTATTTGTTAAATTATTAACAGCAAAGAATTCACAGAAAGGGGTCTGTGGTGAATTTCTATCCCATAGAGAATCGTGGCAATAGCAGAAATTGGGTGTTGTATGTTGGTCTACTTTGAAGTCGTAAAACACCAAATACCACGTGGACTGGAAGAACATCACGAATGAAGCAACAACCAAAACAGATTTCAAGGGAGCTTTAGATGAACATCACAAAAATACAACTCTGTGAACAGTGAATTGAAGACCTTTAAAAGGCCTAAGAATTGTTTTGTTTTTTTATTATTATTATTATTTTATTTATCTAAATAGCTTAGCTAGTCTACAAGTTAAAAAGGGTATAAATTTTGCTCGTTACATTGAAAAACCAGCTCAAAAATATGTGCTGTCAGCAGTTACTACATGTATAACTTCAGGTCAAAATCGGATAAAAGTGCTGTAGTTTTATTACACGTACAAAGCTAAAGAAAAAGTGGTTTACCGAGTGACTTCTCTGGCTCTGAAAGGTTAACAGACCTTTTAAGATATTTGTCCATTTTCTAGACGCAATCACTAAAAATGCGGCTACTTCAGTTTGTTTTGTTCCAATGCAATATATTCCAGCATCACACTCCCGAGCTCTATGGTTCCAGGTTCCAGTTCTGTTCACAAAGAGAATTTATGAAAAAATAATTTATTTGAGTGTGTTTAATTTTGTGAGAGAGGGGAGTTGGTTGATTTAATTCCAGTGCAAAGAAACATTCACAACAATAGAATTTAGAAGGAAAAAATAATTTTTTTTGCCTCTGCACCCACTAGTAAAGTGTGCCCCATAGTTTGAGAAACACTATTCTAATCCATTAATAACATAGAAAAAATAAATAAAATAAATGTAATTTTATGACATCCATTGCGTATGTGACTATTTAATTCAGTCATTTTGCAGAGAAAACAACTACAACAAAAAAAAAAAATGTACATCCGACCGATTTCTGGAAAAAATATTGTATTTAACATCAGCTGGTTTCAAGTGTATTTTGATGCTCAGCTTTTTTGTTGTTTTGTTGTAAGATTGAAAGTGTATTTTGGGTGGATTTCATGTTGTTGCCATTGCTGAATCAGTACTTTCTGTTGAAGGTCTGATGGTGGAATTCCAGCAAAAAAAAAAAGAATTTATTAGTAGTTGACATCCTTCATTCAAAACACTTACATTGGCTTGGTGGCACGATCTTAAATAGTTTGTGGCTTGAAGACAAGCTTTAAAAACCAAAAATGAAACAGAATTCCTTTGATCTGTACATTCTTGATCAAACTATGTATTTCTAGAATGTATTTCCAGTACCTGAATAACATAATGGTGTAATTTTCCATTATCATTTTCATGCTGTTCCATTCATCTATAAAGACAGATCTATAATTTATGTTGAAGTTTTTTTGTACTTGTTCATCATCTACCTCAGATAGGAATAAAACTCTGATTCATATCAACTCGTAAAGTTTACAAATCAAGGAAATAAAAAAGTGTATGTCTCATCAAGATGGCTTAAAAGAATGTAAGAAGTGAGAATTACTTTGTTTCTGTGTGTGGATGTAAAAAAAATAATCACTGGTCTGCTCAGACCCCTCCTTCCTTCAATCATCTGTGTCATCCAGAACAGGTTGAACCGCACCTGTCGTCACTTCCCTTCCTTATTTATGCGCTTATGTTTCAGCTTTAATCCCCAAGCTATTTGAAACATCCACCTCTATTGTCAGAGAGCAGATGAACACAGAGAAGCTCAGGTAAGTGCTCGCAATGAAACCAAACCCTAAATAAACTGCAGCAAACCACTTTGAGTTTCTTGTTCAGAGTGACTTACATGAAAGCTGATCATGGGAGCTTCACAGAGCAAAGATAAGATGCATTGTACAAGATACCTGGATGGACAAGGTCCTCCATCGCTGGCCGAGGCAGGTGAGTTCCTGAGATTCAGATTCTCTCCCTTTCTCAGTATCAAGCTGGACAAAATACAAACATATTGGTTTACATATATCTGTAAGTGTGTTCAACACTAAACTGCACCAACATTGTACTCATTTGTACCTGCATATAGTTTTTACTCATAATTGTGCACATGATGATAACATGTAATGCATACATTAAATTCATCTTTAATTTCTAGATGTGCATTTTGTACTGAATATTTTCAAACTAACACCAAATAAATGAATGCCTACATCATATAAAAATGGGTGCAAATATGATTTTCTGTCAAATACATTGAAGCTTTATTCACCAGTATTTTTTTTTTATAAAATGTAGTTATAACTGAACTTATGTGCTTTTTAATCGCAAGCAACAACGCGAGTAAATTTACCCTAAAAAGTCTTGCACGCACGTGTGTGTGTGTGTGTGTGTGTGTGCCAATCAGAGTTTTGAATCAAGTGGGAATGACATGTTTCACCTATTAGTTTAATTTCAAATATAATAAGTAGGTAATAAAATAAAATGTGAGAAATGCGCAATCATCTTTCAGTTTGTTTTTTCAGCCCCCCAATCAGTGCTGAAAAAAGGGATAACCCTTTTACATACAAGACCTGTGATATGGCTTGAGTTTTGGCACAAAAATGGCACAATACTTAGAACAGTGTATAAGGTTTAGGAGAGATACCCTTTGTCTTTTGATACAAATTTTACATTGGCGTTGCTTTTTGTGGGGATTTATTTTTTTTATTTATTACATTTTGATTTTTATTATAAAACACAAAAACTGTTGGTTTCTCAAGTTTGTTGCAGTAAAAATGTAAAGCTCAAAATTGTTACCTTTAGGTTTGTTTTTTAATTATTGTGTAATGTAATCAAAAAATAGCCAGGGTTGTGCAAAAACAATCAAGAATCAAGAACATATCAAGAATTGCCATAAAAAAAATGTAATGGTATTTTGTTAGAGCAAATTGCAAAGTAGAAAAAAATGCCTAAAAAGACAGCTGTTTGATGTTGAAAGATTGATGTTAAAATTGAAGCAATCAGGTAAAAAAATCTATTAAAACCAAAAAAAAATGTAAAAATTGTAATCACATAAAGCCTAACTAAGCAGAGAAATATATTATAAAGCCCATTTTACAGCCAATGTGATCAAATTGTTGTATTGACACATAGAACAGTTTGGAAACACAAACAAGACGATCAAACTGTTTCCCAGCATCAAAAAGTTATGGCTATTAAAAAAAAACTATATTCCACCAGTGGGCTGGAGTTTTCCAACACGATGGCAGCTGTTTCAGAAAAACAGAGGCTTCTGTAGCTGCAGATATTGATTAGAATAAATCGATTTTTAAAATTTTGTGTCTATATTGGGTTAGACTCTTTTTCCGCCATACTTCCATTGCTAAGATGTGTGCTCATATGTCATCATTGTTTAGACATTTCATTTTCGGTTTCTTGTTGGACTATTTGAAACAAACGGAGATCATATCTTAGAGGTTACTTTGGAGCTTCTTGAAGAAGCTGTGTTAACAGCTATGCTATTGTCCTGATGTGACTACGAACTAGATCGATGTATAAAGCTCTTTTCACTTTTTGTTTCTACTGTAATGTATAACAGTGTTCAAAAGCAGCTTGAGTTTATTCATGAATCACATTCATATTCCTGACTTCTCATTCATCCATGGCAGTCCGAGCAGAAATGCCAGGATCAAACGTCCAGAACAAGAAGAAAGTGATAAAGCCAGGAACCCAACCAGATGGAGGAACTCTAAACTGGAGCATCGAGAGGCGCAGTTTGCCAGGACATCCTAAGTGTGACACCATCCAGATAATCTTTCATTTTGAGGATGGAATCCAGTCGGTAAGTTCAGATATGCTCTGTATGAGAGTGAGAGTGTTTTTTGAGCACTGTGCTAATTTGACAAGGAAGTGACACTGAGGAAGCCAATGAGAACTCAAAGCATTTCTGTAGGTGCATGTGTTTATTGGGTGGAATTCCATCAAGCAGGTTTCACCACTACTTCGACAAAACAAATGACTTCACTGACTGATATTATCTATGTATATATGTACAAAGAAGGAACTTACACACGTAGTTTTACATCAAAATAAATCGTGTTTATGTTTTTTTTTTTTTGTATGATCAATATAGCCTTAGTTACTAGTTGGGGCATGAGTGAGGTCACCAAATTAAACTGGCGGAGGAACATGACTGAAATATATTGACTGACTGTGTTGGACATAGACATTAATTTCACCAAGCCATTCTTTTATAATAATTTGGCTAGCTATTCCTGTTTTTTTTCCCCAACAAGGTTTCTATAGTAATTTTTGTCTTTTGAAAGTCGTTGGTGCACTTCCAAACACCAAGCTCTGCATCCAGCACAAGTCTAATGCTGGTCCTGAACAAATATCTGAATGAATTCTGGATAAATCCAGTACTGTGCTTTTTTTAAAAAAAAAAAAATAATAAATAATAATTATATTTTCCCTGCAGGAAATGCATCCTCACCCAGGTCACAGGTTTCGGGGATCAGACACTGTGGCGTTTCTCCCTCAGAGCACCACAGGGACTAGAGTTTTACGGCTGCTGGATCAGGCTTTCCAGCACCGGCTCCTCTTTACTGTGGTAGCTGATGGAAACAGCGGTGAATACTGTGTGCGGCCAGCAGATATCCCACTCAAGACCAGAGACACCGCTGGATTGGACGGGTACTGTTCACTCAACTGTTGATGCAAATATAGCAAGACTTTATCTGCACTCATTGGAGTAGCAGAAGTGGCAAGAAGAGCCATGCCCCTGTTTAATAGAAAATAAAACATAAATATTTATATACAACAGACATCACATAAGTTTAAAATATTTATATATTTAAAATGGTCATCATATATACACAGATTTGTTTAAAATGAAAGTGCCAACACTGTAACTCTAATGTTATTTCAGCCTTGGATATCCAGATCCAAGTTACATGAAAACTGTGAAGAAATGTCTGGCGATGAAGGGGATCAAATGAGAAAGGATTGAGTGCATTGAAAAGAACTGATCCCAGGATCATCGTGCTTTGATCGGAAACAACATGCTGCTTGATTAATAAGAGTTTGAGACGGTTCAAATCTATACTAACAGTTTGGTGAGGTCAAATCTATAGTACAGCTCAAACCGATGGTGAGTGTATTTGCAGAATAAGAGGTGGAGTTTACAAGCACAAGATGTTTAGATTATGAAGATCATGAAGACAGTATTAAATGCATTGCTTGTGTTTTAACGTGATTTTTAAATAAAATGTAATATTGTGTGTGTATTTTAAAGAAGTGTCTTTTAAAGGTGTGTGTTCCATCATTACTGTTAAGTTTAAAATATAAATATGTAACATTAACTTACATGTTTACATATGCTTCTTGTATAAAAGTGTCAGTCTTTTGAGTTCGTTACATGTGAATTAGCTTACCAAACAACAACAAACGACACATTAAGCCAACAAATAAACTTCTTACCAGTGCGTTCTTTGAAGTCGATAATTAATTAGTTCGTTGATTCTACTTGTCTTTGTTTTCGATACAGCTGAAATTAATCAGTCCCTTCCCTTTCCGTTTGTAATTGAGAGCTGACTGAACAATAACTCGGTGCTGCCACCCCGTGGAACGGAGTCAGACCAGAGATATGATAGTGATAAAAACGTGGTAGTGAAAAAATATACATTTATAATAAATTAGTAACTTTGAAGCTTGAAATTATTATTGTATCACTAAATCAAATATTCTAGGACTAAGTTGTAGGTTCTTTTTTATTTATTTTTTTTTTTTTTGTGTCAATCTTTATATGACAGTCACGTTTGGTTTTCCTACCTACTTGGTAAAATGTGTTTATTTATTTATTATTGTTTTTTTTTTGTGAATGTATGTCCTCAAAAATGCTGCTTTCATGCAATGTGCATTGTATAGAATGCTATATTTATAAATTTACATTGCTCAAACTCTTCTTGATACTTAATGAGCATTTTTATTTTAGTTAACAAGTAAACAATCTAAATGTACTTCATTATATTCTAAAATGCCCATTTAAATTTGAGCTAAATAGATCGAAATAGAATTAAAAATAGATAGTTTCAGTCTGCTATGTCCCACACAGCATAATCATATTAGAACTAATCATATTCTTTAATCTACAAAAGGCTCTTCTTTCTGGGAAGCTGAATTCAAGTATCTGTCTTGATTTGAGATTATTACAGAGATGATGTCTCCTCAGACACCACGTTGGTGAACTGAAGGTGGTGTCTGAGGAGGGGAGGCTGGGCATTCTTGCTTAGACTGTTTCCCTCATGACCCGGACCCAGATAAGCAACAGAAGTAACACCACTTCCCCAAATTTTAGTAAAATCAAACAATGGTTTTATTCAAGTAATCAAACAATTATTGAACATGAGACTATTTGTGGCTTTGAATGAATCAGACTCAAACAGTCATGACAAGAGCTGCAAGTCTTCTTCTCTGCTCCAGTGCCAGGTGAATCAACCCAATATCCGCGCCTGCTCAATAGCAGGAGTGAACTTTCCCAGGCTGACAGTGGCCCTCAGCTCTCCTCAAACTCAATTACACTGCAGGCTTCAGACTCACAATAAAGCTTAATCGTATTGGTTGCTGCCATTAGAGCCAGGCCTGTCCTCTCCAGGAGGCTCCAGCAGGAATCATTCTTCCTACTGTCAGCGATCAAATCTGCTACTGCCCCGTCCTCCTCCATCCTCCATCCATCAGTTTCCATCTCAGCCTTCTTTCTTCCTCCATCTCTGTGTGTTCACATGACTCACAGCCTGTTCTGATTTGTAAAGTGTCAGGGACAGCTTGGTTGTTCACAACAAAGAACCTAACAAACAACTTTTTTCTGACATTCGAATAACTAAGTTACTATAAATCCGACTGCTTTTACACTAAAAAACTCTTGGTTTTGCTTTAAATGCTGCCAATGCCATTCTATGGCTATTATCTGTTCATTCATATGATTCAGTAGGGGCCATATTGGTTCAGTAGGTCTCATAATCCCATTCTAATACAGATAATTCCACAGAAATATCAGGTATTATACATAATACATATCCACAGGTAGAAGTTCTAAGAAGCAGATATGTGTAAGGCACAATTTTTTTTATAAATGGCTAAGATGGCCACCAGAGTGACCAAAAGGCCACAAATGCAATTCATTTCGTCATTTAAGCCCTAATTTATTCCTCATGAAATCACTTGTTTATTAGGAATAATACACCATTGCTAGCATAATAACATAATTACACTCACATACCAATGTGGCACATCGCATTTTCACTTTAATTATGTTTATATTTTACAATTTTAACAAATACCTGGATACCAGGAATCCTTCATTGTTTTCGGATTCACAGTGGTGTCCCAATTTAGAAGCACATATTTCCAGCCCTTCCCCATAGCTCTTAGTTTAGTCTAAGGGGTAAACATAGGGGAAGCCAAAAAGGGTAAGTGAGTAAAAATGAACTTTTCCTTGACTGACTACACATTCTGGAAGTACCAGCAGATTTGATCAAGCTGTTATTTTGACATTCACAATTGATTTATTTTACTATGAGTATGTTTTTTTTGTTTGCTTTGTTTTTTTGTTGTTGTTGGTTTTTTTTTGAGTGGGTAAAAAGATTAACTTTTAAATGTTTACTGTAAGTCTATTTTTTCAGGCTAGGATTAGGTTGCTGTATTTATCCCAATAGGTTTTTTATATAATTAGTTGATGATGGTTTTTCACTGACACATTTGCACAAATAAAGGTTCCGGGAGTGTTTACAGCGACCCAGGAACCAATTCAGTCATCAATTTCAGAACTATGGCGATTATTTTGTATTACTGAACATTTTTTATGTGAAATAACACATTGAGGAGGGTATGTAAATGACGTAAAGGAGCTCAGTTAAATCACAAAATGTCTAGGTTCCCCATGAAGTAAAAGGAAGTTGATCGTATGATCCGAAACAGGTGATGTTTAGTATGTTTTCTCCACTGGATCCCTGGGAGCTTCTGCATGTGTATGAGTGTGATGAATGAGCCGATGCTGTGTTTTCATTAGGCTCTTTAATTTGGAGCACAATTAGACTTCATCCTCTTTCAGAAGACAAAGCAGATTCTAAAGTTGTTAATTAAAAGGCTGAGTCATAGACAGTGAAGATGGATGTGAACGCAGGGAATCCTCACCTACAACAACACGCCACTCCGAAGTCAATTCTTTCTCTTAGGAAGGAGCTAGTTAGTAACGACTTCTGGGTTCTGAGTTTGGTCATCTCATTCTGGTCCTTTCATTTCATTAGACTCGTTCTTTTGCATTTTGTCACATTTTTTTTTATCTTTTATGATCTCATCATTTAATTTCTGATCCTATTTTTCTTTAAGTAAATCAAATGTAACTGCACAATACACATAAGGAACATTTTGTTCAAGAAAACAGCCAGATTTAAAGATTTTAAAGACACAGAATAAAATGTATATTTGGAGAAGTTATATTTGAAGTGCAATTTTGCGTCTTGAAAGTCATTAAACAAGAAGTTCTCTTTGTCCTTTCACTATTTTGTGAAATTCTTATATACATTTGGTAATGGCTTTTAAGAATTCTGTACCAGCTTCTGCAACAGTAAAAAGAAGGGTTGCCAATAGTCGTTATTTATCTGACTGTGGCTCTTTGGTGCCTACCCTCCGATGTTTTTGATGGTTGGTTAGTTTGGAAATGGTTCAATTGAATCAAGTCAGAGCAGCTCCAAAATATGGGAAAAAACACGTTCTGTATCATTTTAAACGGAACAACTAATTTCTGGATCAAATGCGGAACAATCCAGTTTTTGAGTTGTCTCTGTGTTTTTAAATGTGATAAATGCCATTAAAAAATAAAGTGTATTCTATTCACATTAGAAAAGCCCATAATTAATAAATAAAAAAACACAACAATCGGCATGTAATGCAGTCCTGGTTTGTCTGTGTTTTTTTTTTTTTTAAACTGCGATACCCGCCGATTTTTCACAAAACACACGTAACTGCATTAAACCAAGCACTGTGCAAAGAAGATGTGGTGGAAAAATGCAGACATTTCCAAAATCGTCAGGAAGTCACCAATTTTACAAAAACCTCTAACTTGCAGCGTTTGCTTTTGTCATAACTTAAAGAACTCCTCCTTGAGATTTTAACCATTCATGTTCAAAACCCCATCAGTCTCAATGGCTGGGATGTTTAATTATGAATACTTTTTTATTTTGTTGAACAGTGTGTGCACATTGGCTGTCAAAGTCGAAATTAGGCTATAAACAGGACGCTGTTATAACTTTGTTATAACACTTTTGTCATGCGTGTCCATCTCTGAGCACAGATAAAATCTCTTGGTTATAATGCTACCATGTGGCCACAGGAAATACAAAATTTAACATTGATTAGATAATACTTTTTGTTATTTTTGACATATGTAAAAAAAATTAATCTGAATCAATCACAGCGCCGCCTGGGGTCATGACACATTATGATATGGTTTTCATTAATTAATATCTCTGTGATGTTCAATCATTTTGACTATTCTTGCATGAATAAATGTCAATAATAAGGATTTTTCATAGTGGATATAGCGGCAAACTGGCCACCAAGAGGCGATTATGGCGTAATAAGCCCTTTCTATATACATTAAACATAATACAATAAAGAAATGAGATCAGTAAAATTAATGAAAGCATAAAAACATGACGTAAAATATCATAATTTTGTAAATAACATTGTTGTATGCATCGAAATGTGAGAAGAGTCTGTCATTACACCCCCAGTATTTTATTTTCTTAGCAAATGTTTCACATTATATAATTTGCATATTCAAATTGATGACAAAAAGATGCCATCAGTCTTCCTGTATAAGTCTTCAATTCTAGATTATTATTATTATATCCAGCTTAGATTGATTTGAAATCAGTAATTGATGTCTTTGCTCATCTCATTTTCCTCGTTCATCTCATCTCCCCATTTCTTTTCCTTTTTTTAATCCACTGTAACCTTGATACGCATCTCATTGAACAATTTTCAAGCACGAATGATGCTCTTCTGGAACATTTAACGGATTTACTTTGCAAACATTACAACGAAAACCAATAAACTGCAGCTCTGGCCTGTACAAACAACAGGTATCTAAACAGCACATATCTCATCTGCTGTGACAAAGGATGTTTTTACAAACCGGCACGGGACTCCATGAGCCCATCAAATCCAAGAAAGCGTGTTTTGACTGATGCACCACATCCCATTTGTGTCTATTTTACAGTCCCTATAAACCTTGGGAAGAAGGGAACTGTGAAGCGATACAATGTCTGTTCGCTTGGTAGTATCGGAACAAAGAAGGCACCTGCTGGGAGCAGGAAATGGTTTATGAAGTACTAAATCTCCATGTAGAGATAGATGGAGTGTTTCTAGCCCTTGTCCATGCATGCTAATAGGATGGACCTGTCCCTTCAGGTTAACGC
>SRMA01025999.1:54652-72437 GCA_007224835.1 Danionella cerebrum | reverse complement strand
AGTATTTTAAAAAACGACATACTCATTCAAAATTAAGTCTATTTAAATATAAACTATTACTTTTGTTTGGTAAGGAATCTTTTTTTTTCAAAATAAATATTTTAGTGTTGAAGCGCATCCATTTTAAAAAGTTCAAGTTCCATATTTTATATACAATTAGAGAAGAGAGGTAAGGGTGTGGATGATAATGACTGTGTCGTCAGAAAAAAGAGAATTATTTAATGAAGTAAAAGAAAGTAATTGATATTCTTGCCTGCAACTTCAACGGTGGTCTGTAGATGTCCCTCTTTAGCCAAGAACGGCAACGAGTTTACCGCCTTTGAGACAAGGTATGTTATACCTTGTTTCATATCGGGTTTTTTTACTAAAATAAATTAAATATACCCATTTAAGTAAACCTAGTTTGTATATAAAGTAAATTAATGTAAATTCGTCAATTTGTTCCTATCAAACTAAGTTGCCTAATCAGCGGATAAACAAAAGCCTCATTTTACTTGTGTGTAAAACATATCGCAACTTCCGGTTAAGGTAATCTACGTTATTAAGTTAAAAATAGGTTCTCTAAAAAGTTTTGATTCAGAGTAGCATAATTATCACCTTAACACCGAATAACAAGTCAAAAGCTTGCATTATTTTACACATTTTACATTTCTTTGTATTAACAAAGTGATAAGAGCAAAAAAAAGGTGTTTGAGCCACTCTTTGCATAATCAGCCAGATGTCTGCCAGGCAACTGAATGTAAATGATGCTTAACGGTGATGAAAACACTCCAGCAGGTAGTTGAACATCTCAACAACCGTGTTAAAGTTTGGTAAAAAGCAACACAATAGATGGCTAAATTTGTAAATAAACTTTGATGTGTCTTCTCACCAGATTGCTCTTCATCTCCTTCGTCTGGGTCCAGGAAATATTCATGCAATTACACTCCCTCCCTGCAGATGGCGTTTACTGTACTACAGATGCACGCCACTCCACAAAGCAAAACAGGAAAGAAAAAGACCACATAAAAGAAATCATACACAGAAAAAATGGATGTAGAGCAGTTTATTCTGTTGGTGGTTGATCACAAGGAGCTGAGAAAATAGGGGATTTGTGGTGCGCTATTTCTTTCTGTTTCCTGTGAAAAGTCGCTATGAAAAAGCCAGATTTCACTGGTCATTCTCCTTGCTACCAACGGATCCAAAATGGCACATTGAAACTCTTTTCGTTGGCACCACTCATTCAGTCAGATGTGTGACGTTCCGTTGGAGTCCATGGTTTTCGATTGAGGCGCGTTGTGGCATGAAACTTAAAAAAAATTCTGATCAGTGTGCAGAAGCATTTACAAGCAAAAGTTGCCACTGTAGAATTTTTAGTTGCTGTGGAAGAGTCATACAAGTTCCTAATGCTGGTATGATTGATATAAACCAACCACCTTGTCTCTATGATTTTCCTTAGCTAAGACATGCCAAATTGGTTACTAAGGTAAACAGTCTGGTTGCTATGGAGGGGTCCATTAAAATATACTATTCCCTAGGTCAATATAAGTTACATAAACCAACTCGATAATTTACCAAAGCTGAGATCCAACAATTTGGTTGCTAGGTAGCAGTCAGCGATTTCACAGAATTCCTTATGTGGTACCAGTCTGAAAAGATCTAGCAACCTGCGTCAAACTAGTTTGGGTGTCTTGGCAATGTTCGATGGCTGTAACTTGAGTGGTGCAATATGTTGGGTTTTACACGCCAAATCTTAATAATATTGCAATTTCCTGAAGTAATTTTTTTTGAGTGAGAATGTTTAGTAGCCTTTAGTTGTTATTATGCGTGTATTTGTTGAGTTCTCTTGCTGAGAGGCTACAGGATGTCTGTGGTTTATCTCAGAGGCCGCTTTCGTCTGTACAAGTAAAAAAAAAAATAATCATTGCGGCTCAACTCTGACACACTTTTATGCGAGTATTTGAAATGGTTACAAAGCATTTGTGTGTCAGTGTAATGGACAGAAAAAGGATTATCAGACTTTCCGAGAATCAGTGAAAGCATCTTTGATATAGTGTGTGACTCTCATGTCAAAGAGACATGTTGGTGCTTTTAAATAGTTGTTATCTCATGGGAAAACTTGCAGATCTTTAGAACATTTGCCCACAGGGATTTTGATTCTCCGGGGATCCCCTTCTAACACATCGTTTCTGTGCTTCAACTTAAAAGAACAGTTCACTGAATCAAAGTAAAGGAGAAATGATGCAGCTGCGAACAGCAACCAACTGAGTGCAAATGGTTTCAAACAAGAATTTAACCTTCACTTCAGATAGGGCTTTTTTACACCCTTTAACCATTACTTATCTTACAGAAAGATTACTTTTAAGAGGAAAAGGTTTCACGTCACACAGATTGGAGTAAAAACCAAGATTGGAGAAAGATTGGAGCATGAGAGCTTTAATCTATAAAGCTGTCAAACATATACTGGAAAGCTTAAACAGTCCAGTCCTTAACCCAATCACAACAGTATCTCTGTTGGAGATTAATGACATTTGTATATAAAGTATAAGGACTGCTCGTAATTTTTTTGTTGTATCGAAAACCATTATAAACCATAGACTTTTTATTATTTGCAGGTAGGTCTTGATAAATAATTGAAATATCTGTGTCCTTCAGATCAGTTTATAATAATCAATGATATAGATTGATTACATATGTGAAATATTTCAAGCCTCTGTATCTAGAAGATTTCAATATTGCTTATAGAGAATAGAGATACCAACTTGTTCTACCCAACCATTGGCGAATGGTTCTAAGTCTGCAGTGAAGAGAACTTGGAGGTTTGGAAGAAACTCATGATCCAGCCAATCAGAAGAACAGGTCATCTAGTTTTATTCTGAATTTTAATCCGCCATGTTGAACGTCAAATGCTGTTCAGTTGCAGTCACAAGAATTGTACCTTGTGAGATAGAGCCGTCAAATAATAAATATTAAAGTTGCACTGCACTTAACCATTAGAAGTTTGCCAATCACACCAGATTTTTTTTCAATAAAGTATCAATTAAACAACCCACCGGTTGTTTAATTTGAAATGTAATGTGTAGGTTGATATTTTTAGTTTTCATTCAAGAGAAGATCCTTGATCGTCTTTCAGATTCATTTTAGAGATCTCAAATCTGTGCCATCTAGTGGTGAAAAGAAGGGATAACCTTTTTAAGTGCAAGACTTGGGATATGGCTTGTGTTTTGCAATGGAACAAAAAGTGCTTGGAACAGTGTATAAGGTTTAGGAGAAGATTGCCTGGTTTTTTTATTTAGTCCGTTTATCCATCCATCTTCGTTCGCTTATACGGTGGCAGCAGTCTGAGCAAGGACCCTCAGAACTCCCTTACCGAGGACATTTCCTCCACCAATCTGGAGACATAATCTCTCCATTGAGTCCTGGGTCTTCCTTGAGGTGTCCTCCTGCCCAGACAAGTCTGGAACAGAAGTCCAGGGGCGCATCTTTTTTTAATATACAAATTTAGTTTTGATAAACAAAATTACAATTTTTTGCCTCTTGCCCAATGTGCCCTGGAGATATGGGGTTAGAAAACTAATGAATCTTCATAACAAAAAGGGGGCAGACGTGCCAACTAAATAAGAAGAGGGATTGTTTCAACTAAACATATTTGACATTTTCAGAGATTTGATGCTCTTTACAGTAGCAGAGTCCTCGTCAGGGGGGAAGAGAGGCTTTGTTATTGGGTGCTCGGAGGTAGGCTGCCTGTGTGCGTCCTCATCAGCTGTACATCCCCGCGCTGGTCGGCGGAGAGTGCTGTGGTACCGAGCAGCCCTCCTCGCGCATCTTCTCTGCTATAGGCGGATGCATAAGCCTCTCGGGTGATGAGACACTCTGCAGGGAGAGGATTTTTCGACCAGGAAAACACTCGCTTTCAGATCGTCACATGGGGTCGATCGCTTCCTGCATCGCGGTTTTTGTGCGTTTCGCTTCTGCAGAATTCCGTCGTTGAGATTACCGTTCCCCGCGCGGCGCTGATGTCACACCTTCTACCGCGATGATAAGCAAAGTTAAGAATGCCATGTCCTCGCTGGTGGGCGGAATTCTCCCGCATGGACACCACCACCATCAGCAGCAGCACGGAGCTACGCAGAACGGCGGAACCGACGGACTGCCGCCGCGCTTCCCCTACAGCAGACCCGAGTTTCTGGACCTTACCCCGGAGCTGCTGCAGTACTCCACCGAGCACGCGTCCAGACCGGTGATCACGCTCAAGAGGGACAGCAGGCTCCCGTGGAGGACGGGATACGCCGAGTGAGTGCTTTTCGAGTCCTTTATGTGAAATAGCGTTGGTTTAAAATGACGAGTGACGTCATTAGCCGAGAAGGTTATATGTCACGCTTAGCCAAGGGCAATGGCCCATAATCACCATCCTCATCCTCCTCTAAGGCCGAGCACTCGGAGTCAGCGGGAATGTTGTTACCTGCACCGATGACGTAGCGTATATGGTTCCCCGAATAATCGAGTTGCCGGGTGTTCTTACGAATTTTGCTACCTAGTTATTTTTGATAACTGCTAACGTATATTTAGCTAGAAAACACAATTAAAGTATTTAAATAGATATACAAATCAAACATATAGTCTATGTATGTTTAAACCGTAATACGACCCACGTAACACAATTTAATAAATCGACTGTTTTTAGAGAATTGATCTCTAAACATCGCCTTACACAAAAAAAGTATTAATAAGTTAATTATGAAGAGAAAAGAGCATATTCGCAATGCTTGTGACGTAGACTTTGATAAAAAAAAATGACCAACGAAATTTGTTTGCGCATGCGTACAACGCCAGGGTTGCAAAATCCGTTAAACACCTGCATTTTAAATATCTTTATTTAATTTTTGGTTGTGAGAGAAAATATATTTGCATATTGGAATGTTCTCACACAGTGTTTTACACTACACTACAGTTAAATGTTTCAAACCTTAGTTCTGTGTTTTTGATAGTTATTGTGGCTTTTAGCTTTGACCACTGCTCAGTTGAAGGAACACTGTGTTAAGCTCACAGGGAACCCTCATGGCGATTCCAAAGAACATTATGTCAGGCTCAAAGGAGACCTTTTGGTGCATTCATGTTATGCTTCAGTGGCGATACAAGAAGCTGCTACTTGCAGAGGGAGTCTTTCTTGTTATTTGTCAAATAAAGAGGAAGCAAAGCTGACTATAACCTTGTGGAGTAATAAGTGCTGTGCTTCAGCAAAACATTATGGTATGTATGTGTATAATGACCCTATAATGGAACCTGAGACATTCTTACAAAGTTGATATCATACTAATTCACCTTATTAAAACTTTACTTGACTGTTTTCTTTCGCTTGGTCCTGTTCATTGATATTGCACCTTATCATCCAGGGTTCTGTAAAGTGTGAAGAATATGCTTGTTTACACTCAGAGATTTCAAGCTTTCGTGAAATTGTCATGATTATGGCACCAGTGTTTCCCCTACCATTTAATTAAGCGGGTGCCACTCCTATTTAAGTCTGGCCATTATTGAATTCTAACTGCAATTATGCGTTCATGCTTTTTTAATTGATGTAATACACGAACAGCTGCAAACCACAACTTAGAAAGACCGCTCATGTCTCCTGCCCTCTCTAGGCCTTTGGAAGAAAGGCCATTGCTGAGGAAAGATGAAGACCATTCTTCAACACTGAGGCCACAATCAAAGCTGAGGAAGTCTTGACTCTCAGTCCTTACATCACAATGATGAAAAGAATGTTTGGTGAAAAATCCATATTATTTAAGGGGGAATTGGCCTGCTCTGTATCCGCATTGAATGTACTTGTACATAGAGAGAACAAGCACTGATTTCAGATAAGCACATGCAGTTAGCCTCTGGTTATTTCATCTATAATTAACTAGAGTACAAGAAGAGAACTTTGTGGTCCTGTGATGACAGCATTTGAACTTGAGTGCATTCTCTCAAGCCTTGTAACAAACAAGCTTTATCGCTGCTAGCTTTAGCATGCATGCTAACAAAAAAAATGCTAAAGCTTGATAGAAAAAAACAAAATAATGAGTTCATTGTCAGTATAGAACTCTCTTAAATGAAGAATTTAATAGAGAATTTGTTTTCTAATAAGTTAAAGAGCAGATATACAGGTGAATAGCAGTTAACTGTCAGTTAATCTTCGAACAGATTATTGAATCACAGTTTAACTACATAAGGTTTATCAAAGAATTTATCTTTAAAATGTCCTCGAATCAATTCATTTACAAATCCTAATTAGGGTCACAAGGGTCTGCTGGTGCATAAAAAAACTATTTCAGGGTGATTCATGACCCAGTGAGAAAATATAAAACCACTTAGGGGGATGCAAGAACCGTTTTCTTCAAGCTGGGGCTCCAGTTGAACATACATTATAAATGGAATAATGTGGGATTAATATGGAAACTATTTGATCATTTTTAAATAAAATGCTAGTCCGATGTGCTTTGATGATGTATGCTAAGCTATGCTCAAATGCTAGGGCAAGATCTAGAGAACGAATGAATGCTAAGGTATGCTAAAAATGCTACGACAAGATATGGAGAATGGCTGAACGCTAAGCTATGCTAAAAATGCTAGGGCAAGATAAGGAGAATAGCTAAATGCTAAGCTATGCTAAAAATCCGATGGCAAGATCTAGAGAACGAATGAATGCTGAGTTATGCTAAAAATGCTTTGGCAAGATATTGAGATTGGCTTAATGCTAAGCTATGCTAAAAAATGCTAGGGCAAGATAAGGAGAATAGCTAAATGCTAAGCTATGCTAAAAGTGCTATGACCAAATATGGAGAATGGCTGAATGCTAAGTAATTCTAAAATGCTATGGCTAAATTTGGAACATGGTTAGATGAAAAGTTATGCAAAAAGTGATATGACCAGATCTGGAGTACGTCATACATAAGTGAGTAGTACATAAATGAGCAGTACATACACAAAGCTCTGTCAAATCTTTAGATCGCTCACATTTTTTACACCCAAACACCCTGCCATTCTCAGTTGGGTACAGCTGAGTCATTCAGTGACTCTAAACCTTAATTTGGCAAGCTGGCAAAGGCAAAGACATCTAGCAACCACCCTGACCACAATTGCTAATGCAACATCAGTGTTCAAGTAAATTACAAGCTTTAGTTTTCTTTAGGGATTGGTTGATAATTAGTTTGAGTCACCTACTACAATTTGACAGATTTTTGGTGCATTGAGTAGCTATGTTGCATTGAATAGCTGCCAGTCAAGAAGTAAATTCGGGTCAAGTTTGGCAGCCCGAGTTATGGAGTGTTAGTGTAGTTTTAAAGCAAGATGCAAGACATGGGCAAAACAATACATGCCTCATAGATTTCATAGGTCTTTGCTCTACAGATTTCTTTAAACTACTCAGTGCCAGGAACTCATTCTCTCTTTCTAAGCACTGTGGGTGGAGGTGATGCATTGCGCATCAGGTTTTTCAAGTTATTTTTACCCTGAATCCCTCTCTTAAGCTCATACTAGCACTGATCATATGAATATCATCACGGATATGCAACACAAATGGAGGTCTAATGCCTAAAATTTGGGCACAAACTTTGATATTGGCCTGGAAAGTAATGTTTAAAAGTGTTCTTTTCTTTTCTTGATGATTAAAACCATCCCCCATGTCTCTATGATTTTTCTTAGTTGATATAGTTGCCAAAGTGGTTGCCATGATAAACAGTCAGGTTGCTATGGAGGGGTCAGTGACATACTATAATGTTTCCTTTGCCACTATATGCTGTATAAACCAACCCCGATGTCTTTATCATTTACCAAATCTGAGATAGAGTTCAGAAAATTAGGTTGCTAGGGTAAACATTTTGGTTGCTAGGGTTATGTCAGTGATGTCATAAACAGTTCTCTATGGTATTTTCGTTTGCAATTTAAATGGCTACAAGTCATAGGTTAATATTTTATTTTTGGAGCATGGGGTTCAAATACTTATGCACAATGTTTTGTATGATCTTGCACATACTGATAACCTCCACAAGTGTGGTGTGTTTGAAGTTTCTATGAGATTCAGTTTGACAAGTTTACAGCCCCATGTTAAGTCAATGGAAAATTTCCCAGGATTCTCAGCAATTTTCTGGAATTCCTTTAGTGTTACCAGTATGAAAAGATACAGTAACCTGAGTCAGACCAGTTTGGATATCTTGGGAAAGGCTGATGTCTGTAGCTCGAACGATCTAGGAGGATATGCGTTTAGAATTTTTTTTCTGAAGCAAAATATGACTATCAATAAGCTACAGAAGGTCAACATTGGGAATTATCCGTTGTCACAGAAAGGATGTGAACACATTTCCTGTTTGTCATGGATTTCATTAATTCGGTCACTATCGAAATGTAAGGTTCTTTTAATATGAGATGTTCATTTGAATTTCCAAACTCTGAAGATCTGTAATCGTCAAGATCTTTGAAACCCCTGTGGATCATTTACAACTTATTACAACTCTAAAAGCTTTTAACCGCCATTTAATGCTGTTAAGTTGGCAACACCAACCCCAGATCTGATTAATAAAATACTTTGACATGCGTAATCACAAACGGTATCTACACAACCACAGTGTAACAGATTCTGTGCAGTCACGGCCTTAGAATTTTTGATGTTTAACTGGAATTGACCAAACTTAGACCAACTGACCAATTTCCGGTCAACTTAGACAAGATTTAGCTTTTTAGTGTTTAGTTGTTTAAGACTAGTTGCATTTTTCTAATGTTTTGACTGGTTTGATTAAAAGAGGGCAAAGCATGACAGATACTGTCAGATACATCTCAAGTGTGAAAACCCTTATGATTATTATCAGCCTTCTGAAACAGAAAATGCTACAGTTTGTCTGTAAATACAATAATATGCAGCCTTAATAAAGCCTTATTTACAAAGTTTTATTAGCTTATTGCTCTTAACAGGGTTTTCCACAGATAGTTTTGCTTCCTTTATATCGTTTACTAGACGTTAAGCTGCTTTCATTTAAAGACAGTAATGTGAAGAAACAAGTTGTGACTCAAAATAACGAAACTTGCTTCAAGGAGATACTTCCTCTTTTGGGGGCAGTTTATAATGGTGCTTTGTCAGCTGAGAATATCGGTGAGAAATGAAAATAACTGAGAAAATATGCTTTCTTGCTTGATTTTGTTATCAAATTTCATATTGAGATGTTTATAAAGTCAGCTTTTAAAGACATTTATTAGTAGCAAGGGTCTTTTAATCAAAAACAAGTTCTTCTGGCTATAAAATCTAAAAAAAAACTGAAGGTAAGAGAGCTATTTTGAAGAATTTAATAATGTGTTGATGAAGACAGACTGTGAAGGACTGGCGACCTGTCCAGGGTGTACCCCCACCTCTCGCCCAATCTGCACTGGAGATGTGTACCCGGCAGACCGCCGTGATCCCAAAAAGAGAATAAGCGTGTTGGAAAATTAACCAATGAATGAAGACATAGTGAAACAAAAATGTCCTGATCGCCCTCCAGTGGATGGCTGCAGTATTATTTTTTACATTTTTGCATTGTAGAGACATTTTAGCAGTGCTAGAAACTACTTAATTAAAAAATTTTGGAGCGATTTATGCATTTTCAAAAATGGCTTCTCAAACATTAGAAGAGAAATCCCTTACATTAGAGAATATCTCATCAGATCTGCTGGGTCATGGCTGCGCCCCCTCCAGCATCTTACCGCTGTCAGGAGATTACGGAGAACACGGCTTTTTATAATCCACATTTGGGAAACAATGGCTTTATTTTTCTGTTCTTTTTAGATTGAAATACTTCTAGAAATTACATCAAGCTGCATTATCAGTGTTATACTACCTACTATCACCTATACTACTACTACAGCTGGGGGATATATTCGATTTTGTTGATTAATTCAAATTGTTTGAAAGAAAATCAGCTTTATCTCTGAACATCTGCTGAACCACTTTCTACACATTAACTATAGACATACTCAAACAACATGCCAGTGAGCAGGGAAGATCTTGTTCAGAATAAAAGCACATTGTCATCAGTAAAATGGAATCTGTATGACTTTCCAGTCAACATCCCCTAACCCTACATCAGCCCAATTGTTGTTGATTGCAAGCTATGGAAGTTCATGTTTTCCATACAAGCAATTTAAACTTAGGTTCAAACGTTGGACTGGGAGGTAGGGAGGACACAGGAAGGGGAGGGGTAGTGAGTGAGTGGTGGTTTATGGTTTTTGGAGCATTTATCGCAATTAAATGCTGGCACATAGTCCTACTTTATGGACATTAGAATAGTCTTAAAGTGGTGGAGCGCACCCCTTGCTGAAAGGTAGGGGAAACACTGTGCTAGCAAAGGTAGCAGTACGACCAGTTAAATGCAACTCATCAAACAGCAGCGTGCAGCCACATGGGAGAAATATTATGTAGTACAAAATGAAAGAGACTGGGGATACACCTGCCAAAAGAAACCCATATATCTAGAAATGTTTACAAATGGTATCACGTATGGCTACTAATCATGGAGTTTGTTGCAATGTATATACTTAGATATGTTATGGTGCCCTTACACACTGTGGAAAATATGTAGCTTCTATTTTAGCTACATATGTGTTACAACCCACTTTGGTGTTAAAGAATTCGGTCGTGGAGCGCACAGTGAGTAACAGTAAGCTAAATAAAACGTCTGATATTTCTAGGAAAACAACTGAAAAAAATTCCAAAGCAAAAACACAATTTATTTACAGCATTACTAACAACAAACCAAATGATCGTTAAATAATAAAACACTCACTAATACAAACAATAGACTTGAACAAAAGATCGGTTTTAAAATAAACAAAATCTAAACACTAGTAAATGTAAGTAAATATAAACACTAAAGAACAACTTTCAAACACTCGTTCATAAAAACACACACACACAAAAAAAAAACACTTTATACAGAGATTTTAACACCGCGTGTGAGAGAGAGAGAAATCCCACAGACCAGTACAGAGGGAAAACGAGATCACAAGTCCGACAGGACGGGGCAAAAGAACGGGTACTGGTAATCTGTTCAGTGTGGCGTGGCAACACTGAACAGATAACCGGAAAGACAGAAGGCCGCACCGGACTGAGACACTGTGAGAGAGAGGGCGAACGAATGCAGAGCAGGCCGTTTTTATAGGCCCGCCCACTCCCCTGATTGGTTGGGTCAGCGCTCAGTCAACTCTCCAAAGCAGTAGACACACACACACAGACAGACACAAAACGCATAATACCCTAAATATAACACTTCTAAATAATAATTAATTCATGATTCTCTGGGAATCATAACGTATGTGTTTTAATTGTGCGTGTATACACATTTTCTTGGGACTTATAATTGCTGTAATGTCTGATCTTGATAAGCCAAATGAAGAACAGCTGTGTAAACCAGGGGTGTCCAAAAAGGACTGAATTGGATGAGAGGAATTATTTCAATTAAAGAATTAAAAATGCATTGTCTAGGCACAAAATGAATTCATTTGAACCTTGATTGTTATTCACTGACATTGGGCAAAGCAAAATGTCAGTTGCTGTGTCGCACTGTTCATGGATCTTCCCGTGTTTTTTTCTTCTGTGGTACATTGAGGAATAAAATCCACTAATCTCTCACTGTATACTTTCATCCATGAATGGATCAGGTCTGTAAGCTCAAACCCTCTCTGTATGCAGGGCTCAGATTACTGTGTCATTCTGGAATATTATATTTTACTCTTTTTTTTGTGCTGATGAAATCCTTGGAATTTAGAAGCTTCATACAGATGCAGAGCTCCTTTCCAAAGGCATTGTTTTTTGTTTTTTTTTCCTGCAAGATTTATATACCTTAGTTTTGGAAAAATCGGGTCATAAAAGAACATTGATTTGAATCTTTTACATTTTATATTAAATTCAGAAAGGCCTTCATTGCATCTATTCATCTCTCGGATTTATTGTTTCGAGTTTGTTGCCACCCAGGCGTTTTATTACAATACAGGAAATTACAGGGACAACGACAGAAAACAAGAGTACACACAGTAGTATTTGCAGATGTGAAAGTGAGTTTACATTGTCATTCCTAATGTGAGCAGGAGATCAATTAGTAAAAGACAAGAGATGGACGGTCAGATGCTGTTTGAATGACCGCAGTGTTTCTTGTCTCAATCAGGGTGATCAATGCTGGGAAGAGCATGCTGAATGAAGACCAGGCCGCATGTGAGCTGCTGTATGTGAGGAAGATGAGCAGCAAGCAGCAGCGCTGCTCCATGTTACTGGAAGATACTGGGGTAAGCCACATTTCAATTAAAGAACATTTATACACTGAGGCCTTGGGAGGAACTTTGAGACTGTCCTCGCTGCAGCCGACAGCACAATTACGTAACAAACATTCTACGCATGCACGGTAATGCCATTGAGTACGTAAAAAAGGTTGCGTCGTAATGGATTTTGAAGCGCATACTCGGGAGTCTATGGTGGAACCCATAGATATTTTATATTCTGATTTAGGCTCTAATATTGCAACTTAATCACGGGTGAATGATATCATTTTAAAACTGTTTTTTCAATATCACTGAATTTCTATTTGATAATAGATTTTTCTCAGCTCTGCCCCATGTTGATGATGGTTTTACCATTTTAAACTCTCCAGCTGTGATGCCCTGTTAATATCGACATGACTGACTCCGCCCACTCTGAAATTAAAAACCGTATGGGTTAGGGCTGAACGATATTTGAAAAAATTACATTGCGATATTTTTTTCCAAACAATATATATTGCAATATTGAGAGCCATCAATCCATTACTATATAAATATATTACATCATATTAGATTTGTTATTAAAATTAGAAAATGATAAAAATAATCTAATGAAGCAATATGTTATTGGAATCAAGATCATGAGCAGTTTTCAAAGCAATATTATTAAGTCAATTTATATAATATCAAAAATGACACTGTATATTGAAAAAACATTGTTTGGAATAAACCCTGTGTATAAAAACTTTTATTACATATGACTGGGATTGAAAAATTCACAAAACTCACAGGGGCTCTTGATGATGGTGTAAACATCTTCTTTCACTATTTACAAGTGTTTTTGGCACTGAAAAATAACACTTTATTGTTTCAAAAACAGCGGAAGAGTGCGAGGAAATAAGGGAAAAAAGACGCATGTGCGCGAATGCGGAATAATAATCACGGACAGAACACGGTAAAACAGTTAAATCTAACACTAATAAACCTATTACTGCTACGAAGACAATGCTTATATTATTATATGCAGTATACATATTATATTTACAGTGAAATCTCCGCTAAACTGTTGCTAAAGCGATCACAGGAAATCAATCACTCATCTGTCAGTGGTCTCCTGCGCTCCTGGCAAAAGGTCTGTTTCTCTCTGTTTGTTGCCGGCCACAGCTACAGTTTTAAAGGGTTCACTTCTGTTGCCGACCCGGAAAAAACGTGCTCTTTGGACTTCCGTGTTATTCCGTGTAACACAGAAATTTATAATCTATTAATGGTGTTCCCGCTCCTGCACGCTCCCGTTGATTTTTATTCCCGTCCCATCCCGATCACGAGATTAATAACAAAAGTTTATCCCATCCCACAGGAATCCCACGGGAATCATGAGACCCACAGGAAATCCCGATAAATGTCATCCTCTATGAGGTGTCACACTGGCAAAGTCGCGCACCTCTTCATCGCGCATTATTAGTAGTGAATGGTTCCTGTGCCGCTGCTCACCGCTCACAATCACTGTGGAGACACGCAGAACGTACATGTCACCCCAGCAACAAGCCATACAACAAACTCGTGTTTTGCTACATGATGCTACCGTTCTATTAAACACCATGGGCTTCTACCGCTCACATCGTATGTTCCGGCGATGTGACTATCGCGCATGCGCACATCGCGATATCGATGTCAAAACAGAATATCGTTCAGCCCTAGTATGGGTGACATCAGTGTCGATAGTTTGTATGATTTTTAAACTTCAAAATCTAAAAGTTTGGATACATTTTCCCCGGTATAAATATACTTTTTGAGTTTAAAAGTTTCATGAATCATTGAAGGGAATTTTGTGATGCAATGAGAACTTCCCTCTGTTGGCAACCGCTAACGTTGCAGTCAGAAATAGATTGAAATTTAAAAACTGTTCAATTGGATTCATTCCCTGAAGTCACTTTGGATAAACGCATCCGCCAGATTCATAAAGATGTAGCAGATCAGTTAAGATCAGGAACGGTTTAGCACTCAGCTCCGTGACAGGCTTGACATCTGTTGCGGCAGGACATTCATTTTGAGTTTAATGAGAAGGAGTCTTCAGCGCAAATGCTGCAATTGTTGTGAAAAGGTGCAAAAAAATCTAAATGTCAGAATTTAACCAATTACTAAATGAATTTAACCAGAATCTAAACAATGCATGAAGTTAAAAATTTAGATTTTCATTACAATTACTCAAAATTTTTTATTTACTTTTATTGTATTTTTTTGTGTGTGTTTTTATTATTAATATTAGAGCATAGCAAATACAACATCTGAAAACATTGACTTAATACATTTTTTTTGTACACTTTATTTGAGTTATTGTTTCGGGTATTAATCTTTATTTCAGTTAGTTTTTAACTTGTTTTTAAATTAATGTTTAATATATATTTATTTTTTCAATGGCCACACATATTTAATTCTCCGTACATTCGTTTCTGTACATTCCTTGTCAGTATCACATGGTTCTGCTGGTGCAAAAGGCAGGTCATCAGTTCACCGCAGGGCCACAATCTCATCACTCTCGCATGGAATTAAGATTAGACAATTAACCTGAAGCATGTGTTTTGAACTGTGGAAGAAACCATGGGAAGTTCCGGCTACAGCACCATTTAATTCAATTTTTATTTCGTTATTTTTGTCTATGTATTTTTAGTATACTTAATTTTATTTATTTATTATTACTTTGAAAATGTGTGCTTGCTATTTAGTTTTTATTTTATTTACGAAAAAATATTTATTATTTACGAAATAAAGCATATAAACAAAGTGCACAAAAAATATCAGAAGTAAATTGTTGAAATAGACAACAGCCGTCATATCACTGCAAACATCAACTAAAAAAACTTTTCCCACTTAAATAAAATGTATTAATACAAAAGTAAAATACAAACAGTTTTCATTTCGTTGGAAGGCAGCTTCAAGTGACGCTGCGCGGCCTTTGGTCGTGTGGTTTGGTTCAGGCAGTACATACGTGTGACCTTCAAAGTACATGTTTGTTTATAAGTCTGATCTCTCTGATCCTCCTCCACAGTCTGACCCTCGTGTCCCTCTTGTATTACCTCAAAACGACACATGTAATCCAATGAGGAAAGCTGTTCAGGTCTGATTGATTAAACCTTCTCCTTCCCTAGTATTAAACACACAGCGGAAATGAGTAGTGATGCAACATCTGTTTAAAAGGGCTTTGGAAATGTGTATTTGAGTTCCAAAATGCTTTAAATCCATAAATTCTAATTCTGTATCAAAATGGCAAAAGCTTTTCTCTTTTGGAGAGCGGCAGGAGATTCTGTGCGCCTTTTTTAAACCCAGCAAGCCCTCCACTCGAGTTCAGTTTGTGTCATTTATTCATATATATTTAAATGTAATAATAATATGCTTACTGGGAAGACTTTACACAACTAATCTCCTATAGAAACTTGCCGTAATGCTATGATGCTACAAGAACATGATAAGAATGAAATGAGTGATAATGAGTGTTGGTTAACAAATGAGGGGCAGCATTTTGTACCATTTGAAGATGGTGCCTTTAACAAGAAATACAAATGGGGATCATCTGCATAATAGTGGAAGTAATTATGATGTCTTTAGAAAACTACAAGGAGTTTATGCACAGATTAAAAAGTAATGGGCCTAGAACTGAACCCTGTGAAGCTCCACATGTAAGGGATACAGCTGAGGAGTAGCAATATAGTGTATTTTGTTGCCACACTGTTACTAAGGTGTTTTAACATCTTGACATTCTATTCCTCATTAGTTAAAAAGGAGTGGGCCTAGAACTGAACCCTGTGGAACTTCATGCGTAAAGTAATGCATGCTCAGTGTCGATGAAAATTAAACATCCCTAACCTGCTGACCTCAGCCAAATAGAACATCTCTGTGATCCATCAGGGTGAAGATAGAGAGTCAGGCTTTATCATCCAATGTCATTGTCTGAAAGGTAAAAACTTTGCATAAATATGTACATTTTTTAATAAATAATGTGGAAATCCCACCTGTTGAAGAGTTGAAGCAGGAAGTTTGACACCATGTTAAACTGCATTTGACAGGATACTATAAGCATTATCGTGTATTTTTAGTATTTTACTTATAATTTTGTGGTTGCTAGGTTGTTGCTTCACTGTTGCTAAGGGGCTTTAACATCCTGATATTCTGTTCTGAATGAGTATTGCTACACAGATTTGTACCCTGGGGTGTTGCTACACACTTAACATTTTTAAGCCTGACACTGTGCGATTAGAATAGTTTTACTTGGAGTAGCAAGACCCAAAGTAGTGGGCCTAGATCTGATCCCTGTGGAGCTCCGCGCGTAAGGAATACAGCTGGGGAGAAATGCATGCCCAGTTTCATCGAAAATTAACCATCCCTAACCTGCTAACCTCAATTAATAGTACATCTTAAGGATCAACTAGGGTGAAGACAGAGTCAGGATTTCTCATCCATCGAAAGGTAGAAAAGTTGCATAAACGTGAAATTTAAAATAAATAATGTGGAAAACTGCCTAGAAAGGTTGAAGCAGGGCGTTTGATGCCATGTTAAACTGCAACTAAATGCATATGACTGGGTAATTTTAGCAATATAGTGTATTTTGATAACTTTACACATCATTTTACACATAATTACACTGTTGCTAAGGTGTTTTGAACATTTTAATATCCTGATATTCTGTTCCGCATGGGTGTTGCTACACTGATTTGTCCCCAAGCAGTCAAGTTTATTTTTAGCTTAGTGCTTTATGATTACTACCGTTTTATGAACGCTAATGTGATCCTGAGCGGAAGCAAGGCCTCCAATGCTAAGTGGCTAGATTTGTTTTGTTAATCTGTTTTTAGCATGCCGCTTAATGGTTGCAAGGGCATTTATTTAATCTCGTTGACATATAATGTGAACAAATTACTTGATGAGATCTCACTTGTTTGTTTCTTTTATTGAGGATGGTACACACAGCCTAAAACAGGCCACTAATCAGTATTTCCTCACGGGAGTTTGTTAAGCAGGACAGTGACTGCTGTCTCGTTTCGCTTTTACTAGCATCACATGACGGCCCTCCCCCTCTTAATACCCTCTCTCAACCCCTGTAAATCAATTACATCATCCTATCATCTGCTGCGCTGTCAGTCTGCAAGAGCCTGTGTTTGGACGAATAGATAAAAGATAGGCAGGACATGTATTCTTTGAGTCAAGCTTCGGAAGTCTAGCAACAACCACTGGCTAATGTTGTAGGGAACTCGAAAGTGAGCCTTGTTCTTAGGTGAGTGAGCAAATGCTAGTGCACTTAGTTAATCTTGTCAACAGGTAGAGACGTTGTGCAAAAAGATCCAGATGCCACCATGTGGTTTAAAAAGCCTCTGCATGTCGGCGTGCAAAATTCATTATTATTGGTTCAGTGTAACATGTCAAAATTAACGCAATTAACGCGGTTGCATTTTTTTTGTATTTTTGTATATATTAATGCCTTTATTTTCTGCATTTTATAGTTCCCTCCCATTTACTTCCGATCAGAGTTCCATCACATGATCGTTCATGTATATGAGGGTGGTTT
>SRMA01025999.1:19622-52812 GCA_007224835.1 Danionella cerebrum | reverse complement strand
ATGTTCGTTTTTTTTTTATTTTCTATTTTGAACTGATTGGATGCCAGTTTCTTTTTGGTACAGTGTCATAAGAAGACAGGAGCTAACCGCATGTGTTTTCTCTGCAGGACGATCTTATAGAAAAGGAGAAAGAGTCATACAGCATCTCAGGGGGCTGCTGTGCCTTGGTTGCCATTTACTTGCTGGGAAAACTCTTTGTAGCCAACGCTGGAGATAGCAGGTTGGAGTCTAGCGAATAGGCAGTAACAAGAACTAGGGAACTAATCGTAATCGCCATTCAGAAGCTATAATCGTTCACGTTTTTCCAGGTCAATTCAATTACTTTCCTTTTAAAAACAGTACCGCGTGTGGAGACACGTGACCTCGCTCAGTGAATGTTTATTCAGGCAATGTGTGCCGTAATTTCAATAGTCACAGATAGTAGATTGTGTGTGTTTCCTTCAACAATTTTAATAAAGTAATCTAAAATGAGAGCATAAATAGTATTTATAATAAAATAATCGTTCAATAATCGTAACCGAGCTAAAATATTCAATTAATTGAGATTTTGATTTTAAATAAAATTGGTATTTTCATAACTTTTTAATTACGTCATTACTCTTGCAATGTTCATTTGAAACCAAAATATCAAAGCTAATAACCTTTTTGAAACCTGCACATTAAATTTGATATCAAAATTAAACAATAGGTGGTTTGCATCATTCCTGCTTAATTCAAGACAGCTAATTTGATTGGCACATGCATCTTCAAGGATTAATTGTTCTGTACTTCTGACAAGTGATTATATTAACGAGTTTAAATGACAAAATGCTTATTCTTTTCAGAGCCATAATTGTTCGTAACAGTGAGGTCATCCCCATGTCGACTGAATTCACCCCAGAGAGTGAACGGCAGCGATTGCAGTACCTTGTGAGTTACTCTCTAACCATTCCTGTCCATTTTTGTTCATTTCCAACCCTCCTTTTATGAACACCTGTGCTGGGTTTGTCCAGGGTTTCCTCAAACCAGAGCTACTTGGGAACGAGTTTACACATATTGAATTCCCCAGACGCATCCAGCACAAGGAGCTCGGCAAGAAGATGCTCTTCAGAGACCACACCATGACTGGCTGGTAACGGGATCTCATGATTAAAAATTGTTATGCCATTTTATGCATTTAGCAACTGTTATATTAGCCCTAAAAGATGCAGCGTATTGGTCATGACATCCGTTACAATGTGAACCAATGGAACAGTGATGACGTCATCCTGTAATTAGCATAAACAGTGTGATTTGCTAATTGCAATGCCGCCTATTTTTTCAATGCCATAGAACAAATGTGCATGTATCATGTCTGAAAATAAACACACATGGGATTATAAAAGATATACAAATAAAATATTTATTTTATTCTTCCTTCTGAGAACAGATCGCAAGAGTCTCTGAATAATTCTTATTTTTCACCCTTAAAAATTTGGATAAAAAGTTGCTAGCAGTCTGAAAAGTCGATAAATCTGGCAACATAGTCGATACGTTGGCAACACCACAAAAGAATCGTGCGATTTGGAACTATAATCATCATGAGACAAGTCTTACTTGTCATTAGGAATTAAATTGCTGCACGACAAAAGAAACCTTAAAAATCATTAGGAATGTTGTTTGTATGTCATTAGTGGTCTTTAAATATTTTATTCAGGTAGGAACCTTTATATTTCCATTTTATTTAGTTTATATTTTCAAACTTAAACATTGAGTCACTCAGCTCTCGGTTTTAACACATTTCAATGATTGGCTATAGCCTCCGAACCCTTTATCGGAAACCTATAGTTGCTGTAACAAACATTACTTACATAGTTTTGAAGTTTTCTATGATATGATGTAGCTTGAAGTTCAAATACAACTTTAGAGGGACGTCAGTGTTTAACACAAGAGGATTAAAGTTTTCAGTGGACTGGTGACTATTAAAGTAACAAGTCTGTGCAAGGGATTGTGGAAAATGGAGTCATGGTTTGATCAACTACATTGTTTCGGCTGCTCACCATTACACTCTGCATCACATCGGGTTAAAATACTGGTTGCCAGACTCATAATCCTTCATTAGCATTTATTGAGAATGTTTGTGCTCTCATTTCAGGGCGTATAAAACGATTGTAGAGGAAGATCTTAAATTTCCTTTGATTTATGGAGAGGGGAAAAAGGTAAGTGAATAATTCACTTTTTCTTCACCAAAGTTTATCTGCAAAAGCACTCGAGTGTGTAAATTAATTTTATTTTAAGCTCTGTATTAGTCACATTTTTCACATTCCTAACACTAGTCTAATGAAGCTGTCTGACACTTTTTTCCCGAACACATTTTCAAGGCTATTTATTGTGCAGCAGAAACAGTGACGCGCTGCAAATGGGAATTTCTAAAATGCTCTACTAGTTGTTAGGCAGAAAAATGTTTGAACCTTTGACTTCAATCAAGGGTGATGTGTTTTTGTAGGCTCGAGTCATGGCTACCATTGGAGTGACACGTGGTTTGGGAGATCATGACCTGAAGGTGTACAACTCCAATATTTACATCAAACCCTTCTTGTCCTGTTGCCCAGAAGTGAGTGTTTTATTTTTTATCTGTGATAAAAGAACACAAACTTAAACTATTTCTATTAAGCAATAAAGTAATTATTGAAACAGCACACTCAAGCTACAGCCACCAAACTTTGGCAAGACATTCAAACTGTTCTGACTCAGGTTTCTATAGGTTTTCAGACTGGTACCACTAAAGGAATTCTACTGCAAAAATTTCCATTGACTAAATAAAGGGTCAAACTTTGAAATGCAGAAACTTAGAGAAACTAGGTCTAGGTCTAAATCAGCGTGTGCAAGAACATACCAACATCTGTTCAAAATCATTTGAGCCCTTGGCTCTAGACAGGGTTAAATATTTGCCATTGGCTTATAATTCCCATTAAAAATAAATGGGAAATGGCAACAAAACCATCTTCAAGATGAAACATCATAGAGAAACTGGGGTATCTGTATGCTAATCATAGTAACACATTTCAAACATTTATGACACATTGACCGCTCTCTAGCAACCAAACATTTTACCCTAGCAACCACACTTTCTGAACTCTATCTTGGTTTTGGTAAATGATAGAGACATGGGGGTTGCTTTATATAAGTTATATTGAGAAATGGAACATTGCATAATGTTACCGACCCCTCCATAGCAACCTTTTGGGCATATCACTAAATTATAGAGACATTGATTAGCCACACTGATTCCACCATAGCAAGCAAAACATTCTACCTTTGTAAGCCAACATCAAAGTTTGTGGACAAACTTTAGCCATCTAGTTTAATATAAAATCGTATTCGTTTTACACCTTTTGAATAAGTGGAACCTATGTACACAACACAATAGTCATTTTTTTTACTACTACCACTAATAAAATGATTTATGGTGTAGCTTGTGAAATAAATTGGCACCTCTTCCAAAACTGAAGCTGAAGTGTTTTATTTAAACCTGTTTTCCATGTGGATTTCTAGGTGAAGGTGTACAACATGTCTGAGCACAAACATGGCTCTGATGATGTCCTGATCATGGGTAGTGATGGCCTGTGGGATGTTACCACTGATAGAGATGTTGCCGATGCAGTATCAACTTTTCTGTCTAGCCGTGACCCCAGTGACCCCTTAAGGTAACCACCCCGTCATTTTACTAACCTATTATCTTATAAAAATTCACTAACCTTTTATCGTATGAAATCATTTTGAACTTGTGGTTCAGGTAAAGTTGTTGGGCAACTGAATGGAGATAAGGGATAGGGTTAGAGTGCATTAACTTTATATTATAAAAGTGTGACCAAATATTATAATATTTGGTCACACTTGCGCATCTAAACTACCGTGATGTGGTGTCATTACGTCAATATCAGTGTGCCCTTATGTTATCAAGCCAATCCTAACAAATGCTAGCACCATTTTTCACATGTTTGTTAAACCAACTGAACAAACAGAAAATACTAATGAAGGTGAGATTGGTAAAAATCAATGATTGGTAAAAATTTATCAATATGTCCCCGAATTATAGCTAATTTGAACTAAATTTAAAATTGATAATGAGATATGTTGAAAGGGCTTAAAGGCCAGACCCCTAGGGGCACCACCTTTAAACTGTGCTCTCAACTTCATTTCCTGATTATGTACTCTGTTTTAGTTTCAAATATATTACATTTGTTTGCACATTGCTCAAAAGTAGAGACACAGCTGTCATTGAATCCACCTGTAGACAATCACCCCACTGTATCAGTCACCCAATCAGGACACTCCTCCAATCTATCTCCCTTTGTTAAAAGGCTCATCCACACACCACCTTAGTTGTCAGATCTACTGTTCACGCACCCCAAACCTTAGATCCTTAGCCTTTTTGGCCTTAACAGCTTCCTGCAAATGACCATGTTCACAAAGTTTAACTTACGTACATTTTTTTTAAGTAAAAAAAAAGCCTCGCTGTTGAACATGCCATAGGACTTAAGATTAGAATGATGGAGTTAGGAGATGAACAGATAAATCTCTTCAAAGTACGACACTTTGAAAAAGTAGCTATTTTTAGATTTGCAAAAATCTCTGGAAATGCAATCTATTTTACTTATTTTTAACTTGTGGCACACGCTACACATGAAACACGTTAGGTGGCACTAGAGAGCCATTTTCAACAATCCCAAAACAGACAATTTTCACCAATTCTGACATGAGTTTGGAATTCTGTGACTTTTCAAGCACCCTCAAAAATGTGCAGCAAGTCACAAAACAATAATACTTTGAGGAATTACAATAGGGTTCCACATATCATCGGTGCTCAGGCCTTAAATATTTAGTCATCTCTCTAAGGGATAGCAAATCTGAGTTTTATGTATCGTTCAAGTCTAATATAAGGCCACTGTAAATTTTGAACACTGCAAGAAAAACAGTTTAAGGACATTTTCTGAATAGACAGACCAGTATTTGCTTTCATTTCATTCTTTTGTAATGTATAGAATTTGGCAGCATTTAGGCTGCAGCCCAATGCGACCCAAATCCGTCTGAATGGCTCAATTACAATATTTTTTCAAATGTGACCCATGTTGCTTTCATATATGGTCCTAGATCTGATGCGTATCTTATCTTTTCAAAAGTTTATCCTGGTCTCTTTCATCTCAATCTTCACCTTAATAATATTTGATAACACATTAGCCACAAAACCACTATCAGAGCGCTCAGGTCATTATTTACATTCGGAAACAGCATGTTACGTCACGGTGTTATCTCCTCTTTTATGCATGCGTGTTGCATTGGAGTGGAAGAAATTTATACACTGGCGTTAGTGCGAACATAGCCTTAGATTTGCTTGTTTCTCCATGTGCTTCCATTGTAATCTTTGGGTGTTTTGATCTGCCATCGTCCAATAGCAAATCATAACATAACTAAACGCTGGTTTGATTCAATTTGGCTTTCAATGGGACACAAAATGTAAACATTTCTGTAATAACTCGTGAAATCTAACAACGTGGAATTGTTTCAAAGGTACACTCTAGCAGCACAAGACCTTCTGATGCGGTCACGTGGAGTCCTGAAGGAGCGAGGTTGGAGGCTGCCTAATGAAAGACTTGGCTCAGGTGATGACATCACCGTGTTCGTCATCCCATTGGCCGGAGCAGAGTTAGAAACATGACCAGGCTGCCACACCGTCTCTGGACAAGCACACCAGGACACGCTCTGGCTCCATCCCAGCTAAAGGGCTAGGAACACCAAGAAATCCATTTTCAGATGGCTCAGATATGTGCCACTTCATATCCTCCTCCGTTTTCTTCTGAGTCACACAACAAACATCATCAAACCCTTGTCAGGTGTGAGATTTAATCATCAAGTGCCATTCCTCTCGCTCTACATTTCCTTTTTGATTTGCTGGATGCAATTTCAGGGGATGGAAGGCAAAGTATTCTGTAACATCTAAGAAGCTATGAATCTGGATACGCTTGGCACAGGAAAGAGTGGTAAACAAAATCAAATAAGAGAAATAAAAACTGATGCACTTTATCGTTAGCAGAGTTCACTGCTAGTTTTATTTCCTTACTATTCTGACTGTCCAAAGAATGTTTCTGTTTTCTAACGCAAAATGCAATCAAAACACAGGGCATTGTTTTGTTTAAATCTGAGATTCATGCAGTGCTTCAATTTATGGAAGGAATCTATCTGTCTATATTCTGGAAGCATTCAATGTAGAACTAGTCGATTAAAGCTAATTCCCCTCCAGAAAGCCATGTACAAATAACCCAAAACATCCTGTACAGGGTGAGTCATTCACCAGGCTTTCGTTATCCAATCAGGTTGCTTGAACTGCTGTAGATTTGTTATTATAGACTGTTTTTTTTTTCTGTAGATGAATCCTAATTTTGTCTATCAAGTCAAGCACCTCAGATCCAACCATGGAGATCCAAACCTGAGAAACCCAGACAGTTGTTTTTTTTTTACATCTTGAATGTAACTTGTTTCCTTTAACTGATGTCAGTCTTGTGTTTGTGTCATATAGAGTACATAAATATATAGATATATATATAATCATATATTGATTTCTGCCTTTTGAATGCTGAATCATTGTCAAACGATTGCTCTTTGAAAATGACTTGACTACTTCTAAATAAATCTATCATTTTTTATAATGGCTGTGTGCTATTTTTAGGAAAATTCAATCACCGGCCACTTTATTAGGTACACCTATTCATTGCATTTCATCATGCATTTCGGCCAAAACGATCTTCTGCAGGTCAAATCGGACCTTAAAATGAGGAAGAGAGGTGATAAAGACACCAACCCTGAGGAGGTTGGGCTACAGGAGCAGAAGCCACTCCTGTCACTAAGAACAGTAATCTGAGGCTACGATTCGCACAGGCTCACCATAATTGGACAATTGAGGATTGGAAAAACGTTGCCTGGTCTGAGTCTCGATTTCTGCTGTGACAATCGGATGGTAGGATCAGAATTTGGCGTAAATAGATTAGGGTGCTGGTGGTATCATGGGCTTGGCACACTTTAGGCCAATTGCTAACAATTTTCCCAAAACGTCCCAGCTTACCTGAGTATTGTTATTGTCCATCCCTGTATGACCACAGCGTATCCATCGTGCAATGGCTACTTCCATCAGGATAACGCACCATGCCATAAAGAGTGAATAATCTCAGACTGGTTTCTTGATAAAGAGTTCACTGCACTCAAATGACCTCCACAGTCACCTGATGTCAATCCAATAGAGCTCCTTTGGGATATGGTGGAACGGGAGATTCATTACTATGTAATGCTATCAACTCTTTGAGGAATGTTTCCAGTACCTTGTTGAATCTATGCCTTGAAGGATTGAGGCAGTTCTCAATGCAAAAGGGGACCCATCTCGGCACTAGCAAGTTGTACCTAATAAAGTGGCAGGTGAGTATTGCTGTATTTACGGTTGCCAATTTCCTGAAGTTGGAATTGTCATTGTTTACATATTTAAAGTGCTGAGCGGCCTCACCAGGGATCTTTGGGTCATGGCCTAGTAGGGAGCATGCATGGAACCAGGATTCCAGGAAGCTTACAATTTCAATAGACTTTGGGCAGCAGGGTGGTGGAGAGAGCAGGGCTGCTGGGTCTCAGTTAGAAGGTCATTTAGCTATTTCCATGATGTCTCGTTAAGTAGCATATTCTATTATATTCTGCTTTCCTTATCTCATTTTTAAAACACAAGGATAAGACCCAGGATTGACTCATGAACTGAGAAACCAAAAAGTATTGGATCTTATGATGCATAAGCACTAATGGAATATCACAGCTACTTAAACTGTCACATCCAGACATTGGACCATTCCTAGTAGTGATCCACAATACACGGTTCTCTTTTACTCTTGTCACCAGTAAAACAAAAACAGACACAGCTAGCTACATTAGAAGATGCACTGGTCCAGATCCGACAACAAAACAAAATGTTCTACCTACAATCTGAGCATATTCTAAATTAATGGTTAACAAAAAGCGATCCAGTGTATGTAAGAAATATAGAAACTGCTCTGTATTTGGAAAACCAACAAAGATGTCATATAAAATATATAAACTTTTTTAGAGCATTAGATTAAGAAGTCATGCATATTCAACTATAGTCCAGTTAGAGAGAAGTGTCAAATGTAGCTGAGTGAGATACCCGCCAACTTTGGCACTAATGCTGAACCCTGGAACCTGTTTTTTTTTTTTGTTTTTTTTTGAGGCAACGTTTCTGTCTTGGTCACGCTTGTATAAAGTAGTAATGAATTTGAGCCATCCAGTGATTAATCGGCTAGTTCTGATAAGCTCCACCCAAACCTTTACTGTAAAAAATGATTTTTTGACTGTTTTTTTTAGAATTCTGTAGCGTTGTAGCAAAAAAAAAATAAAACTAAATCTGCCAAGGACTTTCCTTGAAAGTACTATTTAAACTTTCTTGCTTATGGTGTTTCACCCACAGATGCCAGAAGATTGTTTCAAACAAACCTTAGAACCTATGTTGTAATAGTAATTAGGTATTATACATTTGTTGCCCCTTTTGGCAGTTTTGTTTTTTTTTTTAGATTTGTGAAGACCTCCTGCAAAGAAACAACTGCCACTGACGTGAACCTCAGATTTTCATTGAAAGTTCTAATTAAACTTAAGTATTTAAAGCTTCCTATCTATGGTGTCTCTCCCACAGATGCCAGTACATCGTTTTGAACAAATCTTAGAACATATCCGCTCTACATAGTAATTAGGCACTGCTTAATTCTGTATAAATAAACAAATAGTGAATACAATAATAATAGTTTGTGTTTTTTATATAAATACTACGTATTACAGATCAATAAGGGGACACGAACACTCTACGTCAGAGACACGTTAAGCTAACGTCTGGTTTGTTCAGAGCCCTAATCTAACGTCTTTTAGACGTTTTTGGCTCTGTGGATGTTCATCGTGGTTTAATGTCAATAAATCTTGTAATGTTTTAACCATTTTTTAAACAGCAAATCTGTAGATTATTATATTTGGTGCAGGTCAAACAAAAGCTTGAGACTATGTTCTTGAACATTCTTGAACGACAGCGCCTCCCCGAGAGCTTGCCTCGTCCATGGCCGGGAATGATGTCACCATTACCGGTGGCGGAGGCAGGGAGGGAGGGACCGCAGGGAACGATCCTCCTCGTCGAGCCATACATACTTTATTGAGTCCGCTGAGGAACTGCGGGCGGGTCTTCCGTGAACAGAACACTTTCTCTAGGCAAAAATACCGAGTAATTTCTTCACAGTTTCGTTCAAAACTTGGACACACGCGGAGAATCCAAGGTCCGGACGGAAAAGGTAAGGTTAACGTTAATTAACGTTAAGGTTTCGTTGTTTATCATTTAAGGCGGACTTCAGGAATGTCCGTTGGAAATTACGGTTTGAAGCGAGCGGCCGTTGACAACCTGGTTGTGTTTATAACGTTGATTCTTTTTATATGTAAGCTATGCATAAAATATATTTATTCGCATAAAATAATACATTACAAAGTTGATTGAGTCTCCGCTATTTGTGGTCGTTTGTAAATCAACTTCTTCGGTCAGAATTAAACAGAGCTGTATAAACTTTTATCCTAATACTGACAAATTCACCAACCTGTTGTTTTACGGTAGTTTTTAAAACTATCGTCTTAAAATTTGCCCCAGGCCAAAATCTGTGTAAACCTAAAGCTAAACCTAATTTCATATTATTACATTTGCATATACTAGTGCATTAGCATAGTCCTAATTTACCTTTTTTACCATTAGGTATAGTCACAATTTTTGTGTAAAGAAAAGACGCTGGTTTTAATAGTGTTTACCTCCAAAAAATTGAGAATACTGAGGATTAACTTCTACATCCAGCATGAGGTGGGATCAGCAGGAGCTAAGGATCCTTTAAAGGGCCAAAATTCTCTGTTGTACCAAAAGTCACAAGATGGCGTCCATAAAACCATGGTATATTAAATAAAAAAGGATTAGGGTTATTTTTCAATATATGAACAATGAAAAAGACAAGTATATAAATTTTAGTTCTGTGCTTTTAAACTAGACACTTCTTTTTTGTTTTCATTTCACGTTAAGAAATTGAAATATAGAGTTTGTTTGTTGATCACCAAGAACAAGCTCTTCTCAGATTGCTTTGGTTGTGATGTCACAAACTTTAGGATCCCACCCAGAACACTTGATGAAGACTTCAGATTAGCTGATGCATTTATTTGCTACGCATGTGGGTATTTAAAAATAAATCAAAATACTCACCTGGTCCTGATTATTTTAACCTGCTGTCAAATCAGCATTTTCAGTTCCACGAATAATATCCAAACTTTCCCAAAAATGTCTTTTGCTGCTTTTCCATGTGTCATTCGGGGGTTTTCCACCACATTCTGTACTCTTTAGTTGTACTTTTATCTCCTTTCATTTGGATCAGCTTCTGAAAACAGACAAAGTTAGGCCAATGTGATGCTTTTCTTTGTTTGGAAAGAGACATAACATCCTGGTGATTGCTGACTGGCCAGAAAAAATCGTTACTGTATGCATCATTACAGTGTGCGATTAAAAATGATGCATAACCATCTGTATAACCGCATAACCAATTGAGCCTTCCATTTGAGTGTTAAACCACCACATATCACTCTTTCGACAGTCTCCATTGTCCGTGTTGTGTGTGTTTAGTCTTAAAAAAGTTGCTCTGAGCCAAAACTGGGCGTCAATGGAAATACAAAAGCGAACCGTGGCGAGTATAGCTTAACCATATCAAGCAGAGTCGTGCTGTTACTAAAATCTGGTAGAATTTATATACTCCTAGACTTCTGATGCCAAAAGAACAGGAACCCAAGATAAAGATTGTTGTCATTGTTTGCCTAAAGTTGATCTATTCAGTGCATTATCTTTTTCTTTTGGTCACATGCTGCTTTTCATCGAGTCATTGGCTCACTTCGTTACTTCATGTACAAAATACATTCAGGAACAAGAGGAAGTCAGAGATCCGGTCCTTATGTTCAACACACATATTTTAATTACATTGCTTCATATATTAATAATAATAAATTGTAAGAAAGCTATAGGCATATTAAAGTATAGGTCTTCTGTCGATAAAAGCATTTGGTACAGCCTCACAAGCTTAACCTGAACAAAACCTTCTCATGTTTAAGTAGTTGATAATAATATTATTAGTAATGAACAAGCGCTTAATATTTGACCCTAAATTGTTCCAGAAAATGGTTTGAAACTCGTAATTCCCATATTTATTCTCTCTTAACTGTGGACTTTGAGCTATAAGCCACAGCAAACACTTGGTTAGCTTTCAATTGTTGGCATTGGTATCTGAGTACTTTGTCCAGGTTGTGTAAGCCTATAAAATATATATTAGTATTAGTAGCAGCCTATTAACTGATTTTATAGAATAAAGTTTCATCATTCATCTTTTTATCTCTAATTATACTCATTTATAGAATTAAATTATGTGTGCACAGACTGTGAGAGTTGAGAAAAATCTCAAAACAACCAACCTAACAAAATAGATTTTTGACTTTAGTGAGTTTTAGTGACCCAAAGATTTTAATTAGTTCAGAAACGTGTATCATCAGATGGATTTGAGTTTCTCTTTTAGTCTCTTTTCAGACTTCAATAAAGATTCAAGAATTCAGGGCTCTAAAGTTCACGTCTGTAACCTGAATTACCTGATGCTTTATCTTTTGTGAATAGTTTTGAAGCCATCTTTGATGACTCATTCAGTGTTTACTGTGATTACAAACAGGATTACCGTAAGGGATACACTAAATGCTCAGTAGGGGTATCAATGGAGCCCCAAAGCCCACAAACTTTTCCTCATATAAATGAATATGTTTTTATGATTTCAACTGCCTCATTGGGCAAGACAGAGCTAACTTTTGTTGTTCAATCACAACGCATCTGTTTCTTCAAAACAAGATGTCAAAATCACAGGATTGACTTCATTTATTTGACCACTTGTTCACCTTATACTCTATTTCTTTTAACTAGAGGGTTGTACACAAACTGTGATGTTGGCTTGTAAAAGTCGTACTTATAACTATTTTGAAATTAAGGTAGAATTGCTTGCTAAATTGATTGCTATGGTAAACAGTGAGGTTGTTATGGGGGGGTCAGTATATACCGTATATATATAAATATATATTAATATTTATTTAATTCCATTAAAAAGTATATAATACATCATTATATTCTGTCAATTATTTTAACTGTACTGCATCACAGTACTGTAATTATGTTTACACGACTAAAAGGCCTATTTAGAGGTGTGAATCATCTGTGGATTCCTGGCATTCATGTCTATAAGTGTATGCTCACAAGGAAGTGTCACTAATCAGCTTTTAGATCAGTGATTCACCTCACAAATGTTTTTATGTTTGTATCGAAGGAATTTCAGAATTAGATTTTTTTTCTAGCTCAAAATGAAATATGACTTTCTTGCCAGAAAAAAAAAGTAAATGGCAAAATGTTCTCGTAACTTTAATTAACCTCTTAAGCCCTGAGGCCTATTTTCCGAAAATCCTATACTTTTACTTTTTAAGGCATTTCTCAGCTTTTACAAGGCCTAAACTGCAAATCTTGGTATCAAAATAAAGATAGGTTCTTGGGGAGTGGTGTGGATGAGTTAATTTGACAGTCAAGAACACTGGGTAAGAGTAATTGATGTTGGAATGGCCAAAAAATGAACTCCGCCTAAAAAAAAACACGTTTCCTCCAATATCTCCTTATTTTACTTATAACGAAGCAAATAAACACAATCAATTGTAACCACTACATGTCAAGAACATCTGTAGCAAGTTTGGTGTTCATACTACAAGAAACTAATATTCTGTAAAGGTTTTGATTGAACAAAGTTCAGGCGTAATCCATGTTGGCACAGTTTGGCACAATTTGGCACAATAATTGAAATATGGAAAAAATCTTGTCCAAAGCTTCAGCTACGTTAATAGTCTTCTTTTGTTGCTTATGGGACATGATTTCAGCAAAAAAAACTCCTAAAGAAACGCTGTAAAAGGGGGGTAGAAGCTCATTTAAGCCATCTTGCTGCGCTTTTGGGAACCTTTCATTCACAAACGCTTTCGACGTCGAGCTTCTGCGTGTCCCTACCCCCCGACCATCTGTCCAATCCGGAAGCTCTATATATCGCTGGAAAGCTCTGATTCTGAGGCAGCCAATGATGACAACCATTTTGAGACTGACGGGACCGCCGACGAATCACACGACGCGCAGCGTGGAGAGACCACCTCTTACGCACGGGGAGTCATTCCATATTTGGTGACGCCATGACGCCACAGAGCTACAGAAATAAACAAAAATGGCGTTTGCGCGAAGCTATCGACCGGACATAACAACAAACAGACTTTTATCGCTATGGAAATAACTTTTTGTTGAAAAAACGGCAAAGGTAAGACAAGATTTACATGCTTGCTTGGTTTTCGCTGGCGTTTTTTTCGTGGAACTTTCGCTCCCTGCTCTGAAATACTTCATGCAATGTAAATGAGTTGCATATCGCTGAATTCAGCTGGTTGTTAGCTTTCATTTGATGCCATGGTTTTGGTGTTTCCGCTTATATTGTGGATACATATCGCACATAAACAAAAACGTGGTCATGAATTATACTCCGGACATGTTGTTGTTTATTTGCATGGCGTTCGAGCTGTGGTTAACGAATATGAAATTGAATTAGATACGCTTTTAGAGGAGTTTCCGCTGAACACAACAGTATTTAATATGTGGGGGTTATTCTCAGGGTTCGTGAGCTATGAGTGAAAATGTAACGCACAAGGGGGCAAGTCCCCGGTACCGGGGACTCTCGGGCTTAAGAGGTTAAGACCAACCATTTCTTTTAAGCGGCTTCATGTACACCTTTCATTGTATATGAAAACCAGTTCTCCTTTCTTTCAGTTCTTTTCATAGACCAGTGGTTTTCAAACTTTGTATGCAAACGCCTTAAGATTTTATCGGCTCAAGATCATCAAGTCGTGAAATCTCGTGTTTACTCCAACATCGAAACATTAACATTTGTGCTGTTTTTGGGCTTCCCTTAGCTCCCTTCCAGTAGGAGAAAAAAAATCCCAGAATTTCCTGTGGGTGATTGGAGCTTTGTGTGAGAAACAGAAACACAGGCCGTACTAAAAATACTCTCTTTCAGCTCCAAGGAAGCGCATTCTGATGTGGGTCTGTTGATAAGTGTTTGTGTTAACATGGATGGGAGCTGGAAGAATAGATGAATATTCGGGAGCTTGGAAACAAGGAACAGCTGTGCACAGATTCCTCATAGTTGTGGGACAAATCTCTTATCGCCCACATAAACACACAAGCACAACACAGTCATTGCCTTTGAATTTACACATCAAATAAATTATACAATAATATAATAATCTGATTTCTAAAGAGATCTTGTTAACAATGGTTAAATGCTTTCAATTTTCACCAAAGTTAAATCTTACACACATTTATTAATTTTAAGTGATTTAAATCAACAGTTCTGAGTACAGCAACACTCTCGGTTATAGCGCCACCAGAAATGCAAAATTTTAATTTGATAAGGTACTTCTTTTTACTAATTTTTGACAAATATATTCACCAAAACAATTCACAGTGCCACCTATGGTCATGATATGGTTTTCACTATTTCAAGGTGCAAGAGCCCTTTGATCGCTGCTTGCAGCTTTAGTCAGGGTTTGGTATTTTGACCCGTTTGGTTTGAAATTCAGTGATGAGTTAATCAGTTAAGTGCTTTGTGTGACATGCAGCAAATTAGTCAAAAGTAAGTACTTAAAAGTCACATTTCTTGCAACTTTATGGTAACCAAACATTTTAAAATGTCATTGAACTTTGAAAATTCATAGTCTCATCTTCAAGCTCTAGGAAAAAAATTCCATTAAAGGTGTCCTGAATAAAAACCTGTAGAGTTTGTGTTGCTTTAATTTTTTTTAAAGAGCTAACTTAAGCATGTTAAACGGTTTACAGTGAAATAATAGGCATAATACAGAATATATTACAACACCACATATATATTGACATGTTATAATTCAAAACATGTTAAATATAAACATACTTTCCAATAGGACAATCAATCATTCAGGATCAGGATCATTATAACCATGTTATTTTGACGTGCGTTATGTGAGAAATGCCAATTATTACAAGAAAAGTAATCTAAGAAATAATAATAATGATCATTGTTACTAAATCAACCTAAATTGTATACATTATGCTTAATTATGTCAAAGCACAGTATTTGGAAACATTCTACTCTAAAAGAACTTTTTGTTCCCAGACGGCTTTTCTTTGGAAAAGAGCCAGATGTACAGTATGTTTCCATTCCACGGTGCACTGAACCCTTATCATCCTCTTTCGCTACTGAAAGTTGATTGCTACTGCTGAACAAATCTTACGTTTCCTCTCCAGGTATGGCAGCTATCAGGAAAAAGCTCGTAATCGTGGGAGATGGAGCATGTGGGAAGACCTGTTTGCTCATAGTGTTCAGCAAAGACCAGTTTCCAGAAGTCTACGTTCCAACAGTATTTGAAAACTACATTGCAGACATTGAAGTTGACTGCAAACAGGTTCGTACCATTCTTTTAACCTCTCCTAAAACCCTGTTTTTACATATTCATTCCTGAAAGTTGGATATCAGCAGTTTTGCTACAGTTTTAGCCTCAGGAATCTGTGAGCAGTGTTGCTATTTCTGTCCGGTGACTGGCTGTGTATCTTAGAACAGGACGTGAGCATTCAATCCCATCAATAAGTGGTCATAATAGTATTAATAGTATCTATGTATTCTGTAAATGAAGACATTGTTAAACACAGATGTCTAGTTCAAACCAAATGTTGGCTGATCAAGCTGCTCACTTTTGTCAAACATGATCTTGTTTTCAGTGGATGTGTGTACCTGGGTCCCACTGGTTCCATTTACATATAGTTAGTTTGTTATTCTTTTTACATCTTCTTTGGAAAACACCAATTTCTTGGTGTGTGTGTGTGTGTGTGTTTTTAAAGAGCTTTAAGCTTGAAACACAAATCTGCTTTGAAATCTTTGCCTGGGAGAGACCTTGTTGATTCAGTATAACTACCTTGTGTCTTGTTACTGTGCTCAATCTTGCAATGACAGGAAGAGATGTTCCTCAGCCAGTTTTAAACCTCAATGATGTTTCTGTTTCAGTCCATGACTGGCTTCAACCTACGTGTGACTTTAGCCATGTTTCCGTCCAAAGATGCGAATGAAAGTTATGCATCACATAAAATATTTGGTGCCAAATATCAAAGGAAAATGGAAGTTACTGCGTTAGGAGAACTTTTTCATATATAATAATTTTCTTGCATCTTAGAACACATAGACGATGTCATTTTGCTTTTGGAGGCGGGAGACTGCTCTTTGAGATAATCCTGAACCACTTTGAGGACTGTCCTTGGCAAAGCAATTATAAAATGAAGCAACATTTCAGAAGTACAATGAAATCGTTTCATAGGTTAGTCCATTAATGCCGCCCCAGTTCCGCAGTTTACTGATTTATTCAGTAAATGTGTTTCCAACATAGTTTATGCACATTTTTTCCTTGGTTAAAACTTTTGTACACATGATTTTTAATGCATTTTCATTTTTGTTTATGCAATATTCCAATCTACATGAAGTGGCCCTTTGTATATAGCTGTGATATTTTCATCCTTGACCTCTATCCAATCTAAAGAGGCCTAGGCAAAACAGGAAATGGCTGTACTTTCTGGTTTCCTGCTTGGACTTGAGATGCCCCCATTGCCCCTGATTCCACAGAGCTTCAGGATTGGAAACGACTTGATGATATATTTTGTGTAACCACGTACACGTCAAAACTAAATGTTCATTGCTCCGGCTTACAATTAATAAATATCACAATTTTATAAATCAAAAATAAATCAATTTCCTGTCACATGGGATAAGATACCTATTCTTCATTGTGTTTCGTTGTGATTGTATTTTTCTTTTTTTCATTATAAACACAAAGGACTCGAGGATCTCCTCATTCCCCTTCTAAGCTAAAGGCCATAATGCAGTGCTAGATGTGATCCCTCTGCAGGAAAATCAGAGCCGTCTGAGGAAAGCTTGCGTAATGATGTGACTCACGGCAGTGCTGAGCCTCTTGAGGAGAGCAGAAGGGTTGTAGAGATTCCCTCTAATCACCCGTTTAACTAATTCACTTCATCAGGATTGGGATTAAGAAGCTGAGCCTTGCTGCATCCTGCTACAGATTATAAAACATACAGTATGTGAACAATTGATCCTTTATAGTGATTTACTTTGTTGGAAATACCTTTTACCATTTACCTATCTATCATTCAGCTCGTATTGTGCAGAAAGCAGGGGTGCGTATATCCTGGAGCGGTTGCAGTCCATCATACCTGGTCTTTTTATGTTTCAATTTACTGTTTACATGCTGTTTTATTTTTTATCCTGCTGCTATTTCTGCTTTTTTGCACACTTCTTCACTATTACACCCCTGTTTACAGTTTAGGTTATTTTAGGTTACTAGTCGGTGTTGTCTTTTTTTGTTGTGTATCTTGTCCTGCACTGTCTTGTCTGTTTTTTGCACTGTATTGTTCTGCACTAGGTTGCACACGAGGCCGTTATGTATATAAGTTAGTCCTTAGTTCTCTGCCGTGTTGTATGTTGTTTCATGTAGCACCAGCGGTTGGGAGAAACGTTGTTTCTGATGTACTGCATCAGCTTATATGGTTGAAATGACAATAAAAAGCTTCTTGACTTGACTCTTGACTCAATTGCCTCGTAGAGTCATAGAGGTTAAAAGATGTATATTAATAGCTTAAACCAGACATGTCAAAATTCATTCTTCGAGGGTAGTTGGCCCCTGTACAGATTTGGCTTGTTAGATTCAGGGGTTCCGCTCAGTAAAGTAAAAATTTTACCAAAATGTGCTAATCCTATTTTCAAGCCTTAACCTCTTAAGCCCTGAGGCCTATTTTCCGAAAATCCTATACTTTTACTTTTTAAGGCATTTCTCAGCTTTTACAAGGCCTAAACTGCAAATCTTGGTATCAAAATGAAGATAGGTTCTTGGGGAGTGGTGTGGATGAGTTAATTTGACAGTCAAGAACACTGGGTAAGAGTAATTGATGTTGGAATGGCCAAAAAATGAACTCCGCCTAAAAAAAAAACACATGTTTCCTCCAATATCTCCTTATTTTACTTATAACGAAGCAAATAAACACAATCAATTGTAACCACTACATGTCAAGAACATCTGTAGCAAGTTTGGTGTTCATACTACAAGAAACTAATATTCTGTAAAGGTTTTGATTGAACAAAGTTCAGGCGTAATCCATGTTGGCACAGTTTGGCACAATTTGGCACAATAATTGAAATATGGAAAAAATCTTGTCCAAAGCTTCAGCTACGTTAATAGTCTTCTTTTGTTGCTTATGGGACATGATTTCAGCAAAAAAAACTCCTAAAGAAACGCTGTAAAAGGGGGGTAGAAGCTCATTTACGCCATCTTGCTGCGCTTTTGGGAACGTTTCACTCACAAACGCTTTGACGTCGAGCTTCTGCGTGTCCCTACCCCCCCGACCATCTGTCCAATCCAGGAGATCTATATATCGACGGAAAGCTCTGATTCTATGGAAACCAATCAGCTCAACCATTTTGAGACTGACGGGATCGCCGACGAATCACACGACGCGCAGCGTGGAGAGACGTGCTCTTACGCACGGGGAGTCATTCCATATTTGGTGACGTAATGACGCCACAAAGCTAAAGAAACAATCAAAAATGGCGTTTGCACGAAGCTATTGACCGGACATAACAACAAATGGACTTTTATCGCTATGGAAATAACTTTTTGTTGAAAAAACGGCAAAGGTAAGACAAGATTTACATGCTTGCTTGGTTTTCGCTGGCGTTTTTTCGTGGAACTTTCGCTCCCTGCTCTGAAATACTTCATGCAATGTTAATGAGTTGCATATCACTGGATTCAGGTGGTTGTTAGCTTTCATTTAATGTAATGGTTTTGGTGTTTCCGTTTATATTGTGGATACATATCGCACATAAACAAAAACGTGGTCATGAATTATACTCCGGACATGTTGTTGTTTATTTGCATGGCGTTCGAGCTGTGGTTAACGGATATGAAATTGAATTAGATACGTTTTTAGAGGAGTTTCCGCTGAACACAACAGTATTTAATATGTGTGGGTTATTCTCAGGGTTCGTGAGCTATGAGTGAAAATGTAACGCACAAGGGGGCAAGTCCCCGGTACCGGGGACTTTCGGGCTTAAGAGGTTAAAAAAATACATTTGCTGTTCTAGGCCTTGCAGAATTTTTTTGACCATATAAACCAAAATAAAGTTTATTTTTGTTGTTGCTTAGTTGTTTTGTGCTGTGGTAGTTTTTGTTTCTCTAGTCTAGATATATGCTGCGACTACAAATGAGACCAACAGCCAATCAGCTTTCAGTTATTGGCGCAAGTCTCTCTGGGATTATGAGTCACCACAGGCAGGTTTTAGCTCCGGTGAAGTGCAGGTTTTGTGATACTTGGCTTGAAAAAAGCATAATTTAAGGTTTGGCAGCGGCCAGTTGCTAACAATATAGCAAAAAAATGGTAGCACACTGTTAAGCAAATAAACTTGAAGCCTTTAAAAAAATAAAATAATAAAGTACTGTTCAATTTCTGTCACCCATTTTGTGATTCTGCATTTATCTTCTATGTGCTTTTGATGTTAGGACACATGCCTGAAATTTCATACCATTTCACACGTCTTAAAAATTGACATGAAACATACAAAAGTCTTGTAGATTGATATGTTTATTGAAGCGGGGTTGCAGTCGCTCTCAAACTAATTTGTAACTAATTTTAATGCCTGGCTTAAACGAATGACATATAAAATATTCGTATTCACACTCTTTGGCCACTTAATTTTCCAACTTTAAGTACATTTGTTATGAAAAGTGTTAATACAATGTCATGGTTTTATGGTTTTGTTATGAGAGGCACCAACACAAGTTTACAGTTATATATAAGCGATATAGTAATTGTAAACCTAGAATATGCAAGGCTCCAACTTTGACCATTGTGTATGTCATATTTAGAGTGAAAAAAGCTCCCAAAAATATATTTCCTTACAATAAACCAGGGATCAGGAATTATGTTCTGGAGGGTCTGCCTCCTGCAGAGTTTAGCTGCAACTTGCCTCAACAGACCTGCATGAAAGTTTCTAATATACTTGCTTGAATCTAAGCCACAGGGTTGGCTCTATATTGTACAATAATTATTCATCTTTATTTGGTTAACCTTTTAAAATGTGAGTCAGGATATGTTAGATTGACATATGAACTGATGGAACAACAACCCATAACGTTTCAGAACTCTTCATTTTCAATATTTCAAAAATGTCTTTTGAAGTCAGCCTCCTAATTTTTATTTTTACTGTCCATTTATTGTGATAGTTCACATAATTTATGAGGGAAGCTTCTAGTAATTGGCTAATACTGATAACTGTATAAATCTGCTTCTAAAGATGACTATAATAATCACAACCAATCGTTAATATTTATTAATCCTATTGAGCTTGGCATTATAAAGTTAGTATTGACTGAAGTGAGGGAGAACAGATATCAATACAACACCAGTCTCCTACCGCTACTTATGGCTGCTAGTAGGTGGAGTAGGCACCTATTGAACCATGTTAATGTGGTGTAACAACAGATAATGCCTAGTGAATACCATAACATCCAAAGAGCCATCCATCCTGTGATGGACAAATACCCACAAATCTGTCATCATTCCCCTCCATCAATCTTCCTGTCATCAAACAGCATAATGGCCAAAAAAAAACACCAAAAGAGCCGCTATTTTCATGAAAAAGGTTGATCTTGGAATTGAATAAGAAATTGCCTTCTCTAGCAGGTTGTAACCCAAATAATCTATGGTAAGGTATGTAACTTTTTACCACTAGATGTCGCAAGGATTCAAAACAAAAGCCAAAGTTTAATGCCTCATGAGGCACCTTCTTTACATTTACGAATGATCTGGAATTTCTGGGTGATACCGGATCTCCAAAAATGTTTTTAGAGGCTTAGAGAGCTTTTATGGAATGTACCTTTCAGTGCCAGTAACGAGAACTGTTTTGATCTTCAGGTGGAGCTGGCACTGTGGGACACAGCAGGACAAGAAGACTACGATCGTCTGAGACCGCTCTCTTATCCAGACACAGATGTTATTCTCATGTGCTTCTCCATCGACAGCCCTGACAGTTTAGGTAATCAGAATTTTCCTCTCACTCACTTGTGTCATGGGCAGCAATAGTCATCCTTACTTGGAAAAACATAGACCAATTATCGTCCTTGTTGGCAGGAAACTCTTATGTTTGGTCTAAGAGTGAAGTCATCTGTGTCACTTTATCTCCAAAAGAATCCTGAGGGAACTTCCTGATTCCTTTCGCTGTTACAAGATGATTTTGGAAAGCTTTGTCAATTCCAGTTTTACTGGGTTATTACAGAGCAAGGTGATATGCTTTGTCAGAACATGGCTGCATGATTCCACACAAATATTTTAATTCTGCCAAACAGTTCCCCTAGCAGAGAAATGAGGGCTGGACTGAGTCCAGAATTCTTAGCCTCAACACAGGAAATTCTTTGGAATAATAGGATTGCGGTTGCCAGTTCATTTAGTTGAATTTGGGTCATGTTCTATAAGACCACCTTTAATGAAATTTTGATTATAATCACAAATCTGAATTCTGTATAATTTTGATTTGGTGAGAAACTAATCATCGGACATTTCATACTGAAGTTTGTACACACCAAAATGATTTTAGTGTGGGGTTATTTTCAACATATTTCAAGACTGAACAAAAACATCTGGGAATAGCATTATCCACCTATAAATACACATTTAGTGTAAAATATAATAACATTTAGACCTTTAGGCTTGGTGTTTTTTTCTGAGCTGTAATTGAAAGACCTCCCAGCGATGACTGCTGTGTATTGAACTGCATTTGAGGTGTTTCCTGTCTCTATATCATAATCAATCTTTTTCGAGTGTGTGTGTGTGCAAGTAGTGGATATAAGGTTTAATCTGGAATGCGTCTAAACATTAACAGAACTTTATTTAAAATTTAAAAAAAATAACTAAATTTGGTGTTTATATTAAATCTACTTGATAAATACATTGTCAATTAAATAATGTGGATCAAATGAAGAGTAAGCAAATAAATCTATTCAAATAACAAACACAATTGCGTTAGGAGCAATGTCCTGCTTTCGGATTCAGTGCATCAGTTTGTCGTGTTTTTATGAGATATATATGTTGTGGAAAACAGGATTAGAGGCGAGTGGACAAAAGGGCTGAAGTTCTTTGTAATGGAAGCTGCGTCTGAATGGCTAAATTCTAGCAGATAGCAGTGGTTCTGCAAATCAGAATATTGTGCTATTAGATCTCAAGTTTTGTGATTCTGTGTCCATCTTTGAATTGGAAACATACATTTAGTCACAAGACATTAAAGGTCTTGGTGTATATGGAATGTTAGATAATAGATCTAGATGGAATTATATTTCAGTGCATAAATTGAATGAATATAGAGTGTGTATCTTATCTCACAGAGAACATTCCAGAAAAGTGGACACCTGAGGTGAAGCACTTCTGCCCAAATGTACCCATAATCCTGGTGGGAAACAAAAAGGATCTACGCAATGATGAGCACACACGGCGAGAGCTGAACAAGATGAAGCAGGTGTGTACTGCACAGGAGTCCGGTACAAAGATCTTATGAACCAGAGCCTGAGCCTGAACGGTTTGGATTCACCAGCTATCTGTTCAGTCTTTAATAAATGCAGTTCTTCAGCTCCATGAACAATGTTTTTGATGCAGCCTCAGGGATTTTTTACCCAATTATTGCAATTTATTCAACGTTAAGTGGTTTCGAACCTCTTAAGTTGCTCTACACACCGATCCAAATTGAGATTCTCACGAATCTTTGAATGCTTGTCAGCCAGGGCTCTTTGTTTAGGAAATATTGATGCAATGATTCTCCCTGTCTGAAGATGGCGTTTGTGGTACAACAGATGCAATCCGCTTTACAGGGGAAAACAGGAAAGATGTCGACAGAAATAAAAGAACACATAGAAAAAAAAGCAGTGTTTCTTTCCTGCTTCCTATACGAAATTGTTATGAAATTGCAGGACGAGTGCCACCAATCGGCTCTTTTACGTCCTACTCCTGTCATCCAAAAGAGCCGGCTTTCATTGGTCATTCACCGTGCGAAGAGCACTTGTCTTGTGTGATGGTTTTTGATTGAGGCGCATTTTCCACCGAAACTTCGGACCAAAAATTTGGATCGGTGTGTTTTGGCATTTAGGATATTTATGGTGCCTTTCCACTGGATTTGAATTACGCTGTCCAGTATCGGCTTGGAGGGCATGGGCATGGAACAGTGGAGGAGTTTATATGCATTAAATCTGCTGGTTTATATCACTCAATCGAAAAAAAGAAGGATTTTTTTTTACCACGTTATTAAGTGGGTGACTGTAATGACACTGAAGTGGTAGTTTTTCTGGTCAGTCAGTGAGCTCAACAACTGACCAGTCAGTGATCAACTGGTTGTTGACATGTGTTTTTTTTGTTTTGTTTCTGCAAATGTTTTTTTTTTTTTTCTTTTTTTTCTTTTATCAAATTTTTTCTCCAACACATATGACAGTGGATCGAGACAGAAATTAATTTGCTCTTGAATTGAATTCATTTACTCTATGGGCCGATGTCATGTTTTTCTTTACAATCAGATAAAAGAACCTCTTCCAAATGAATACAAAAATAAATTTCTGCCAAAGGGTGCAGATCTGTGCAGACAGCTCCTTTATTATTAACTCGAACAGAAATAAAGCACCATCTTAATAGCAAAATACTCTTGATCTGAAGACAACAAACTGAAGATACACCAGTAAGGTAATGAGGGAAAAAAAGAGCATGTGAGGAGAATTTGAGGAGCAGGTGTAACATAATCACAGCGGAAAAGCCCTGAAAGGCATAAAAAGTCCTTTGCAAAAGTTGAAAAAGGGGCAGAAGGGAATGTTTGTTTGAGACGTGTACGTTCTTGTTTCCACAGTAGTCCCGAATCTTAATTAAGAACGTTATTCTTGGGATGCGTCTAAATAATTGAAATCAAATGTTTCATTTTAGACACCAGTTTATAAAATCAAGGACTGTATCACAGACTGCATCTGTGAAAGAATGGGCCCCTGAGGAACTAAGGGGATGGTACTGTGTAATAAGTCCCGTCTTTGCTTTACTTTAAGGTCTCTTTGCTTTAAAATATGGCATCATGTGTTACTAATTAATATTTTTGCACATACTTACAAAAGTGATACAAATTTTCACAATGAATTATGGAATAAAGATAAATAACATTTAATTGCTTTGTTTGGCAGGAGCCAGTTAAACCAGAAGAGGGCAGGGACATGGCAAACCGGATTAGCGCTTTTGGCTACCTGGAGTGCTCTGCAAAAACCAAGGATGGAGTGAGGGAAGTGTTTGAAATGGCCACCAGGGCGGCGCTACAAGTCCGCAAAAGGAAGAAGAGGGCCGGTTGCTCACTGCTCTGAGAACTTTCCAGTATTTTACTGAATTATCCGTCACCTAGCCAGGAAATACCACACAAATACACTGGACTTTCATGCAAAAGAACTGGTGGGAATTGGAGTAAAGTGAATCAAATATCCATTAAACAGGAATTTGGGATTTTTCTGCTTCATACTGTGGATGAAAATATACAACAGTGTTGCATTTTTCCACGTTTATTACAACAGAATTTTATTTACTTGTAATCTGAAATAATATACTTGCTATATCTCATTAGCGTTTGGTAATGGAACCAGTGCCTTCATCGTCATTCCCTGATTCCCTCCACAATATCATCTTTTTTAAAAAGCATGTTTTGAGCTTTTTGTGACTCAGAGAGACTTAAATGTGTTTAAATTATGTGAAACACAACGAAATGTGATTTAGAACACTCTGAAATGGTAGTAATGTTACATTTTTTCATGTTCACACTAGTTGAACTGGCCTGGCATTTCTGGCCTGAGCTCCTGCGGTCACGTAATCTGACTAGCATTCTCACATTAACTGGTTTAGAGCGACATTTTAGCCAAAAATGGACATTTGCTGAGATTTACTTTCATTTTAGACATTCAGCGCCGACACAAAATGGAGATTTCGAGCTGAAGCAATGACATTTGGTGCCTCATTACATTCAAATCAAGATATCGATCACAGTGAAAGTCACTGATAGCATTTAGGCTAATCAAACTATAGAAGTCTAGTGATAGAAAATGTTGTTTAGATTATTAGAGTCTTTTGGACTGTACTGTTACTTTAAAAAAAGCTCGATAATGGCTGAAACACATTCCCACCCATGAGGAGCTTTCTATGAATGAAATATGCATGACTAAATCATCAGAAGTGCCTTTGACAGAAACGTCCCCCACTTGTTTCTTAAAAATCGCATCAATCTCTAAGCTCCACCCCCTTGTAATCGTTGCCTATTTGGACGACAAGAGGAATGACGAGTTTTGGACTCTAAAACGAACTTTAGGCCCTACACCTTTCATTAGAAACTGGGGGCTACGAAGAAGGGCTGAAAATATATATCTGTAAACATGAGCTAAATTATTCTGAAGGATCACCAAATATATCACTCCAATCTGATGTGCCATACGTGAGATAATTTGGCTTATTATGCCACATAATTCCAGTAAGAACCTATACAGAGGCATGAAATCGTTCTTAAAACAATCGTTTTCATTGTTTTAAAAGTTGTAAATGACAAAACTGCTTACATTTCTCAGAGCACAGAGGGCCACAGACCCCTTCGCTCATCCTCTTGGTTTAAAAGAGAATCGGGGCACCCCTTTCACATAACTGCGCAAAACAGAGAACAATATTGTTTGCTATATCACTAGTTCACCATATTGTTAATTAGCCTGGTGACGCAAGCCGTATTTGGGGATCATCCAATGCGTACCAAGCGTCTGTGAAAGGGCTCTTTGCTTTTTGAAATCACCAACAAAAGCTGGTTGGCTCCCCCTGAATTTTTTCATCAAAACAACAATTATTTAACAATATTGATTGTATAAATCATTTATTCGTGGAACAGAACAATTGTTAGATTGGAGTTCTATTAAAAAAAATAGACTTTATCTCTAAAGTTTCCAGTAGATCCCAGTAGATCTGGATGTTAATTCCACAGTCTGGACCACCACACAACTCACAAAGCAGACGTTTAGCTTTATATTTTTTTTTTTCTTGCGAGAACGGAATACACAAACTTTGAAATTGCTCAACTGTGATCTGCTAATTGGGGGGATATTCGGTCCCAAAAATAACCAGCTAAAAACTACCTGCAATGGTCACCGTGGAAGGAAATCATCTCTGAATGTGAACTAAGTACAGGGGTTGGAACATCGTTCTTAAACTGAAAAGAAAAATAAACGGTTCACTTTTAGCATTAGAAGTAAAATATTCAGAAAATTTAAATACTTTAATGATTGCATTTGTCAAAATCGAAAGGAAAGGTGACACTGTACACGTTATACTCAGTGATGATTAAGCCTTTCCAAATTAATGTTTCGGAAAAAGTATTTCATTCATATTAATAATTCACCACTAGGGGTCACATTTCCAAACTGTTTACAAGACCAGTGGGGGCAGGGCTGAAAGTGTCGTCGGCCAATGGCTGGTGCTATAGATACCACATCACACGTCACATGACTGCAAATTATTTTATTCGTTTAAATCACAAACAATAAAGTAGACAATTATCCTTGTGTGGAATTATATTACAATAAAAACAGCACATATTGTACTTTTACTTGAATTCCATGGTTTCTTTGAACACAAAATAAATTGTATTTTACACGTGGATGATTTGCCTTTTGAAATATTTTAAAAGTCACATTTGACAGGATGTTAATTTCCCTGAGTCTCTCGATGTCTGGTGGTCATTTAAACTTTATACAATGACATTTGAATGCAGTGAGAAAAGCTTTATATAATTACGCTGGAATATAGTTGCTAACAAATCATTTCCAGAACTGTACTTAATTTGTACTCTTATTTTTGACGTTAAAAGGTGCAGTAAAGTCAAAAGGCAGGGATTTTTACAAAGCTGCTGTGATGGTATCAGTTAAAATTACACATGTATGCTACTTAAAGTCACCACTTAAGTAACTACTTAAGATAAAATCATGGATTAAAACCAGCCCTAAATATTGAGAAAGAAAAAAAAAATCAAATGCACAATACGACAGCAGAGATTTGATCAAATATTAATATACAGTATATATATATTTTTAATCTTTGGACCATGAACTAAGCTCAAATCACTACTAAATAGCCAATTATAACTGAAATATGATGTTTACAATAAATATAATTTGTTTTATCAGCCTCAGCTTAATTAGCAATAAAAGCAGTCAGTCACTGCTTTTTAAGCTGAAAATCACGATTAAAAATATTTTGAGCTGAAGTGACGGTCAGTGCTCGGTTTTCCACTCAGGATGCACATGCTGCTGAAAGGGACTTTCTTCTGAATCTGGAACTAACAAACAAAAACTCGAACTCATGATTCACTAGCAGAGATACTGGCTAATGTGAGGTCATGGGAAATACCTTCTGCACCGATTTTCAAAGATGTTATCCGTCTCACCAAGTCATCCTCTCCTTCAGCATCATTGTGGCTGAAGCCTGTGTAGCCCTGCTCCAGCTCACAGTACTGGATAAACCTAGAGAAACCAATACAATTTAACTGCAACCACATCATGTGACATTCTTAAATGTTAAATGAGTACTTTTAATTTCAAAAAGACACCCGAGGTTGACTTAAGTTGCAGTCAGATTTAGTTTTAAGTGCTGTTAAACATTTTTTCATGCTTAATGAGTACTTTTATTTTCAAAAAGCCACCCGAGGTTGACTTAAGTTGCAGTCAGATTTAGTTTTAAGTGCTTTTAAACATTTTTTCATGCTTAATGAGTACTTTTAAAATCAAAAAGCCACATGAGGTTGACTTAAGTAGCAGTCAGATTTAGTTTTAAGTGCTTTTAAACATTTTTTCATGCTTAATGAGTACTTTTAAATTCAAAAAGCCACATGAGGTTGACTTAAGTTGCAGTCAGATTTAGTTTTAAGTGCTTTTAAACATTTTTTCATGCTTAATGAGTACTTTTAATTTCAAAAAGCCACCTGAGGTTGACTTAAGTTGCAGTCAGATTTAGTTTCACACACTTTTAAATATAATAAGATGTTAACTGAGTACTTTTACATTCTAAAAGCCACCTAGATTTGACCTAAGCTTTTAGACATTACTGCATTAAATTGGTTTTAAACACCTGCCTAGAGTCGACTTAAGTGGCAGTTTCATTTTCAAATGCTCTTGTAACATTATTACACGTGCATTTAAATGCTGCAGAGCAGTGTGATCACACCTTAAAAAGCCAATTGTTTATGATCTTTTTCTTCTTCTGCTTAGAGGTTGCTTGGTTTACTGCCACCTGCTGCTCTGGAGTAATAAATTGTTTACCCTCCACCCCACTGGCGCTGAGATTGAAGCAGCTGAAGCTAGATATGCTTCACACGCTGATAACATACATGCCTGCTTTAAAAACCAATCTATTCATTTATATTTTAAAATCTTCCTTTAGGAATAGACCATGCAATGACTTTTAGTGGCCATCTAGCTTAGATCTACCGTCAGATGTCATTTTAAAGTGGTTGTAGGGCTCCATGGGAGGAAAAAGGATGAGCTCTCACCTCTGCCATGTTGAATCCTTGCTCAGGATGACCGGGTTTCCCACCACGATGAGCAGAGCTTTGGCTCTCGTCATGGCCACGTTAAACCTCTGTGGGAAATACAAGAGTTTAATGATGCATTCTGGACTGTAGTGTCAGACCATCAGTAGCGATAGATGTCCACTTCTCAAGTAATTGTGTTTATTCCAGGGGAGCTCAAATGAAGGGACAGGTTGCCATCAGGTGCTCAATACTAGTATTATTATTACAAATTGACCTGATAGATCAACTGGTCCACCTTTAGTTCTTACGGTTTCTTCATGTAAAGTGGATTATTTGTGCCATCTGCTGGTGGGAGGCACCATGATGTATACAAATCCATGACAACCAGCGTCACTTTGCTGCTTTAGCTTGATTAAATTTTTTAAAATCAGATTTTTTTTTTCCAGCCGATGTTTTTATATATTTTTTAAAATATATATTCATAATATATGTTAATATGGTCAATTTATATATTGTAAGCCTCAATATAATGTTTAGTGGTTCATCTTTAAGTCAAAAAATATGGTAAAGTATGTGTTTTTTTCTGAAGTATTCCATAAAATTCAATAAAATAAACAAATTTTATCCAGATGCATGTACCTAAAATTACAGGACATATTTTATGGATTGAAACATATTAACAAAAAGATGTATCATAAATACGTGTATATATATATTAGCAGATTGAATGTTTACTAATTATTTTGCTACCGAAGTATCCCCATACAGTACTATATTTTTGATTGCTGATTGGAATTCAATGGAAATGTTTACATTTGGGGGACAGGAGGATGTTCTTTATTACATGTCTTTCAATGATCAAGTTTGACCGGGTCTGGATTTAGATTTTTAACTAGTTAATAAAACCATTTATATTCTCATTATTATTCTGCTTATGGAACATTGGGATGTCAACCTAATGGCAAAAATTTTAAATATAATGTAGACAATATAATCAGACAAAAGCAATGTATCGTAAACATTTATTTCAAACATTTCAGTCTTATGATGTAAAAAAAGAACTATGTGGGCAAAACAGCCCAGCACTTTTACCTTCTCATTGGACAGAAAGCCGATGTTGAAGTCTTGGTCCATCTTCACATAGCTGACACTGCTGCGGACCGTAGAAACCATGATGACCTTTCTCTCCTGACCTTGAAACTCCTCCACTGAACCCACCTACAAGAACATCACCGGGAGGCGATGATCAGTTTGTGCTCCAAGTGACTTTTTAGGGAAATAAGATCATAAAAATGAGCAAACCTTAATCTCTTCCCACTTTTTTAACTCTGACACAGTGTTCAGAGCTTTCCGCATTTTTTCCACCTTCAATAAAAATATTTTTATTTCATAAATAATGACGTAAAATGTACAATGGAGGACAGAAAGTGCCAAAAATAAGAACACCATTAATATATTATGTCATAAATGTGAAATTTGTTATTTTGGTCGTGCCTGTTTCCTGTATGGAGCAATGATGCCAATGTCACTGGGTTCCAGTCGGGGCAGACCCTTCTTGCCATGTGTTTCGAGCAGGTTTTTGAGGTAGCAGATGATCACCTCGATTTCAGAGACGTTGAAGAACGAAGGGCTGTTGGACTCCCGTTCATCTTTTCCCATGACTCCATGGAACACAACAGGAAATCCCTGCAAATCCGAGAAATAGGATCAACAGTTTAAGAATAGTTGGGGTGTTACAGAGGAAACTTCATTTTGTGGCAGTGCTTATTCAACAAACTAGGAAAAAGAAATGGTCATGTGATCAATTCACACCGTGATTGTGTTTCTTAAAAGCTGTTTCAATGCAAAACATAGCAGCAAAGGAGTCATTTGACTAGACACTGAAATGGAATCCCTGATTTGTGTTGGAGTATTTCGATATTAAAGGTTTAGATTTTCAAAGAACGTACGCACCCACCTTCTTACATTTGAACTTTTCTGGTAAAATACTGTGAAACATTCTTTAATTCATTATTTCTAACAAACTGAAACCCTCCGAAGTACCTTCTTCGGGAGATGTTCCCAGAGACAGAAGGACTCGCGCTCCATCTGGTTTGCAAAGACCTGCAGCTCATTGTCATAGAAGAGCTCATTGGGGATCTTGAGGATGGCTGGATGAGACCTTCCACAGAGTGAGAGAAACCCCATTTTGAGTCTTCATCATCACTTCTGGTCCAGTTGGATGTGGTGAGAATGTACCTGTAGTTGCGTAAAAGCTTGGTGACAAAGCGGCTGTTGAATGCAGAGTTAGCTTCATCGCTCTTCTGATAGAGAGTGTTCTGTTTCATCAGCCTTTCCAGCAGAGATTGGCCTGTTTCACAGCACAAGAACATACCTGATGTTTAATGACAAACTATCTTCAAACATATTGAATTTTCGAATTAAAAGCCATTACATTTCCGTTACCATTGCAAATTTTGTCATAGGGGTTTAATGTTCTGCATTTACTACATCCAGATCGAGTACCCTGAGAGGGTTGACCTTCCAGAACAATTAGCATGTTTCCGCCGCAACACAAAGTTCTTAAAAAGAGGATTTTGGAAGAAGTTACAGAGAAAGATTTCAGAGAAAATTGATTTAGGCCTTCTGCAAGCTTTTAGAAAGTTAGTTGAGGTCTTTAATAAACTTCCAATTCCAAAACTCCAATTTTAGAATAAATTGCCATGTAAGGGTTTAATTTTATGCATATCCAGATCAAGAACCCTGAAATGGTTGATCTTCTAGAGCCAATACAGACAGTAAAGGAGAACACTGCCATAGTCAATGCCTTGCGGATGGTGTATGTGTCTTTATGTGATGGACGACAGCAAAACTTGTAGAAAGATAGACAAGTAAGGAAATACAAAGGCCTACCAGCACCTGATGGCATCTAATCCTACATTTTCCATATTGGTTACTCAAAAGACAAATCTTCGAATGTGCTTCTAAAGATGGCTATAAGAATTGACAAACAAGGCTCACTTTCTAGATGATGAGATAGACTCTGTATTGATCATCATTAGATGATTAATGACGCCCCTTTCCAAAATAAAAGCACCAGAACTGTGTCTATTTCTTCCAGATATCGATCATAGAATATTACTGGGCTTATCTATGTATTTATTAATGCTATAGTGCATTGGAATAGTGTTATATGCTTGTTTTGTTTTGTGCAGTCTGTGAAGTCAGACAGGGCTTGAAACATGCCAACATGAATATGCAAATCTTCTCAATTCAGTGACCCAAGCTTGATTTTCTTCAGGTCAGGTGACCACCCTCTCACACTGACTATGCAAAGCAACTCAGCAGGAGAACTTGTGTTCTGTCTTAATTTTAGCTCCATGAACAACACAAATTAAGATACATATTTTACATTTTTTTCTTATTGTTCATGGAGCATCAAACACAAATAAAGTCCGTACCTAGTCCATGCATCAGTGCAAGGGGAGATCTCAGAACAGGGCCCAACTGCTGTGGATCTCCAGCCAGAACCAACTGACCCTTTGTTGGATCAAGCAAACCTTCATCAAACGAAGCGACAAAAAGATCAACATTGCACCGTGTTCTCATGCCCCACCTTTCCACCATCCATTGTTTACCTGCAACCGCAATGATACACTCGGGCTCCACAGCTTGTCCGGCCTCATCGATGAAAACATGTGTGAAGTGACCCTTAGGAACCCCTCCAGACACAAGCCTGTCGCCAAAATATTCACGTTTAAAAATCTTAAACTGATTGATTATCCCCAAAAATTTATTCATCTTCAAGGAGACAAACACACAAAAAAAGACATTAAACATCATAGACTACAACATGCACGGTCCATAGACAACCCTTTTATCCACCCCACTTCCAAAATGTTCTAATACTTAAACTCAAGTCTGATCATCTCCAGCAAGAGAGAATTTTGCCACTGATTGGAGATGTTTTTGTGACGTCAACCAGAATTGATCTACAATATCTGCCTCAAATGTGAGCTAAACATCATGCCAAATGTACGTTTTAAGTTAACGACATAACCCTTAGCAGTCTTACAATTCTATAAGTCAGATTCATGTGACTACTCACCCATTGTTTACAAGGCACTAACACTGTGTTTTGGGCCCCGACTTAGCCATGTTGACTAGATCTTGTGAAATAAGATTTGTTTTTTGGGGACCGAATGAATGGTAGGGGAAACTCTGAACACCATAGTGTCCGTAATATCTATACAATATAGACAATAAATTTGATTAAAATTGAAATGCCTAACCAAACCTTCCCCATAGTACCTAATTGTTGATATTGCAGGCCTCTACACACCGGTACGGCAAGCAGAATAGCAAGCAGAAGACGACGACAGACGAGAATTCTACGACAACAGACA
>SRMA01025999.1:0-19602 GCA_007224835.1 Danionella cerebrum | reverse complement strand
CAATACAGACAGTAAAGGAGAACACTGCCATAGTCAATGCCTTGCGGATGGTGTATGTGTCTTTATTTGATGGACGACAGCAAAACTTGTAGAAAGATAGACAAGTAAGGAAATACAGAGGCCTACCAGCACCTGATGGCATCTAATCCTACATTTTCCAATTTGATTCAAATTGAAATGCCTAACCAAACCTTCCCCATAGTACCTAATTGTTGATATTGCAGGCCTCTACACACCGGTACGGCAAGCAGAATAGCAAGCAGAAGACGACGACAGACGAGAATTCTACGACAACAGACAAATCGTGGATGTCGAGCGGTTTTTTCTGCAACACAAAGTTCTTAAAAAGAGGATTTTGGAAGAAGTTACAGAGAAGGATTTCAGAGAAAATTGATTTAGGCCTTCTGCAAGCTTTTAGAAAGTTAGTTGAGGTCTTTAATAAACTTCCAAATCCAAAACTCCAATTTTAGAATAAATTGCCATGTAAGGGTTTAATTTTATGCATATCCAGATCAAGAAATGGTTGATCTTCTAGAGCCAATACAGACAGTAAAGGAGAACACTGCCATAGTCAATGCCTTGCGGATGGTGTATGTGTCTTTATTTGATGGACGACAGCAAAACTTGTAGAAAGATAGACAAGTAAGGAAATACAGAGGCCTACCAGCACCTGATGGCATCTAATCCTACATTTTCCAATTTGATTCAAATTGAAATGCCTAACCAAACCTTCCCCATAGTACCTAATTGTTGATATTGCAGGCCTCTACACACCGGTACGGCAAGCAGAATAGCAAGCAGAAGACGACGACAGACGAGAATTCTACGACAACAGACAGACGTGGATGTCGAGCGGTTTTTTCTGTTGCGGGCTGACCACAGGGAGCTATTTGTCAAGAATGTGGAGTAAAGAGAGGATTTTGGTGAGCCATTTCTTTCCTGTACAAAATCACTATTAAAATGTGGGATGAGCGCCACTGAGTGGCTCTTTTACCTCCTCTTCATGTCATCTGAAGACCCAGCTTTTATCGGTCCACCTCTTGCGAAAAAGGAATCCAATGTCACTCTGAAACTCTTTTTTTGGTCGCACCATTCATGTCGGTCCAATGGGTGATGTCCCATTGGCGCCTGTTGTTTAATATCGAGGTGCATCGTAGCACGTAACTTCGCAACAACGATGTGTAGGGGCCTTGTGTACACTATAAACATGTGTACGAAATTAGTTTGAGAAACCAGCAACCCAACTCTGGATCATACCAAAAGCAGCTGCTTGAGGGGGTGATCTTGATACAGTTCTAAACAAACTCTAGAGTGGTTCGTTTCTGATGAGAACATGATGAAACTATGATCTGAACTAAAAACAAACTACGACGATAAAACATGCTTTTTGACTGAATACAGCTACCGTACTAGCTTGTGTGTGGCATTATCGGTTTGCGTATGTCTGTTTACAGTTATCTTCAGGCCTTGTTTACTTCTATGTGTACATCATCACAACCAGTCAAGCAAACACGTATGATGACATATGTCACCAATGTATGATGTCACATGGCTGTATTCTCAACTAGTGCGGACCAGAGCGATACGTGTGGTATGAATGAGAACTAAACGATTGCAACAATGTATCAGTTGTTACTCTTGCTCCGGAACAAATTAAAAAAAGTAGAAGTGTGAAAACACCCTTAAACAAAAGATTTGGAATAAGAAAATGAACGGATATTTGAGTACACTAGCAGGATTTTTACCTTCCAGCAGTCACCAGAGTCACCACAATGACACTGTAGCCCATCAGGATCTCTCTTGATGGAAGCAGGAAGCTGTTCTGAGCCTCTTTCCAGTTACTGTGTTTCTAAGGAAAACCAACATTTAGAATGCGGCAGACATCTAATATTTCTAATGGATCTGTTCAAATACATTCTTTATTTTATACCCGAATTTAACAAATCTTTCCACATTTATGAACTTGAATAAAATGTATATAAACTCTGCGTTGCCTTTACAATAAAAACCCCAGGGAAATGACACTCTGGACCTCAGCAAATTAGACTGAGCTTTAGTCCCGCCTGAAACTCATCAGCAAATGCCAACTAAATTGAGAGAGTAAAGGCCTCTACACACTGATCTGAGTTGAGAGGCACTTAGAGTTGCAATCAGGCCTTAAAAGTTTGGTTCGAACCGAGCCAGACTGAACTCTTCCTGGGCCCTTTTTCTGCCGTATTTACAGCGGACCAAAGCCCAACTTGCAAATGTAATCACAAGAGACTCTGTTTCACCTCCTCAGTATCCATTGTCACATCTCTTAAAATGCCAGTTGATACACAAAGAAGGACACTATTTTACCACACCAACCAGAGAACAAACCCAGATCAAACCGCAGTAAATTTCTAGACAATAGGCCAAAACCAGATCCAACTGGTTCAGGCAGAGATCTTCAGCTCCAAAGAGAGCTGATATGGCAAGAAATTGTGCATTAATCACTTTCTTTTGCAGCAGACCTGTGTGAGATTGTCCTCTAGCGAATTAGGGCTTGACATACCACCCAAGTCCAAAGTGGATCTCAGGCATTCTGTTCCTGGCCTTCAACTGAGATGGCCTGATCTAACCCGAGACCTCAGAGCAAGGGGGCTGAACCAACAGTGGCTACTGCAAGAGAATAAGAATGTTGGAAACTGCACATTTATTTTCTGTGAAATTGCGATAACCAAGAGATTAGAGAGGACACATGCATGAGCTTTTTGATAACTCAATATATTACATAGCATCCTGGTATATTTAGATGATTTATATAGTCATTTTGAGGGTGTGAGGGTGTGTGTTGTGCTGCATGGGACTGGCGACCTGTCCAGGGTGTACCCAGCCTCTCTGCCTGATGTGAGCACTAGCAGACCCTCGTGACCCCGAATAGAAATAAACGGGCAGGAACATGAATGAATGAATAAATGAATGATTATTGTAATTTAAATTTTTTTGTGGATAGGCTCATAGTGGACACATCCCAGTAAGTCCACATGGTTGAATTGCCAGTGTGTACTGTGGGAATAATTTTGAATTGGCGGGGAAACTGAAATACCTGTAGGTAATTCCCAAAGCACAAGGAAAACTTGCAAACTCTACCCTGAAAGGCCTTGAACCAGCATCCTACTAACAGTTTTGATACCCACTGCCCCATTGTTCCACCAATGTTTCATCATAATAAATCTCCTTTTTGGTAATAGTACTCCACATTTGTCATTAGACTACAGCCCTCTAAATTATCTTTGGAATATTGACAAAGTATAGCCTTCACTTTGTTATGGTTAAACAGAGTGGACTACATAACCCAAAAACACCCAATCCAAGGGGAAGCCTACAGCCATATTTTGTGATGTCACTGAAAGGTGTCTGAATAAGGATTTTGAAGGTTAACGTGCATTATTGAAATTGGGCAAAAAAAGAGCAGTGCCTGAAACCTAGAACCACCCCAAGGGTGTTTGTCTACAGATAACACTCCAAGGGCAGAGCTCAAAAAATAAAGTAGTAATTAGTGAAGTTTGGCATGCCACTGGACACTTTAGCATGGGGGGGTCTATAGGATTTGCTGCCTTTTTGAAGCAGCCTCGGGTGCACAGGAAACAAGCCGCGATTACTTGGTATTGGAAACAGTTCTTACCAGCAGTTTCTGTGGCACTGTTCGTGGGTCTCTACTAGGGGCACAGAGTCGATAGATGTGATGTGCATCCACATGCTCCAACAACCTCTCACACAGCAGGTCACAGGCACTGTTGGAGGGGGCACACGCCAGGATGTGGGTCTGAGCTTCGGATTTATGCACCTGGTACATCACAGACATCTGCAAGTCAGAACGGCTGTTTGAAGCCGCAACAACACACAAATGATGCATGAATGACCTGTTTCACAGCTTCCACCACGGTCACCGTTTTGCCAGTGCCAGGAGGTCCAAAGATCAAGTACGGTGCTGGTTTGGATGTGCCCGACAGGATATGATGCACAGCCGCCTTCTGCTCTGGGTTGTTCTCCAAGTCTTTGTTGAACATCCTGGGGAATATAAAGTAAGACAGTAATGCTCTTGAATTGTCATTATAGACTGTGTGTGTTTGTGTGCACCATACCTGAGCTCTGGCAGAGCGGTGAGTCCAGTGCCTCTGTTTGTGGGAAAGAGCACATCTCCCAAGCCGTGCTGCACGGCCAGCTCCAGTGCTCTGTGCTGAAGCCTCAATGGGAAACGGTTGACGATGAACTCCACGTCAAACTTCATCTCCGCTACAAACTTCTGGAGAAGCCTGTAAACACAACAGATAAGAATGAGAAGATTGGTTTAAGTTTAATATCAAAAAAGTAAAAAAAAAAAAGTGATGTAGTTTAAGTGACTGTATTTCCAATTAATATCTTAAACGTTAAGGTTTAGTTCTAATAAAAGTCTTTGAAGAGCTCCTATGATGGAGTTTTGAACCTTTAGTGCAGCGTGTGATCCATAGATTTTAATATGGTGGTTGGCCAATGATTTTCACTAAAAATCTTCAGGAAAGGCTTCGCGTGAGGTTTAGGAATAGGGTTATGGGGGTTTTCTTCCATAAGTGCATTGGTAATGTCAGAGACTTGAAGCATTGGCTTTCGCTTATTTCATGCAGCCGCCATTTTAAGGATAAAAGAGAGGCGCAGTGTCAAGAAACCCACAAATGGTATAAAGAAAATTAAAAAAATTGAATTTTTACTGTTACTACTTCGATGCTGTAGGAAAGTGTTGTAGTCAGAGTCATTATCTGACCAATAAAGATAAACATATTTAACACCATTTCTTTACTGGTATTTTTCACATAAATGATTAAATACGTTAGCAATAGTTCTAAGTTTGTTATTGATGCCATGGATGTTTATAACTACTTGCTGGTTTCTTCCCATTGACTTTGTCTCAAAATGGCGGCGGATCAAAAGTGTTCGATCCGGTTGAGGTAAAGCCAGTCAAGTTCTCACCAAATTCACTCAATCCATTTTAAGCTTTGCAAAGTTCAGAGCATGACTTTGTCCTCTAATAGAGAACATATTTATAATGTTATAAATTTAAAATATTTATAATATCTATATTGTCTGATTTCTAAGTACAACACGAACAGGAGGTTACATCACAAACAGGAAGTTATAAGTTCTTTAAGAGAAGTTGTTGATGCATTTACTCTCCTAAGCTTTGTACTGGTTAAGAGTCCTCTGTCTCTTTTTCCCTTCCCCATCTTCTTTGTTTTCAATGCAGCATGTGTTTAGCTGATAGCTCCTCTAATGTTTAAGCTAAACAAAGCCACATTTTCTGTTAAATATTATTAGACCTTGCTTGCAGGGTCTTCTTACTTGGTATTTAATTAATATTCAGTAACAGTCCAAATCTCATGGAGCATTCAGAGTTCATTTCACTGGCACTAAGAGGCTAAGCTCAGCTTCTTAAAAACCACCTCACCACACACCAACCTTGGCACAATGAAGTCAAACAAGTATCCCCAGACTCAACTTTCAGAAGTGTAATGCTTCAGAAAGCGATGACACTTGCATTCCATTTGGAATCTTGCTGCACAATATGAGCCTCACTTGACGAGGGAGTTCCCAACCGCTTTCACTTTGTTACACCACCACTGACCGTTTGCTGTTGATATTTAATTGCAGAGGAAATTTCACAGTAACATGTTGGAACGTATACAGCTCCTGAGAACTTGGCCGTTCTTCTAAAAATTAAGTCTGCAGCTTTGGTGCTTGATTTGACACTTGTGTAAAGCTATGGCTGTGTTAAACATCTGAAGTGTGATCTTTTTTTTTGCCAATATAATGCAGGAATTGTATTTAAAAAACCTGGATTAGTACAGTGGAGGACTTGCAGAAAACCAACTATGGCAGAACCTCCTGTGTTATGTTATGGAAACCTAATACATAACCCATTATAGAAGACTCTGGAAACAAGGTTTAAGAAGATTTAACTGAAGATGTGGCTTCATTTAGCTTTAAACACTGAAGATGATAACAGCAAAAAACCATGCTACATTGAGGAAATCAAGACAAGGGAGGAGGAGAAGAGGGCAAATGTCTCCCAACCACTTTTCATTTAAAGAGCTTGTAACTTTCTGTTTTAATTTGCTTTAATTTAAACCCTTATAACATATGCATGAATCTAGAGAAAATATTAACCATATCTTACTTGTAGGAGAAGCCGAGTATCACTTTCTCTAGCTCCACATGATGGACGAACCCTTCATAGACGGTGACGGGCTGGGTCTTTTCATTTGAAATGCACACATTCAGCTTGTCTCCCCGAAGTACAGAGGGTCTGTTCTCTGCCACCCCTGGAACCTGAGATCGGCGATGATTGGCACCATTAATATACCTCTAAATAAGATCTAAACTAATGCCAGATCCTTCTGTTTGGCCACTTACTTTGAGAACGAGTAGTTTTTTGTTTGTTTCATAAAGAGTCATGTTCTTGGCATGAATATCATATTTCTTGATGTCCACCTCCATCTGAATCTCTTCCAGGTGCAGGAGGAGATGAAAGTGCTCTGAGTAGGTCTTCATACAGAGAGGGGTGTCCAACAATTGCCTAAGAAGAAAAGTATTCCGTATTAGGTTCACCCAATCTATGTTGTACTCAATTTGCCATTATTTTCTCTGAGAAGTAAATCTTTCCAAAACAACCATGTTACTTTATCAAACAGAGCACTGAGTTGCAGGAAAAGAATGAAGTGAATTTTAATGTATTAAACTTTACAAATAATCATGGTCAAATCTGCCATGTCATAAATAAGTGAGAGCAATGTGTGTTACTATTGTAACGGTTAGCTCTGTTTTACACAAAAGTCAATCATAAATGGAGACAGAGGTTAGAATAATGAAAGTCTTAAGGAAAGAGAGAGATGAAGATGGAGAAGAGAGAGGAAAAAAGAGAGCCAAGAGACTCTTTGAGAGTTTAAGCACAAAAGAGGTCAAATGTTTCCAAGCCACTTCATTTAAAGATCTTGTACGTTCCTGGTTGTGATGTAACTTCCTGTTCTATCTCAAATATTAACCAGTCAATAAATTATAAAATAATTTTCTATTACAGTTATCAATAAGTGATAGTTATGCGTGTTACTATTGTAATGTTTAGCTGTTTCTCATAAATCTTACAAAAATAGAGACAGAGGTTAGAATAATGTTGATAAAAGCCTAAAATGCAGAATTTTTCAAACTGAAAATGAGTGGCAATGTGAGGTGGATGGATAGAATGTTATGACTTTTAGACACTGGCTTCCATGAATATGTTTCAAATGGTGGAAAAACAAAACTAGAAAGAATATAGTCCATTCTCTCATGGTTTCTTACCTCACTCTGGGGAGATGCTGTCTCACTGAAGGATGCAGTTGCTCAGAATCTTCCAGCTTGTACCTGGCCAGTTCCTTTAAGTAAGATGGGTACTTGTACAGATCCAAGCTCAGGATTATCTTCAGATCATATTGGATGAGTCTGGGAAAAATAAATGTAAAAAATCTAACTTGAGAGTTGTGAGTTTATTTTCTAAAAGTGGTGTTCTGTGGGACCACAGTGTTTGAGAAGCAAAAGCAGTGGTTTGGTACTTTGCTAAACCCAAAGAGAAACTCTTCATGTCTCTTTCGTAACAGTTCCAATATGTGCTGCTTGTTGTTTCAAAGTTTGTTGTTACTAGTGAATAAAAAGCCGATATTTGAGCAAACTAGCGTTCATACATAGAAATTAATATCAAATAACGTTTCACACATTTGATCGAGTATTTGATAAAACCTTTTAAAAAAGCATCTGAGCACAGTGGCCTGAACATCAAGCTGACATAAAAGTACCACTAGAAAGAAAGAAAAAAATTAATGACAAGAAGAGTGGCTAACTACCTCATCTTCTACCTCATCCAAAACCCTGAGATCTTGATAAATACTGGGTTTGAGAGCTGAATAAACCATTGCGATTTAGATACTTTTTAAGAACATTAGATGAGTTATGATCCATAATTTGCAAGCCAGTTCATATTAAAATGAAGTAAAATGCATGATCGTCTTTCCGTTTCGTTTTACAGACCGCAAATCTGTGCCATAAGTGACATCTAGTAGTGAATAGAACGGATAACCACTTGGAAGTACAAGACCTGTCATTAGGGCTTGTTGACAGCACAATGGAACAAAAAGTACTTGAAACAGTGTAAAAGGTTTATCTTAAATTGTCTGGGTTTTATTAAATTTTCACATTGTTTTGACCTTGTCTTTGCTTTTGGGGGGGATTTGTGAATTTTAATTTTGTCTCAATGCTTGATTTTTGTTCTAAAACATTAAAACTGTTTGTACTCAATTTTTGAGATTTCTGCAGTAAAAAAAGGAATTCTACTTATTGTCATTATTTGTACAAAAAATTTAAAAAAAAAGAAGCTGGGGATGTTACAAGCTATCAAGCATTGGTTAAAAAACAGTTTCAAAGATAATTTATCAGCTCTTATTGTAAAGTATTAAAAAGCTCTCAAAAGAGCCCCCTGGACTTCTAAGGGTTAACCTTTTCAGATTTGAGTTATTAAACATCTTTAGTGGCTTTAATCAGAACTGTCATACAAATTGTGCTCACTATTTTGTTCTTTAACATTGAAACAATGTTAGTGAACTAGTACAATTTTTTGCCTGATGCCCTCTGAAACAGAAACGTTTTCCTGTTGTATTTCTACCATTAATAAATGATCCGAACATTTTTTTTTTCATTTTTCAAAATTTGATTGAAAATGTTTTTGTAAGATTTGTACAAACAATACACCATGACAATATGCAAATATATTAAAAAGCAAATAATACATCATAGTTACACAGCAGAAACCCATTTTTGCCTATTTTTGGGCCATTCTGCAAAACCTGGTTGGATGGGTGAAATCAGCTATTTTTATACCTCTCCAGATATTTCCAATAGGTTTCAAGCCTGGGTTCTGAATGACATTCACAGAGTTCTCTTGTACCCACACCAATCACATCTTGGCTCTGTGCTTAGGGTCATTGCCCTGCTGAATGATGAACTATTGCCCCAGTCTGAGGTCAAGAGCATCCCGTAACAGATTTTCATCCAGGTGGTGATGAAACGCTGCACATTGAACATTGAACTCTCCCTGAATACGGCTCTTTTTTTGGTGATTGCACAGATGGATCCTGGCGGATGCAAATCCATCTGTTTCCCGACAACAGAGGCCACTGTGCTCATTAGGATTTTCAAAGCAACAGACATTATCTCTCTTTGTCTTCATGTTTTATTTACCCCCTGATCGCAATAAACATGTCGTATCTTGTCAAAAGTACAATCTCATACACTACACAGGTGTGTGCCTTTGCAAATGACACACAACCCACCGAATTTTTTACCAGAGGTGGACAACAAAAGATCTGTAGCATCAAGGGTGATCAGTGCAAACAGGCTTTATGCCAGTGGGTCTGAATAATTTTATATATATTCTTTGTTTTCTTTCTTATATCTGCATAAACCTCACATTACTTTAGTGTTCGTTAAAATTTGTTATTTTGGCTTCTAAAAATTGCTGGGAATGCAATCTAAATCTTTGAACTTCATCAAAACTTTACATAGATCACACTTGAGGAGTTTAAACGTCTTTGCGAGAGCATACCAACACCTGTGCAAAAGTATTTGAACCCCATAGAAGGGTTCAAATATGGGTTAGAGGGGGTTAAATATTTACCATTGACTTATAATGGCTGTTGAAAATAAACTAAACAGCAACAAAAATATCAAACAACAGAGAGAAATGTCAGCTACCTAGCAACGAAACGGTTACACATAGCAACCAAATTGTCCGAACTCTATATGAGCTTTGGAAAATGATAGACATGAGGTTGATTTATTTAACTTATATTGATATAGGGAACATTATACTATGGCACTGACCCCTCCATAACAACCAGACTGTTTACCTTAACAACCAATATGGCATATCACTATCTCAGCTAAGGAAAATCATAGAGACATGGGGGTTGGTTTATACAACTAATTTTGGCTTGGGGAACTTTGTATGTTGTCACTGACTCTGGTTCTACCTCGGCAACCGATCTGATTTGCTTACAAAAATGAATTACAAGTTAACATCAAAGTATGTATAGCCATCTAGTTTTAGATTACGATGCTGCATTTGAATGACTCACATTGGCTACACCACCTCTACTGGTTGAGTAATCAGTCATCCAAGTTAATGACATTAATTTTTATTTCTAAAGCCTTTAATCACATCTCAGATGAAAAGCCCCAATTGGAAATTCTTCCCCAAGAATCGGACAGTGATGGAATCCTTAGCATTCACATTACAACACTAGCATTAGCAACTAATTTCATAACAAACCCCTATTTATGATGGAAAATATATGAGAATATTGAATTCTCTTGAATTCTAATATGAATCACACGTCTCTCTAACCAATAAAGAATGTTGAGAACCTTAATTAAATTGCCAAAAGAAGGGATCTAACCTCTCTGGAGGTACTCCTTCCTCTACTATCCGGTTCTCTGGATGCAGCCGTGTTTTATATTTGGGGTTGTAGGGTTTCTCTGGTCCCAGTGTTCTTGCCAAAGGAGTCTGAACCACAGCTTCCAGCTCACGGACGATACAGAAGGGCTTCGAAGGACATGAAGGATCCGTCTCAGGACAGAACTCAAAATACATAGTAGCTGGGAAACACCCATGATGGGTGACGTCGTACCAAACTTCCACATCATAACTCTCACCTAGAAGGAAGAAAAACTTATTTATACAATTAATTTGACTAAATGTCTATGTCTATGTCCACCCAACCAACTTTCTTGACTTCATCAGTCGTTATTTCCGTATTTATCTATGAACACAGATTGGACAATGAAACTGAAACGCACTTTTGTGTATTCTCTGTTTGCTCTTCAACCCATTTAGCTAAGTGTTGGACATTGTGATGTTTTTTATGCAAAATCTTTCTGTTTGTCCATTCGTTACTGTGAACAATGAAACTGAAACACTAGCTAAAGGAGGAGTGTTTACTAAAACATACTGAATTTATTGAGCATAACCAAGATCTAACACAGTGTATATTATTTAACGCAAAGTTCTCAAGTTTTGATGACACTTCTGCATGAGATAATTAACATGATAATTATCAATACGGGCACCGTTATAATAACAGATACATGCTTTGTAGAAACTGTAGCTTACTGTAGAGGTAATATCTAGCTTTTCACACACATTTTATTCTCTTCTTGCCATTTATTGAAAAAATATAGACTGTATGAATTGATCAAACACAAAGAAATATTGAAATTAAATCAAGTTTCAACCATGTTTGGTGGAAAACAAGCCAATAAGTTAAGATTGAAGTTAAACGTGAACATTGAGAGGAGACTTCCAGGCTAGTTGTGGCTGAAGTCCCGCCCTCCTCTGCTTCTGATTGGCTGGATCACGACCTTCAACCAATGAGATGAGAATGGTTTCCATAGGGTTGATTCCTTCTGGCTCTTTTACTTTATTGTGATGCCAGATCGAACCACCATGCCAAAACGATCAGTTTGTTTATTCTTCTGTTATTAGATAGCGGTTTAATTTGGTGGAAAATGTCAAAATTTCAGATCATGAGAACAGTAAAAAACGTTTAATGATTAATCCCTGTTTAATGATTAACTGATCAAAGCGGGCCGGTTTCCATAATAATTAATTATCGTAGAAAACTCATTTGGGTCTTGAGGATTTACTTTTGAATCCATGTCTAAAACCAAAAGGGCCTCACCCCATTTTGATAAATGTGCAACTTGGTGACTGGCTGCAAGTTTATTTTGCTAGTCGACTGCACCGTGACCACATACTGTGTTTCAGTTTCACTGTCAGACCGTTGTTTCAGTGTCACCTGGACAGAGCAGGAGAGGCGAGACTCGGTTCACTCTTCTCTGATCCACCAGGCTGAAGCAGCGCATCTTGTGCAGAGCTGTGTAGTATGTGAAGTAAACGCAGTCCTCCCCCTTGTTCACGATGTGAAACATCACAACAAACGTCTTCCCAATCTCCTGGATGATGAATGCTACCATCCCATTGATGGCTTCGGGATCAGAGCTAATTTCTATGCCCTCTTTGTCTTTGACTAGTTCAGCTCTGGGCACAGACAAATGTAAAAATATTTAGCAACTACAGCACTATTTTTTCACACGGCTCATATTTAAGGTGATTGAATGCTTATTTTCACCGTTTGGATCTGAGCTTGTGGAGGATTTCGAAAGCCAGTTTCTTCTTTGGTGTCAGGACCGGTTTAATGGATGGACCCGGGGTAGATGATGATGATGATGGTTCTGGAGCTGATGCTTTGTTGTGTTGCTGTTTGAAGGATTTCCATTGGTCACAGTAGTACACACGCATCTGTCAGCAGAGGACAGCAAAACTGGGGGTTTGTCTTAATTATGGCAAAGGTGAATACTTTTGGAAAATATTCACAGTGCTGCAGTTTTCCACATTTTTATTCTACATCCTTCATTAATATGTTATGACACTCGTTTTTTTTTTGTGATTCCTTTGTCATTGGTCTATGGCACAATCAGGAACTTGTAAATGTCAGAAAATCCCATTTCTGACCAAATCTAATTGTCCACTGAAAACGTATTGCCTAGTAATTCGCATGAATAAAATCCTTTTCAACTTGAGCGTGTAATATTCCTGTCACTAGAACCTTACATCGCCGCGCTACAGTCTGCAGGTAGGAGTACTTGCATGCTTTGCCATCAAGGCTCAGTCAAGGGGGTGTGGTCAGGTGAGGCGGGAAAAGGGCATCTATATTTTCGCAAGACCTCCGGAATGAAAACCCATTTCAGAACACACACAACATCAAACCTGTGAAAACTACTGCACTTCCATCCACCTCTTTATTCTCATTTTGGAATATAGCAGAAAAAAAACCCTGGATGGAAACGGCAAGATGCGCATACATTTAGAAAATGTGTAGAAAAAATGATGCGCATAACTGAGAAGGATAAACTTTTTATCCGATAAGAAAGAATGTGGATGAAGATTGTGGTGGAAATGCATCCTCCCTCCAAAAGCTAGACATGACTGCTCAGGTTGTGTTTGTCTACATCTTAATATAAGCACGTTAAAATGCAAGAAATAAGACCTTCTCTTAAGGAGGCAGCTTCATTGTTGTTTTTGATTTTGGCCACCAGTTTATCAGGAAGTTGTGCTTTTGTTGTTCTCTTGGAGTCCTTGGATGGGAACGGTGCTTTATTCAGAATTATTTTATGCTATATTCAGTTTTGGGCATATATTTAATTCACATCTTTGGATGGAAACATGGCGAGTTCTTTTTCCAACAGGACAATGACACTAAGCACACAGCTCAGATATTAAGGAGTGGAAATCTTTGTGAATTTCTTTTTTACGCTTTCCATTTTATAACTATGCTATTTGAATTATTGATTGTAAGTTATTTAAACCTGCAACATAAAAATGTGGACAAAATGACACTGCTGTGCAGATCTCACCTTTGGTTTCCAGTGAATAGTGACTTTCCCATGTGATACACTGGCTTTCTTGCAACATAATAAGGCACTGAACACTTGTTCAAAGGTGGGCTCTCTGTTTCCATCCCTAAAACAAATAGCCATGTGCCACTGAGTGATGGTTAACACAAAAAACAAGCTACACATTCAAAAATGATTGCGTTTCATTCTTTTGGAGATCAATGACAGCAGCGAATAATGTAAAACATTATGTTGAGAGAGTAAACAAAAAACTTGTGCTGGCAAACCTTCTAAACTCAGAGTTGTAAATATTTCGCAGCTCGCTGATGCCTTTTTTCGAGACCCTCTGCCCCAGAAACTGCAGGAAATCAAGCCCCACTTCGCAATTATCTCTGACAGAAGACATTTTGCTTCTGCTGTTGTTGCCAGAGAGAGAGAACTTGATGTTTGGATTGTTTTAAGATCTCAGCGTTTTACCGGAATCGAAACTGAGACGGTCCTGTAGAATTAAAGCGGTAGCCACCAAAAGGCGTGTCAACCATTGACAGTATATAACATGGACAAAGCGTCAGTGACGTTACCCGTTTCCATAGATATCTTATACGTATACGAAATATGTGACTGTGTTGGGTTTTGGAAAAGTGAGATAAGACTCAAAGTGGGCGTTCCCTTCGTGAAAGTGCGTCACATCCCGGTGATAAAATGGACAAAAGATCCACAGAGGCGGGACGGGGGTGTAGAAACCACACAAACCGCGGTCTAAAACCACACACAAAAAAAGAAACAACCTACAGTAAAATCTAAAAACAAATAAACACAAGGAGTAGCCACGTTAATCAGATGAAATGGGCTGGAATAAACGATCCCAGAAGACGACGCCGTGATGTGAGAGGCTGAAAAAACTGTCAATCATCCGCCCCCTCGAGAAACCACGCCCTTAAATTTTGCTCGAATTTTACGCTTGATAAATCTTAAACCAAGAAATAAACAAAAAAATCAGCCCACTCGGAGTGTTCATGAAGGTTAAATCTAGAGATTTCAATAAACCAAAAACCTGGAGTCAGGGGTGGAAATATGACTTTTTCTGCTCCAAAGTTGGGCGATTTAACATTGGAGTGAATGAGAACTTGCTCAATTCTGGAGCCAGTCTCTGGCGGCATGTAGAGGAACTGCAGTTCAGTCACTTCCAATTCGGCTTCAAAGGGCAAAGCAGGTTGCCCCTCGATGTCACCAAACTACCAACTTCTTCTGAAACGAAACAGGTTAAGGGTTTTGTTTTTAGTTCTGTTGGCAGTTGATAAAAATATTGAGTCCATTACTTGACATAAAGTAAAGTTATCAACAAATATTGATAAAGAGAATTTAGCTGTCTTTGTAGTAATAAAAATATTACGGAATATCTTCTGACAAACAATTAATAATACGTTTTTAATTACAGCTTTTTAGAAATAGTTTCCAATTTTTATTAATATTTTTATTTTCACTTTCATAAACTTGGCAAAATTAGCATTACCTGATCGAAATAACTGGCTGTTTGAAGAGTTATACATTTATTTCTTTAATAATGTTATTATGCAGTCATCTAATTGTAACATTTCAGTAAATATTTGAACTTGGTAAAATTTGATTTTCAAAGGGAATTAGATTTATTATTGATTCCTATACTTTTATGTCGCCATCTTCATGTTTCTCTGTTTGCGTTTCAATAAAGAAGGTTGTTGAAAAGGTGGAAACACTGCACTGAGAAGTGTGTGAACACAATAATATTTTATCTTATATATTTTGTTTTAAACCGTTGTGCCTCTAGGTGCAGGAGATTACTGTCTTCAGCATACTGTCCTCCCTTATTTGTTTAGCTTATGGTTTGTTTTCTTTATCAGGATGATGAAATGCATTAGATTGACTAGAAGAGAATAACTTCATGTGCTTAAGGTGGTTGATGAGTTTGAACTAGAATGCAGAGGACATCTGTAGGCCTGCCTGAAGAGTGAGCTATCCCAAAACAAAGCAATGAAACTTACAAAAAACTACCCTGTTAATCAATAATTTCCTAGTTTTAATATAGGTTTTCAATATATATGACACTGCGACAGACTGGTGACCTGTCCACGGTGTACCCCTGCCTCTCGCACAAAGTTAGCTGGAGATCACCCGTGACTCCGAATGGTAATAAGTGGGTATGGAAAATGAATGAATGAATGAATGAATGAATGAATGAATGAATATATGTGACAGGCATGATTTCCATTTACTATTTTATATGCACACACATTAGTGGTTGACTAATAACTATAATCTGATTGTGTGTGTGTGTGTCATATACAGATAGAAAAAAACCCCAATGTGTTTAAAAATAATATGTATGATTGTTTTCCCCCCAGACTAGATATAGTACAATCATACCAAATATGGTATTTTAAGACTTCTGCATAGATTTTTGATCCAAACATTAAATTCTCATATGGAAGTGTCAGCATGGTTCTCAAGTCAAAATATCTTGAAAGTTTTTAGGAGTGATGCCCTCCTTTCAAAGATGACTTGCAAAGGGGGTCATAAATAAACTGAAATAAACTAAATGTTAACAAGGGACATTAAATACTAAAGCAGTCATGATTAAAATGTTCGATGAGGTGAATTAAAAAATAATATGGATCCTTTGTCACTTAATATGAAATAGCCTTCAAAAGACCATTGGTGCAGAATTTTTTTTTTTTTTTTTTTTTTAAAAAGCAAAATTTAATAAAAATCATAACAACATACAAGTCTTTGAAATTAATAGTTGTAACTACGCCCCAAAAATAATTTTAGGGATGATCTTTGAGGTAAAAAAAAATCAGCTTATATGTCAATAACCCATTATATGTGCATATATGTATATTTAAGAAAACTGCCAATTTTATATATGACACATATACTTAAAACCGATTTCAATTCCTAAAATATATAAGTTTATATGGGTTATTACCTGTTATGTTGTTAAGAACAAAAAACAATTTATTAATTTGAACGGTTCCAACACATTTTTAATAAAACTATTCACATTGAAACGATGTGTCCCCTAATATAAAACGTGAAGTTCAAGCTATAGGTACCAAACACCTTTAATGTCTGGTTTCTTTTGTCAGTTTTATGATAGGAGTTGTTTCCCGTGATGCAGTTTGACAGGGCAGGACCAGTGCAGCCAAGATGGCGGACTTCGAGGAACAGCTTTCCGATGAGGAGAAGGTAAGCAATTTCAGATTTTGTATCTTCCCAATTTTGCTTCGTCAGTCATGGACGGGTGTATGTCTTTCGTATTGTCGCGTATGTCTCATTCATATATTTTTTTCCCCAGATTTTGTTTTCTTAAATTAATAAAGTAAGCGGAAAAGGGCGTGCTAAGGAAGCTACCAGGCTAACTGAAATTCGATCTAATCGATGATCGCACTCTTGATCATCGCCATAATGTTACTTTAATTATAGTGAATTGTGTTAGTGATGTGTATGAAGTTTCTTTAACTAATTTATAATGAAATATTGTCTAATTTAAAAATTAGTTCGTCGTGTTCAACATGCGAAGATGTAAGGTTACTTTTTATTAAACACAATGAATGACGAGCAGCGAAATACGTTACAAGTAATCCATTAATAGTGTTGAAACTTGTTTTCGTTGAGTTTTATCACAGGTGTCTATAATTATGAACTTTAAAGTACCTGCAATCGAATCTAAGTATCATAAAGTGTCACTGAAAACTTAATTTAGGATTTATCACAGGACTAAAATGAAATTTCATGTAACGTGATCATGGTTAAATGTTTATCTGGTCTGATAAAGAAACATAAGCTCAATCTCTGCTGCTCTGGGTCTTGTTTGTATCCTTCAGCTGAGAGTCGGAGACCCAACCCTCTTTCCGCAAACTCTAACATTCGAGCTGCTCTTCCTTGTTCCGTCTCCCACCCTTCACCGCAAAGTTTAAGCGAGCTTGCGGGCTGTTCTAACGAGCGGACGCGCCCCTCCGTAGTTGCCCGTTCGAAGGAGTCGTGTTCAGGCCAGTTGAAGCAGGGAAGAAGCATTTCAGAAATGCATCTACGTGGAAATCTCGATTCCACTGCAAACTGCTCTGTACTTCCCTGCATAGAGTTGGAATCTAGATAAGTACTTTTAGCATAAAAGGTATGGGGGGGGGGGGATAATAAGTACAGTTTTGCAATAGTTACATTTCCCTTGTTCAAATGTTGTACATTTCAGACAGAATAGCCAGCAACTCTGCTGCAGTTTATGAAATGTTATGCAAAGAGGGCAAAAAAAAAACTTAGATTCATTATTTTGACAACACCCCTTCTTGCACGAAATCTTTACAGAACTTTGAATAGAGGGTATGCACACTATGTCACGGTACCCGGAAGTTGTGGAGCGAGTGGCAAAAAAGATTCATATTCTGGCAGAGAATTTGACTCATGTACATGCTGAAAATTGTGTTTAAGTGCAATTTAAAGAAAAAAAAAAACCACAATCCATGAGCCTGGATTAGTGGTTAAATTAATTCATATAAATTCCGTAATTAAACATGATTTAAATACGACAACCTAAAGCAAGTGTATTCAAAAAGCACTTGACATTAAAAGCAGCCGGGTTTTTTTTCTTTTTAAGTAATCTATTCTAAGTATTTAGAATTAAATGTTTTTTTTTTTTTGGCATATTATTGTGTGCTGTTGATCTTTTGACTGTCTTTAACTGCACAAGCATATAATCCTGGCTAAGTGACATCTTTAAGGTTTTTGCACGCCTTTTAAATTTTGTCTAATTTCTGTGGGTTGAAATCAGGATAATATAAATGTTAGGAAATCCAATTTCTGATGAAATGCATGTATGGAAAGCTGGTGAGTTGTGGGAATCGCTGTAGAGCCCAATTCTTTTTAACTTCATCAAACTCACTGTTTTCCACGTAATTGGATTAAACACAGCCATTTTGCAGCTTGTTTTGCCACTCTGCCTCAATGAAGGGTGTGTGGCCTGGTTTTAAAGTTGCAATGAACTCCTGAAAAATCCTCCTGTGGCTATAGATCGGTGGTGGTGCTCCCATAATTCGATAAGGGAGTTTCCTTGTTCCTTTTCCTTGTTTACCATTGTGTTGAAATAATCGGTTCTGCCTATTTTATCACAACAAGTCCTCATTTAATCTGACTTGAGTTCATTTTGGTGTGCATGCTCTACAGGTGAGCTTTGCAGCATTCAGTAGTCTGTTCACTCTTCGCTCTGTCAGGTTTGCCTTCTGGAATTACCTCTGGAAGAGTTCCAGAATGAGAACCATCCATGGACCAAGAACTGGACTCATCCATGGCCTAAATGCTTACATGTGCTCTGCTAAGAAAAGCCTCAGCCCTGTAGCCTTGTATGGAATGACCCGTTGCTGGGCTTAGTATCATCTCAGGCCTCAACTGACCCGTATTCACAGGAAGTGGCAAAATCATTTTGTCGATGTGTTGGTTAGATCGTTTGTTGTTGCTTGAGATTAAAGATTTTCTTTATAATATATCAAATATATAGTTTGGATTTCACGTTTCTTAGGATTCCGTTTATTCTGCAAATTTAAAAGCATTTAATTAATCACTGATAAATTTAAACAACAGCATTTTATTCAACCACCCCAATGCTCAAAATCGTTCAGGCATGTCAATTGTTTAGAAGAGGTGTATCCGACCAAATTTAAGAGAAAATTATTAAAAATATGACGTTACTACCGGATATTTAGACATTTGGATTGCTGACAGCCCTTTTTCCCCCTAGTTTGACCATATTTATTATACATTTAAACTAGGGGTGTACCGGTTCACGGTATGTATTGAACCGTTTCGGTACGGCCTGTTCGGTTCGGTACACTTGCGTACCGTTTCGGTATTTGGTATTTTTATTAAATAATATAAATCTATTATTAGTGCGATATGAACAATGTTCCAAGGCGAGTTTCCGCACGGACGCTATTGAGTGACGAGCACGGGCGCGAGTAGGAAAATGGAATCATATCAAAAGCGAAAGAGAAGCCAGAGCTTAAAGACCCTCTCACCTCACTACGGTCTCGTGTTTGAGAACACTTTGGCTTCTCTGTTAAAATACATAACGGGGATAGACAAGTGGATAAATTTAAA
>SRMA01025998.1:171659-221630 GCA_007224835.1 Danionella cerebrum | reverse complement strand
AATGCTGACACCACAAGCACAGACAACGTGTAGTTTGAGGGACTAAAACAGGATTTATAATCTTTCCACGGATCTTTGACAATTATGTGATATCACCAAGCATTGCACATGTCATTTAATTCCTCCAAGAAATACACAGTGAGTGTTACAATAACTATATAATTTATAATAGAAATTACTAGCAACTGATATGGACATGGAGGATTTTTATGATGCTCATAACCTTATAATTGAACCATAATCATTGAAAGCAATATTAAAAGGTCAGTTAAACATCAAAATCTAAATGGGTTTTACACTCAACACATGGACAATACAAAATGCTTAGTCACTACGACTTTATCCTCCAGTCTTCATCTACTTTTTTTTCAAAGTGGTCATTTACACTTTTATATAAAACTGTCAGAAAAGATCAAAAAAGCAAGAGTGGTGAAAAGAGTGAGATAATCACATTCTCGTGATTTGCTGCGTATGCTAGAAAATGCAGCTTACACCGAAGGCATTTAGAGGAGCTAATCCTCTGATGGCAATGATGCAGATTTTGCAGAAACACACTGTACGATCCTGCTCAGGCCGACACAGCAAAGTCTCAGACTGGAGTGTGTTAGTATTCCTGAACAGCACATACATGGCTGATCCCCAGCGCTCTCTCAGCAGCCTGGATTAATAATGAATCAAGGCTTTTACCCCTCACTCTCTCGCTCTCTATCAGGTTCTCTGTTCAGACAATAGCTAGATTTCTTGACAGTTTCTTTTTCGTTTGCTGTTTGTTTAGAATAAATTGACACAATGAATAAGTTACATGGTATAAATGGCAACATTATGCAATTTAATCATACACATCCTAATCCACCTTTTTGAAAGATGAACAGTAGCCATGTTTCCATCCAAAGATGCAAAGTAATGTTATGCGCAAAACTGATATATTGTATAAAATATTTGCAAATAAAGCACCAACGAGTCCAAGAGAACAAAGTTGTCACTTCCTGATAAACTGGTGCAAAATATCAGAAAAATGGAAGTTGCTTTGTTAAGAGAAGCCTTTTTTGTACATAATAACTTATTTGTGTCTTAGAGCATATCGACAAAACGCAATATGCGCAGTAACATCACCTTTGGGAGCGCAGCTGGTCAACACAGTTCCGGGAGAAGATAATCCCAAACCACTTTGATGACAGATTTTGGCTAAGGAGTTTTATAATGACCAAAACGACATTTGAAATGTTATGCAATGAAATCGTTCAGTTGATTAGTCCAATAACGCTGCCCCATCGTGCCCCAGTTCCGACAGAACCCATTGTATTGGTATTAATTCGGTAATTGCATTTCCATCGTAGTTTAGGGGCATTGTGTAAAAAGTTTATCTTACTCTGTTGTGTGCATATTTTTTGCCACATCTTGCCATTTCCATTCAGGGTTTTTTATGCAATATTCCAAAATATGGTTAAAATTAGATGGATGGAAACACAGCTAGTGATCTTCTGACATGCATTTTCATCCATGTCCATTTCGAGAACAGAAAAGTTTTATAAATCTCATCAAACAACTATAAAATGGCCATAAAAGCAATGGTGTTGCCATTGTTAAACTGGCAAATGTTTTCCTGAGATTTCGCCATCTTGGTTCGTGGGCTCAGTTGTCTGCCAATGGTGACTAATCGCATTGGAACAGGAATGGCCAAAAAATGGCATCAAATGGAACAAATATACCATAAAATCCCCTTTGCAGGAACTATCTTGATTCTATGTTTTATAAAAAGTGGGGCAATTACACATCAATACAGATTAACTGTGCAATCCTCCACATTAATCACAAAACAGAACCATTTTGGAGCTATTCCAGTATGAAACGTATTGATACAGATGATTTTAGTGTGATTTTAGTATACACATGGACAAACTGGCCATACCAAAAGGTTCCCCTATGATTACGAGCCAAAGAACCCAATTTGGTTCCATATAGAAGTGTAAAGCATGTTTTTTTTTAAATGTTCAATAGATGTGTCAGATCCACTTATTGTTTTTTTTCATCAATATTTCAGTTTCTGATCACCTTATCGCCCATCATCATGAATTCTGGGATCATCGTACATTTTTATGCTCCAAACATTAATATACACACACACAAAAAGATGTATATTTATTACAATTACGTTATATTAACTGACAGCAGGCACTTAGATTAATCAAAACTGTTCCTATATAAAGGAGGTGCACATTTTGTCCAGAGAAAAGATCTATTGATGAATTATTGCATGCAATCAACAAGAGCAGAATCTGGAAGTTCTTGATGGGTTATTGAATTTTAAGCCTTTGTAGGATTTTAATTAACTTTCTCTTTTGCCAGAAAATGGTTTCCCTCAGTCAGTAGAGTTCAATAAGCCAGTCACCCATGTAATAAGACGTTCATTACCAAATGGTATTTTTCACGGTTGGCTTTGATTCAAAGACACCATTGTGTGCTGGAACGAGATTTCAAGGAAAAGAGAATTTTAGATATTTGGTCAAAGACATTTGTTGCTGGCATCATTTAAGATGAATTTCATGTCGTTTACAGTTAAACACTGCATGAATAAAATACATTTAAATGAATCATAATTAATTGGCAAATTATTCTGCATTTGTGAGCCGTTTTCCACAAACTACTTCTTTTCAGCACATTTTATACCTGAATAAACTATTTTAAGCACAATTCTGTATTGTAAACCCAGGCCTCACAAAAGAAGCTCTTGTGAATTCAACCAAAACGTAAAAAGCAGTAATTATCTGTTTTAGCACCCAATTCAAATGTTCTCAAGGACATCTCAGAAATCTGAATGGCATGAATTCCATCTGATCAAGTGTTTCATAGTCAGTAGCTAACTACTTCAGCTTGCATTTGTGCATTAGATAATTGAGTTTTATCAAAAGGAACTAAATGTTTCTAACAAAATGGTCTTGTGTTTAAAGTAAAGATATAGGAAAATAAAAAAATAGCTTGAGAATGTATGAAAATAAATTTTGTTCATGACCAGGATATTGATTAATCAAGTCAATGGAACAATGGTCCACTTTAAAATCAGATGATTGGATTTTTGGAAAATTACATCATGCTCATATCTACTGAGCTATATGAACTGGGTTGAGAATTTATTCTAATGGCCACGGAATGGCATGATAACATCAAATGGCTGTATTTCAGCATGTTAAGGCCAATACACACAGACACGAATTTACGGTGTGAAGTTTTGTGTGACAATGGACCTCGATCGGATCACACATTGGAAAAAATGAGTGGAGCCACCAAAAAAAAAGAGTTTCAGGTTGCCATATCAGATTAGTTTTTTACAAGTAGAACAACCAATGAAAGCTGTCTCTTTTGATGATGTAAGAGCCACTCCGTGGAAGACAAGACAAGAAAGAAATATTCTCTCTTTTCACCATATTTTGTCAAACAGTGCCCTGTGATCAGCCACCAACAGTCTAAATCGCTCGACATCCAAGATTTCTTCTCTGTCATCGTCTTTTTTGTTTCCCCATGTGACGCAGGGTTGTACTGTAAACGCCATCTTCAGGTGGCGAGCTTCATTGCATCAAAGTTTCCTCAACCTAGACGAAGAGCAGCCTGCTGAGAAGCCATCTGTAAAATTCACGTGGGCGTTAATTCGGACCTGTGTGTAGAGGCCTTTATTCATTTCACAAATGGTAGCCTATATACATTTTTTTATAAATAGGCATTTCTGTGATGGCATGTTTTCTTTGGTATCTGTGTAATACCAAAACAGTATCAAAAACAGTCATTTAAACTCCAAATTAGTCCTGATCAGGATAACAATTTCTATAATAATAATTATGATAAAAGTCCTCCTTACCACATGTACTCAGCTTTTTCATCATATTTAATGAACCAATTAAGCCCAGCTGAGGTCAAATCTTCTGATTTACTTTGTTGTTGTGGCAACTAGATGAATAAAAGAGCTGTGAATGCTGTTAACAGGTCGTTTCACACCCAGGAGTGAATATTATAGAAGTGTATTGATTAACTGTTATCATCTAACTGACTAACTTACAGAATGCTATTTCAGCTCCAAACAACAGATTCTCAAAATAAAAGCACTAAATATACTCAAATTTTCAAAAAGAGACCAGGAAAAGTAGAGATGCTTTACCAATCATGGATGATTGCACATATTTTGAGATATTTTATGAGAAACCTTTATGGAGCAATTTATTATAGACCATCTGCAAATGTTGTGACGTGTTGAATAAAGCATGAAGTATAAAACAACATGATACTTTTCCACATTTTCACGGGAGTTTAAAATGTTTAGTAAAATGCAGAACTGACCAAAATGAGCAAAAAGCATGTCAATGCAACAGGGCTGTATGCAGGTCACTCGCATTAGGACATTAAAATTGAAACACACTGTAAATTATCCGAGCTGCATGTGTGTATCAATATCAATCTGTCTTTATTACATATTTCTTTGATTCTTCTATAAATAAAACAACTGATAACAAGGAAACCTTGGTACAATTAAGAAGTGCGTCTTGTACTTCATCGACAGCTTCAAGTAATCAAATATCCATGCGTAGACTTAGAAACATCTGCGAGAAAGATCAGAACTCTAGTCTAACAATATTCTCTGCTTGTCCTTACAAAAAATGTGTTGCGTGTCGCATTTTTTTCTTCCTTCACACGAGTTGACAGATTTTTCTGCATGAAACACACGGGATAAAATCAACCGAATGATCTCTCTGTACAATATAATCACTAAAAAAAATACAACTTAGGTTTGTATTTACATTATCTAACTACAAAGTACAACTGCTATCATGTATTAAAATATGTAAACAAATTTCTTGTTCGACACAGTTGACTGTGACAACAGATATAAGATTTTTTTCCACACTTTTCACATTGGATTTATTTTCGTATAGACATCCTTTAACAGTATCATAGCACTGTGCCATTTTGCACCAGACAGCTGTATAAAAAGAGACGAGCGCAAATGGACCAACATAGAAAGTTCCATATTCCCTTGTGGACTTGTTTGAGAAACGAGAGGTCTATCTGATGTTCATCATATCAGCTGGAACCGAGGGATGGCATGGCATGCACTACAATCAATCGCTTTACTGAAACGAGGAAATGTCAAAGTCTCTCTGGTAACTTACACGTGTGCAGTGTCACACTTGCCAGTACAATAAAGATGATCAGTTTCAGTGCTGTGCTGTGCTGCAGAGACTTGCTGACCGCTCTTGAGGAGTTTCCTTTATTACATTGTGATTTTTCTTCTTTTTGCAGAGAGCAAAAACTCATAAGACACCACATGTAATGTATAAACAATACAAATTGCTCATATATTGATTTATATATATATATATATTTATATATATGTTTATTTATTTTGTCGGCAGGAGTCCTTTTTTCGCAACATTTTTTGGGTCCCACTTTCTCAGTACATGCTTGAAACCTTCTCCTCTTTTTTACAGAGTTAAAAAAACAAACAATATTTTACGGCAAGGTTCACATACCTCTAAAAGTCACTTAGGATAATGATGTAGAGATGTGGAATTTTTCTACACGGACAACGTCTCCGACCAGATAGAGGAAATAGGTCACTAATGTTTGCTATTTTACCATCGCAGTATGCTTACGGCTGTAAGTGTGCTTTATGGTACAGTCAGAGTTTGCCGTCTCGGCACAGCGCCGGCTTTGGCTGCTGTCCTCCTCTCTCTCTCTCTCTCGGCGCAGTGCCAAACACATCTGTCTCTCTGTCCGTCTCTGTCAAAGTTCAGTAGCTGGGACTCAAACATAATACTCCTTGTCCTTGTTTTTCTGTTTCTTGTTGCCGCTTTTGGCACTCTGCTGCTTGTCCTTCATAATGGCACCATTGCTCTGCGCTGAATTGGTGATGTAATTCCTGGTCTCGTCCACTTGGTAGGACCCCTCATCCCTGTTTCTGTACTTATACATGGCGTACAGCAGAATTAGGATGCACAAAGCTGCAGCGGCAACTATCCCGACGACCATTCCGGTGGTGCTGCTAGATTCACGGACCACCTCGGAGGCCCCCGGAACCTGCCTGATGCCCGGCTCCGTGGGGATTGCTGTGGGTACATTACGGAACATGGGGGAGGTTATTAATGGGCTCTTCGGCTTTGTGTTGTCTACCTCATAGGAAGTGGGCAATGGAAGCAAGACTATGTCGGGCTGGGGCTTTAGCTCTCTGTGATTCATTTTGCCCGCGGGCAGTTTGGGTGGCGTGGACGTGGTAGTGGAGCGGCTCAGCTTGGGGGAAAAAGAGGCGGTAGTAGTCCTACCAGAATCCGAGACTTTGTTAGGTTTAAAGTCCTTGGATCCCCACTTTGGCGTGTGAGCTTTGTAGCCACCTTCAAAGGTCGACGAAGACAAGGTCTTATCTGTTACCAAGGAGAAGGTGGTGTAAAAATCTTCATCATCAGTAGGGGGCAGGTTAGAGTCGTATGCTTCCCCAGAGCCATACCCAGATATCATCAAGCCATCATCATCACCATCATCATCATCACAATCATCGCTGCCTCGGTCCGACAAGCAAGGTACCCCTGCCTCAGTGGCCATGGACAGGGACTCTTTGGTGGTCTCAATAATGGTGAAGGGGTGGCGGAGGGTTGGGGGGGAGGGGATGAAGGGTGTACGAGTGGCTACAGAAGGGAGCTCTAAGGGGTCCTTTACTAGAATTGGGAAAACTAATTCACCTCCTACAATTGAACACAGACACGAGGCATTAGTCGCTAAAACTCTTTTTGTTGAAAATGATGAACGGAAGGCTGGAGATGCAAACAAAGCATACAAAACAAAAACAAACAAAAAACAACTAAATTAGATTAAAACACTATTCAACATAAACAGGATTCAAAAGGACTTGACAGGTGTTTATGGGCGAGCTGGTTTGGAATCATATGAGCGATCTATGTCCGGGTGAATGTACGAAATAAGAATCAGCATCCACTTTAGCCTTACACCCTAGCCCTTGTGTAGATGCAGACCCCTACACAAGATTCTGACAGGGAGCATTGATGCTGATCGGAAGCTCTGTGATTGGTTAGTTTTGGTAGCAGACCATTTATGGAGTGACGTCATACATATCCGAGTGTCTCCGCCATGGTCACAACAAACACCAATATAAGCCAAATCACTGAAATCTCTCTGTATGACTGTCTTTCAGCTGGAGTACAACTGTCAGAAGGCAGATCATTTATAATATCTAAATTAAAATAAATAACGCAGAAGTAAAAATTGGGCTATAATAATAACAAGTTCACAGTACTCAAAAGGTTCATTTTTAACAAAACATTATTTTTCGTTAAATAGGAAGATTGAAAGTCCCTGCCCACACCAGTGTGTGCGTCTCTTTTGAATTAAGTAGGAGTGACATGACCCACCTATTTAATTTTGAGTTCAAATATAATGTGTAGGTTTCAAAAAGGTTTCTAGTTTTGATATTTTGTATTTTAAAGAACATTACAAGAGTTATGACACAGTTACCAAGGCAATTCTAATAAAAAAATATTACTAATTCTAATTGGTTCTAATTAAAATGAAATTAAAATTAAATTTTACAGACCTAGAATCTATGCAATAAGTGCCATCTAGTGGTGTAAAAAAGGAATAACCCTTGGAAATACAAGACCTGTCATTTGGAGTCGTGTTCTTCAAACTTCTTGCACAAAAAAAAATCACAAATGGAACAAAAAGGGCTTGGAACAGTGTATAAGGTTTAGGAAAGGTTCACAAGATTTTTTTTTAGACAAATTTCCCATTATGAATTTTTATTTTGTCTCAAAACTTTAGATTTTTGTTATAAAACAAAAAAGCTGTTTGTTGTCCTCTTTTTCTTCTGCAGTAAATAAATGACAAAATTTACTACTCTGAATTATTGTGTGATGTAATGAAAAATATTTGTACTAAAAAAGTACAATTATTATTAAAAAGTACAATTATTACAAAATTTGGCACAAAAAACTGTTTTAAGGATAATTTATAAAAGCAAATTGTAAAGTAGTTAAAAACACTCAAAAAGGCCTTGGACTTTAAAGAGTTAGGCCACTGAGATTCCAACTCATGTCACCCTGCACACTTGTTCTTACCCGTCACTCTCACAACCCGCTACATTACGAAAGCTGACCTCATTAATTTCTTTTTTTTAGTATTAAATACTGTTTAGCATAGTTTATCCAATCAAATGTTACATTTTTTGAGTACTGTTAACTTGTTGGGTTTGCAGCGTGTAAATAACATAAAAAGAATATATTTCCCTTAGATTTAATTTTTTACCTTAAACTGAATGACCTCACTAATGTAAATTTTAGTTGTAATTATTTAAATATGATATCTGTTGTATTCATTTATTCATTTTCCTGTCAGCTTATTCCCTTCTGGGGTCATGGGGGTACACCCTGGACAGGTCACCAGTCCAATCACAGGGCAAATATCTGCTTTATGTTGTGTTCCTCAAATGTGCAGTTATCTGCTCCTTAATGTCCTGATTTAACCTTGTTCTAAACATGAATATCCAAGAAAAACATTTACAAAATGAACAACGTTTGTAAAAAAATGCTCTCTGTTTGTCTGTGCTTATGTGAGATCTGGCTCCCCATTGATGCTCTGACTCTTGCCTTTTGAACGGCTTCATGAAGCCTCTCCTATGGCTGGCACTATCTCCTTGATGCAATGACGACTGAATCATCCCTGTCATTTTTAATAAGTGAACATAAGAAACCTAAATTGTGTGATTATCAGGGTTAAATGTATTTAAAAAAAAAAAAGACATGCAGGAACGTGGATTTAGTCAAGTATGATCCAAATTTTCGATCAGAATTTTCACGTGAAATCGTACTGAATGAGTGCCGACATCGAAAAAGAGTTTCGAACTGCCATATCAGATCTAAAGATTACGACCAATGCTCCTTTGATGACAAAGTAGCACGTAAAAGATACAGTTAGGGGGTCTCATCCCACATTTTCTTAGCGACTTCGTACAAGAAATAGGAAAGAAATAGATCGCCACTAATACTTTCTTTTCTCCAGTTTTTTTCAAACAGCTCCCTGTGATCAGCCACCAACGGTAAAAACCACTCGACATTCACAATTATTTTTACTTGTTATTTGATTTCTTCTCGTTGTCGTTGTCATCTTCTTTCCTGTTTCCCCGCATGGTGTGGAGTGCATCTGTTGTACCGAAAACGCCATCTTCAGGCAGAGCGCGTCATTGCATCACTATGAACTCGATCCATTTGTGTAAATCTCAATTCATATCGGTGTGTAGAGCCTTAAGATATATGTTGATTTAATATTAAACAAACAATTTTAACATGTTCTGAAACCACTGCAAAAACGAAATCTTAAAAATAAACTGTTTTTGTTTTCTTTCATTGGGTTTCTCTGTTTTCATATCGTACATATCAAAACATTTTGCATCCTGTATCTGAACTGAAAGAACTGTACTGACAGTATTTTAGCTCGAAATGCTCAATGTACAAAGATGTTATTGACTGAAATAATGTGCTCAGTTCTTCAAGTGCACTGTATGCTCACTGTTGCTTTTCAGAAAGGAACAAGCTATTCTACTTCACGATGACAGAAAATATGTCAGAATATTGTATCTATCTTCCAACAAAAGCAAAAAGCTCCATTTCACAGAGATGGAAGGCTTGCTTCTAACAGCTAGAGATCCAGAGTCATTGCATCGATCGGCAAGATAGACCTACCATCAGGCTTACAGTACAGAATACCAAAACAAAAGAATATTTGAAGGAAAATGAAAAGAAATATGCAGACTTTAATTAGAACAAAGTAAATCAAAACCAACACGATGAGTTCAACAACTGGTCATAGCAAACAGGCAATATGAGCATCGGCAGAATAACTGAGATCAGAACTTATGATAACACTGCATTGGTTAAATTTATACACCGTCTTAAAGGGGTCATGAACTTTTTAAACTGATATCAATTTTTCTGTCCTCAAGAAATAGTCATTTTGAATTACTGTGGTTCTGATAATGGAACCCAGGCTTGGTAACAAAATCCCTGCTGCAGAAGACAAAGTTCTGACATGTTCAAACACTGTTTTTAGATGTGATTTATGCAAATGTTAATTTTCTGCTGTTTTGTGTAATCTAATCTTGTGTTTTTGCCTGTTTCACGTACTCTGCATTGGCTCCCAAAGTACCCAGGCTCCCAGAAGTGGATAACAAACCTGGAACTACTATATTTAATCATTCATGTTTAATACTTGTCTTAAAATAATTGTTGAATCCTACAGGCTGTTGTACCGAATGCTACATAACCAGTATTGAAAGTATTGTTAAATATATTACTTTATTGGTCAGATAATGACTCTTACTTCAATTCATTCCTACAGCGTCAATGTAGGAACTTACAAAACAGTAAGACATATTTATATTAATTTTCTTCATACTATTTCATACAAGGGTGTTTGATTAATAATTGAGCTCACTAAAATAAAAGAGCATGTTATATTAAAATATATGTATAATCATCTTAATACTATAGTGGCCCATTAGTGCACAACACAACACAAACACAAATGAACTTTGCGTGCGCAACACTATTGCAAATCATAAAACAAATAAAACACAAACATTTAAATTTGTGTTTTTGATTTATTTTGCAGTTGTTTTGGGCACATGAAGTGGGTTTGTGTTTTGTTGTGCACTAATGGGCCAGTGTAGGATACAAAAAAATCAAAAGAAAATGTATGATTTATATTATTATTACAGATATCATATTATTACTGCTATTACAGAATTATACACAGGGTCTAACATTTTTGTAAAAATACAATGAGATGATTAAGTGTTTTCGTAATCAGCCCATAGATGCGATGGTAGATTTAAATGTGAAAGACAAAAAAAAATGTAAAAAGACATTTGCATATATTATATCTTTTGAATTGCATAGTATATATATATAAAAAGAAAAAAAGAACTTTTCATATATATATTCAACACCCACCAAACCATGACAACGGTTCTTGGCAATTAAAGAGGTCACATTTTTCTTGTAATTGGCCACACATTTCAGAAACTGCCCTGTGCAGACCTTACCCAAGTCATTAAGATTTTCAGACTGACCTTCAGCAAATACCTCTTTCCCTTAGTGTGAATCTATTATCATAAAAACAGCAAACACTGGTTTCTATAATGGACGATTTCGACACATACGGGTGGATTTATGTCACTCTCATCGTTTATCATGGATAGAGGTCAAAGTTCAGTTTAATTTCTTAATTCATGACCCCCCTAAGCAAACAATACATGATAAAAATAACAAGCATACCACATTTTTTGTCAACTTACATCAACAAATTGCCCGCATGATTTTGGCATGAAGAAAAAAACGTACAAAAGAAAGTTGTGTAAGAATGTTCTTGAACAATCTTTTTTTCTTTATAAAAGCAATACGACTGCAATTGTGATTCTTGTTGGATATATATATATATATTTTTTTTTTTTGTTTCCCACATGAGAGAGAGAGTACAGGGAGGTAACAACACATACATCCACACCACATAACATGAAAAATAAACTTCACCATTATACTCTTTTGTCATTACTTTGATATAATCCAGTTTTCTTACAAAAACTGTACATAGTCGAGCCTTTGATTTATATAGCATCTTTTTGTTAAATAAATATCTACATTCTAGTAATTAAACATTTGACTTAAATTGGCTTTACTTAGGTTTGAGTGAATGGATGACTGTACATATTTTACCATAGCTAGAGGGGGAGGAGAGGGAGTGAGGGGTTGGGGGGGGGGTGTGGGGGGTTGGACCTATGAACATACTACATAGGAGATGAGGATGATGGGGGTGATTGTGTAAGTCAGTTGCCATGTCCATGTATAGGCAGTACGAAGCGGTCGGGCAGCATTAACGTTTTTGGCTGTAAGGAAGGGATGGGGATATACAAACAATGAGCATATTCATGCCCATCTACAGAAAAGAACAAAACTCTAACATTGACAATCTGACAAACCCTAAACTGCAACTTCTTCGCCATGCAGTTTGGAATCACTCTTATTAATGTCAAATTTTCTAATCAAGAACAACTCAGAATTGGAAGAAAATGAAAAGTACAAGAAGCTCATCAAGATCTGGAACCTTTTCACTGACCGCCATGTGCTTCTGTGAGTTTTTAAACAAAATTTGGAGGTAACATCAATTTATGAACTTTTGGTCATTCTGTTTATGTGAATCACCCCAAGCACATGTCATTTTTTCATTGAATTAGTTCCAAATCTGGAAAAAAAAAGAGACCAAAAGTCAAAACACTGTATTAAATAATGATCACTGGGATTTGGTGTTGACATCTATGTAAAATTACACCTCTAAATTTGGCTAGTAAAAAAAAAAATATATTAATTGGTTAAATTTTAAGAGTCAACTTAAAAAAAAGGAGACAAAATTCCAAGAAGAAAGAACAAAGCATTTCGAATTGTCACACACTACAACCAGATGCACAAACTTCAAAACAGACACAATCGAGAGGGACAGTTTTAACAATCAACTGCTTCCTCCGTCATGTGACCCAAAGACAAATATATCTTTCATTGTTAGTCTTAAACATGTAACAGGCGTGCAGTCTGGATGTATGTCAAAGAGGAAAATTGGCTGAAAATGGGTTAAGTTCTGTTTTTACTGCAAGATGTTGATGCATGCGTAAAGTAAGTTGCATTTAGGGAGAGTAGACAAACACTGAGCAAGCTGGAGTTCAAACCAGACATCACAGGTTAAAACCAGGTCTAGTTAGCCTTCAACCAGTGCCTGTAGGTAATTGAAGCATGTTTTAAAGCAGTAATCAAACACTTTATGGGTCAAGATCTGCATGGAAAAAAGAATCTGCATAACCGTAACTGGTACCCACAGACTTTGGTTCAAAAGCAGCAGAGTAAGAGGAATTCCACAAGAGGGTTCATAAAATATTTCCCTGAAACCTAATGGTGAACGTTTTCTGCTTTGTGAGCATTCCACAATCAGTCCATCTTCAACCAAAACATACAAACAAAAGATTTTTTTTTTCGTTTTAACAAAATATTTATACAAAAATTTATTAAAAAATTGCAGTTGGAAAGAAAGCCATTAAATAGTTTACAAGGAATGATCCACTCTTAAATTAAAAATTAAAACCCAATAAGTAGATAATAAGCTAATAATTAGCCTGGCGATGCTTATTGAAGCTTGTTGGGGCTATTTATAGTCAGTAGGGCTCATTATAGAGATAGAGTCCTTGCAGCAGAGTGGCCAATTAATGGCTCTGCTCCTCCTGAATTTTGTTTTCAAAACAGCAATAAAATTATATAGCAATTGCTAATTGAAATTTTAAAAAGATAACATTGTTAATTAATGTAGCTGTAAATTGGTTCTAAATAGTAAAATGGTTGTTTCTAATTAAAATATAATACACAACCCTTATGTGTTCTTGGGGATGTTTTCAGCCTCTTCAACGTGATTTTGAGTGATTTCAGTTTCAGTAAATTGAATGACTTTTGTTGACAAATCTCATTTATACACATATTTTGGAAAAAATGCTTTGAAATGTTTCAAATGCACTCTGGCCAAATTTACAACACTTTTGTTTTGTTCGTGCCACTAAATTAAACTACTGTAAATATCAAATCAATACTTTTTTTCCATTTTTTGACTCAGCTCTGATCAAAACTACTAAGTTAGTACTACTACTTTTTTTTAAATCCAAAAAAGTTTAATTGGCAAGATCTTACACAATGTCATTGATTTTAGGGGTGAGAAAAACAAACATGAATTATTTTTAATATGAAAAATGATTGTGGCCTCGAGTTTTTTTTTACATTTAATCACAATATTTGACATGTCAAACATTGGTAACGAAATTGCCTTTGATGGATTTTAAGTTTATGTGTAGCACAAGATTTATTATTTTGTGGCTGTTTTTGCCAAATTGACTTTTATTATAACAACCTTTTTTATTGCAAACTCATGACACCAAAATATCATGAGGTCTTGATTACCATTTAGAACCATTAACCACTGAGAAAGGACTGTGCAAAAAAAAGCTTAGTTTCTGACTGGTATGACAATCATTGTTCATGAATTAAAGCCATTATGGGAGATCTTGTAAAAAAAAAAAAAAAACTAGGTTGTTTTGATTAGAAATCGATCGTTGAGCCACAAATTACAAGTAGGGTGAAATACGCAAGGGTTGGATCAGATATTTTTTTCTAAATAAATACTCCACAAGTTTACCACCAGGGCTTGCCTTACAGTTTAAACATAAAGTGGTAGGGGCAAACATACAAGGCAAGCTGTTTGGATGTGGATTAAAAACCTCTTACACTCCCCAGTGTGGAAATGGGGAGGAAGGCTGGTGAAATTTGGGTAGTGTTCAAGAGTAGGACTGGCTTAAATAGTGATGTAAGCTTCATGATTGAATTAGAAACACTGGTGGCACGCCTTGATTATTCTTCTTGAAACACATTACAATTCATTCCTAATTACTAAATCACAATTCTTATCAATAAACTCACATTGATGATAAGAAAAAAGCCTCCTGTATTATACGTGTAGCTTTACAATACAAGGCAAATGTTAAATATTCAGCAAGGAACCACTGTTCCCATTGGCACTGGACACTTTTTTTGCAGTGAGAGACTCCCTGGTTCAAATATTTGTGGAGTGTTGGATCTTCATCTTGACGTTGATAGAAATTTCATAATTTTCAAACATTTCCATGATTATTGTATGTGCTATTAGTGTCTGAGGTAACATGAGAAATCTCAACATTATTTTTGATTCAGAGCTCTGTTTAACTATACTGCTTCTATATGGTCCATGACGTTATGCATTTATAATATTGTCATGAGGAATTAATTAAAATGCAAGCAAAGTAACCAACCAATTAATATTTAGACAGTTGAAAACTCTTCACAGAGGTGTATGTATCTCACAGTGGGCCGCCTATGAGGTTGTAATCGATGCCTGGAATATTAAGAGGATGTTTAACATGAGCTGGCTTGCTAATATGGGATGCGGACTGAATCTCCTACATTCCACAGACACATGACAGCTTTTTGAGAGCCAAGATCTAGCAGTAGCAGTTCTGAAACGTGAAAATATATCTGCTGGAATCAAACGGAACGGTGCAGCTCATTAAAACTTTAGATGTTATGCCATCTGGTGTTCATGTTGGGTAGAAGAAAGTATTTTTAAACTGCCACTATATAGTTTTATAAAGTAGCCTTCAGAGATGCATCAACTTTTGAGAGGCAAATTTAGATTTTGTTCTTAAGATGTTATGTCAGGGAATTGGAGATGAGGTTTGGTAGCTGGGAGCCATATATACATGTAGTGGATGCGTTTCAGCTTATGTTGTGCTCTCAGTTTATCATACGCGAACAAAATTTGGCACACATGTGTAGGATACCAAGATCTAAATATAGATAATATGGATTGCATTTCCAAAATTGACAGGAAGTTCGTTATCTCACAAAAGGTGGCCACTTTTGCTTGTGTGAAACTGTGACAAACTTCTCCTACAGATTTTTTTTCTGTTCCCATATGGACTTTGATAAACTGTGCGCACGGCATTTGTACATATTTGAAATTTCACCGTAAACAGGAAGTTGTTATAACTCAGTTATACTATGTCCGATCTGGTTCAGATTTGCAGATTTGAAATGGGTTTTGCCCTGTGGAAAAGGTTTGATCGCACATTTGTTGTTCTCGATGGCTTTTGCTCCACATCTGGAAAAACCCGCAAGAATCTTCTATAGGTTGAAGTTTATTAATGATGACTTGCTTCAATTCAATCGGCAATTCATATTTGAAATTTCACCGTAAACAGGAAGTTGTTATAACTCAGCTATACTACATCCGATCTGGTTCAGATTTGCAATGTGTGTTAAGAGTCCATGTCTGAACACATCTATATAGAACATGGAATATATCGTTTTGTGCTGTGTTTAAGGAAATTTGTAATAATAACATTAAAAAATAAAACTAAACCAAACTTGTTACTTTTTATTTGTTGATGAGAGAAAAAAAAATCTCATTTTGTTTTATTACATTTACTGGGAACAAAATAGATGTAATGTAAAAACACTGCACCAATTTAGAAAACAAAAAAGATCAATAACTTACTTTGTACATATTCAAACATTATTTTCAATCAAAGAGTCCTGCAAAAAATCTATAAAAACCCTCCAATGGAATTCCAGATAAAAAGGACTAACAACTTTTACAAACAGAGAACAGAATCACGTGACAACAGGTCAAGACATCTTAATAGACAGAAACATGATTTCAACAGGAAATGCAGCAGCAAACATGGCAAGCAGAAGCTTGAGATATGAAGCTTTGAAAACAGTGCATACATACAGCCCAGCACTCGAGTTAGTGAAGTGATAAAACAAGATGCATGGAGATCAGAACATGGCACCATGCACTGAATTATGGGAGAAGAGCCTTGAAAATAATTCTGAGTAGCAGCTACCACCTTACATGCCACAAAGACTGCTTGAAAAAGCATGAAATATGCACAATTTGTGGCAATAAAACTCTTTCTATGCCATCCGCACTCAAAAAGGACTTCATATGCAGAGCAGCTTGGTCAGGCTCAGAGAGGACGCTCTTTCATTCTTAAAACACAACTTTCTTTTTTAACAGTGGAGCTCAAAAACTTTCTTTTGATGGCAATAAAAAGATTTTTTTTGCTTGATGTTTTCGTTGTTAATCAAAATGTTCAAGGTCACGCCCAGATGGTACACTAAATGGAAAAAAAAATCGATTTTAACACCAAGATATCATGCGGAACAAGATGAGGAGAGATGACTGGAATGTTGCTTTTGCAAAAGCTAGGTTACAAATACGCATTGGACTGAAGCAATAACACAAACCACAAGCTCATGAAGTTAAGAAGACAATTCCTCAATGCATGCTGAATTAGAAACTCTCCAAATATGAACATCATGCAGCTCACATCCACTGATGTCCAGGTTAGAATGGCATGAATTTCTGTGTAAACGTGACTGGATGATTGGGACCCTGCCAATAGCTTCCTTTAGGACTACATAAAGATTCCAGAAGGATGGAGATTGTTCTCAAACCGCTAAACTCATTGAGATCATTTGAAAGGAATTGGCATTGGTTTTCCAGGTTTGGAAATATAACATCTGAAATAGCAAACGATAAACACATTCTTGTGATAAAAGCTTGTCTTCTCATTACAGGCTGCTAGAAATGCTAACAGGCCATGAAATGGGTTTTGCCCTGTGGAAAAGGTTTGATCGCACATTTGTTGTTCTCGATGGCTTTTGCTCCACATCTGAAAAAACCCGCAAGAATCTTCTATAGGTTGAAGTTTATTAATGATGATTTGCTTCATATATATTTCTTTTAACTAAGTCAATGCCTCAAAGTGGGTTATAGAATTTAATCTCTTTGTCCGAACTTAATTCAGGCTTAATTTATATTGTACACAGATGCAAAAATGGACGCAGAAGAGGTGAAACAGAGGCTTGTCTCTGTATAAATATGTTTATGCCATGGTTTTTCTGAATACTGGGTTCTGATTGGCTGGAAGGTGTTGATTCCACACAGAATTTGTATAACCACACAGGTTCCTCCGGTTTGGTTGATCACTTATAATATCAATGTGCCGTTTTGGGTAACCATAGTAACTGCGATAAAAAACAGCCGCATGGGTCACTGCATGGTTTTAAATTGTCTTGTTAAAAGTCTCCACCAAATCTTCTACTTACATAAACTCAATTTGCTTCAGAGCGGGTCAGTTCAGGTATATCACCTTGAACATAGAACTTTTTTCTGGTTAGGCATGAAATTGTGGGTTAACCGACAATTTCGAGTAATGGTTTCTACTGTATTCTACGGGTTCAGGCTCCTAAATAAGACAGTAAACAAAATCAGGTTGGATTTATGAGGCAGGGCTATAAAAACTTTGATGCCATTGGTCGGGGAGCGTGTTTATTTCCTGATTTCAAACATCAACGTCCCAAACTCACAAAGATCGCACACCCCAACATTAAGTGCGTTTCTGTTTAAAGAAAGATTTTAAGTGTCAGCCATCTCTTTAACTACATTAATGATCATCAGCATATATTTAATACTTAATTTACATTAATTTTATCGTAAATGATATAAAAAAAGCATAGTCCTTTACAAAATTGTATTCATCAATGAATAGTAAAAATTACATGTGATCGTTTAGTTAATTTCACAAATTCTATTGAGGTAAACAATATATCCCCAAAACATAGAATAAGTAAAATATGTAACTTAAAATTACTTTCATTCAAACAACAATTTATACCAAATGAGCTTTTTTCCCCCATCCGATACTGTGTTCATCCAATCATTTCTCCTCTAAACGCTGTTATATTTCAAATTGAGTTTTGCAAAACAAAAAAAAAAAACTTTCTTAAACAAATTCTTATTTTTAAAAGCCAATGCCAAATTTCTTTCAAATCACCCACTATTAATGCCATTTTATCTCATCACTTAATTATATTTTTACATTTGGGTTAGCAGAACAACATGTTCACACTGAGGCAAAGATATTACGTTTTGAAATAAGCATAATAACACAAAACAAAACTTGGTACACAGAAATTCGATGATATCTGTTCTCTTTTACAAGTTATCTCAGATAAGGAATCAAAAAGACCCCAACTAATCTGATAGAAATCACTCTATTGTAGAGCTGAAAGCAAACCTCAAGAGAAATCTCAAAATGTATCATGAGCCAAAATGCATTTCACCACCACATGGCAGGACAAACCTCACAATGATACATTTTGAAGCATCAATGCAGAGAACATGTCACTTTTTGTACTAATTTTGTGCGTCTGCATTCTTTAAAGGCACAGGGACAAAATTAGTAATCAATGTGACCATGTTAACCACTTCGGAAAACCCCATGGCCAAGTGTAGCTCGTAACAAAAGTTTGGGAAATGGTTTGAAACAAGAGCTTAATTAATGAATCTGAATGGATTTAGCATCAGCACTATGCCTGCTTTGTTACTTTACTTTAATTATCAACATCCTACTTTAACCATGTTTCTACATTGGCCTACATGGGTTGGATTGGACAGGAAGTTACACTTTTTCTATCCATGGGGGGAGGCGATGCTTTGAGGATCTGATCCTCAGTTGCAAATGAAAGAGCACCACATAGAGGCAAGCAAAATTCAACTGACCTAGCCCACCTGCATGTCCTTCGCACTCCGCAAAGTCTTCATCATCACTCGAACACTCAGCAGATGACACCATGTCATCGGTGGTCTACAATGCACACACACAAGGAGAAAAGCAGAGAAAGAGAAAGTATTATAGAGGATGCCGGGATGGAACACACTGAAACACTTGCAATAAAGCAACTATTTGTTTTTATGAGAAACTTCCTGTTTTATTGTAACAGGAAGTCACTTCCTTGTACAAAAAAAAAGTCACTTCGTTTTAACGTGAAGAGATGTTTTACAAACGAAGGACTATAAAAGATGCACATATTCAACATAAAATATACTTGCAAGCAGCAAGGTCCAAACTTCAATAAGCCAAAACAGGTCGACTTGGCTGGCAGACAAATGAACACATTTCCATTGGATTTTAGGCGAAATGATCTAAAACGTACAAATTCAAAAGTGTTAGTCCAATAAGAGGCTTTAACCTCAAGGTGGCAGTGTTGCAAGCTTTATTGTGTGGTCCACGTTAAGCACTAACGAACTAGTGCCACAAAGCAGTTGATGTATTACTAAAACTTTAATGTCAATCTATATTAAATTAATAACGTTTTGCCTGGTCATTCATTCATTCATTTATTTTCCAATCTTTTTGGGGTCACGGGGGTCTACCGGTGACAATCTCCAGTGCACATTGGGTGAGAGGCGGGGGTACACCCTGGACAGGTCGCCAGTCCATCGCAGGGCAACATTCACTCGCACATTCACACCTAAGGGGAATTTAGATTATTCAGTTACCGCCTGTTTTTTGGGATTGTGGGGGAAACCAGAGTACCTGCAGAACATGCAAACTCCTTCCAGGAAGGTCACCAGCGAGCCTCAAACCTACAACTCTAACTGGAAGGCTATTCTATATGGTCCTAACAGTGCTATTCACTGCGACACTGTGCTGCCGCTTTTTGCCAAGTATTCAATCTAAATTTATACAGTACATGGAATTAGAAGACAATAAGATTTTTATACGAAAGTTTATTAGAAGATTTTTTAAGAAAATGTAAAAAAAGTCTCCTGATCACTAGGGGACACTGTGCTGAAACTCGCTAGGCAAGCTCAGATCATAGCTGGTATAACATATGGTCAAGTAAGCAAAAGTTACTGCTATTTTATTAAATGTAATTTTACACCACAAATCATGTTGGGTACCCTGAGGACACGTTGGCACATATGCAAATCAACTTTTGTAAAGATATTTTAATACAATGCAACTTTTGACTAAATCCAAGATGGCCGACATTCAAAGCCAAACAACCAGGTTGCCGAGCGTTACATCATAGTTTGTACCGTTTTAACGATTTGTTGCATCAAAATGAATTCCATAATTTTAGTCAGCACGGTCAGAGGATGATCTAGAACAAATTTGTTGAAAATCTTTTAGTCGTCTAGGAGGAGTTTGCAACAGTACGTTTTGATGACAATTCTAAATGACGGCTAATTAACATAACGTATGATGAAATCTCAGTCAAGGATTAAGGAGAATCAAGAATTGACCACACACTTCAAAGGTTATTAGCTTAAACATAAGTACAACTTTGGACTAGTGGTGGTGCTATAGAGCTTGAGTTTGGGTCCAAATTGGATCAGATTATTATGTGGATTTGTGTGCCTTTTTTAAATTTTGATACAAGGTTGTAGGAGTTTTAAGCAACAAAAGGCACAATGAAGCAACTTTTTAAACTGTTGTCGCAGTTTAGCAGAAATTAGACATTTTTTATAATCTGACGGAAAATCTTACATCAACAAAAAAAATCTTATGTTTTTCAAGTTTCTGGTATTTGTATTTGTTTTATTAACAAATCAGTTTATTTTGGTGCCAATTTCATTTGAAAGTAAACACAATTCAAACACTATTTCTTAAAGCAATATTTCAAATTATTTAACTTATCATTTTTAATTAACTAAAAAAGACACATGTAGAATATTTAAACAGAAAACACTAAGAGTTTGAATTGCAATGAATGAATTTTAAAACTATTTAGTTAATTAGAACAGCCAGTAGCCTTCTTAACAGAAAAATCCTGGGCAAATTCCCCATTATAACTCAACAATTAAAAAATTCTATCACTCTGAGATTTGGGGAATTTCATTAATGACATTAAGTTTCTGAGCAGCTCCGAGGGACCCCATAAGCTCGTCAATATTTTAACCACCGATATAAGCATAAATCCATCAGTGACAGGCATTGAAAAAGTTTGCCCAGCTCATCTCAGGGTGTTAATTGTAAACTTTTATTTTGAAAAACAGCTCACGTCAAGCATTTCTACGAGTCACCTCCATCTGGAGCTTCTGAGAGGGTGCATGGATTTCCCATCACTGTATATCAGCAAGCACAAGTGCTCACACTGGGCCTCGCAGAGATTATCTGTGTGTCTTGCTCTGATTTATGCCCAGCGCTCACCCTCGCTCATGCCACCCGCGGTGGTCGGCTCGTTATTCACTCTCTCGGCTTGCCAACGCTTTATTGGGTCCAGATTAGGATGTGGAGCAAAATAAGTGCCGTCGTAGACCAGGTTTATGAAATTGTAAATTACACAGAAAGCACTTTTTTTGACGTGAAAGTGCAGGCTCATAAATATGATTGGCTTTGACGGAACAATAATCAGTTTTCCTTCAGTATTTTATGTGGTCTTCGGCTTTTGGTTTGAAAATGGTGCATAAACACATTTGAATGCTCATCAGGCCCGTGCTTCACACTGCCGAGGTGTGGAATATCGTTCAATGTGAATATAAAATTATTCATTGAATTTATATTTGGTGTGGCAAATAACTCATCTTGGTGACTGAATGGGGGATGAGGATATCACAGATGCAGAAAGCAATGAGAATCATAATTGACTGATTGCGGAGAAAATGTGAAATTATCTCAGGTTCCCTCAGCAAAATACGGGATTTAATGTCCTAAACTGGTTGATATTGGACCATGGAAACATTATTGTCATTACGGCCAGCTTGAATGTGAATATGAATCTAGCTCATTGATATGTACAAATCTTGAACCATTTCTTTACCCTCCTTTCAGATCGACACAAGCTCTGGATATACGGGCAACAATAGAGTTAAGAGATGGTACTTTGTGCCATTTTAACTTGAATATTGATGCCTGGGAAATCTGAACTGAAAAGATACATCCATATAAAGATTTAGCCATTCTTCAAAATCAGACACACTGTTTTAGCGTTTGGGGAAAAAAAAACTGAGCTTGAACACACCAAACTGACGACACCTGATTACAAAATAGAAGGTGTTCTCTGCGTATGTGTGAGGAGATAGACATTTGCATTCCTGCACGTGGCAGTAATCTGTTTTTTCATTCCAAAAAAAGATCCCTGAAGCGTGCTGCTCGTGTTTGCTCGGAAGTTTTTGAATAAAATTCACCAGCTTTCCTTCAAAAGTTTGGTTCCACATAGCCATGGTTGATTCAAAAAGAGAAGTCCGCTTGTAATTAATAATGCTCTGGTTCAATGTCTGTCAGCCAATCAGAGGGCTCCGTTTCATCGACGGCAACAAACAATCTAGACGCCGATTCAACGTGGTGAATTGGGCTAACTTCTGCCAAAGTAAGAGCCGACCTGTGAAACACACCGAACGAATGCTCCTCAATAGCTGTTCTTTCCTCTGCCTTTTTCATGCACATTTTGGAGTATTGCATAAAAAACCCTGAATGGAAAGGTTTAAATGCGAAAAAAAGTAAGTGCACAACTGTGAAGGAAAAACATTTTATATAAAAAAACTGCACATAAATTTCAATGAAAACGTATTTTGCAGAGTAATCGTTTTTAAACATATTTTCCCAATGCAATGCAATAAAAATTTCTGTCGGAACTGGGGTGGCATTAATGGACTAAACATGGACCGACTTTGAACAAAACAACATTTTCAGATGTTGTACATTATTCCGAAATTCAATAGCCAAAGTCTGTCATCATAGTGGTTTGGGGTGACAACATGACTCGGATGTTACACTTCATCTATGTGTTCCAAGATGCAAGTACATTATTATATATGGCAAAAATCCTTCTCCTGATGCAGCAACTTCCATTTTTCTTCTGATATTTGGCGCCAGTTTATCAGGAAGTGATGATTTTGTTTTCATTGATGCTTAATTCTTAAATATTGTATGCAATTTACCCTATTTGCACATACATTTAATTTGCATCTTTAGTCGGAAACAAGGCTAATGACACCCACCAACTGGGATTCCTTTTGAGCATGTTGAGATTTGTTGTACACACATTTAATGAAGACAATTACTGCTCGCTTTATTGACAATAAGCCCTTTCGTGACGTTTACAGCTGGCATTTCATCATCAAAACAGAAAAGATTGTTGAGTGTTTAAGAATTTAAGTCTACAAATGGACAGAACTGTTGAGCTTTTAGCATGCCATGCTAACAGATCGTCCAATGTTAACACAAGCTAGAGTTAGCCTGTTTTAACTCATATAAGAGTTGTGAGCTGAATAAGAACCAGTATTGAATGTGTTGATTCATCTCACAAATTATTATCTTTAACACTGGGCAGTGTTTCCACAGGTTCCAGTAGTGTTCATTTAGCACCTTGCATGTTTACCTTGTTTGTTTAGCACCTTGCATGAGTACCTGAGTCCAAATATAAACATTTAAAAAAGGTGTTTTAAACGAACATTAAAAAATTATGAACCATAATTTGCCAAAAAAAAAAAAAAAGAAGCTGGGGTTGTATCAAAAATATTCAAGCATTGGCACAAAAAACTGCTTTTGAGATAATTTAAAAGAGCAAACTTTTAAGTTGTAAATTACACTCAAAAAGGCCCCAGACTACTAAGGGTTCAAACATTTGTTTTTAGCTTTACAGCTTTATTGGATATGATAATTTGAAGATAGGTGAGATGGTCGGCAAATCTGCAGAATAGGATGGTCACCTGTGCACAGAATATCAATAGACCCCCCACGATACAACAAGGAGCTGAGCACTTGGATCTACTTCCATGGAACGAATCAGTCATTCATTTTATTTATAAAGCACATCTAATTTTAAAAAAATCTAAAATACAGGTAATCTGTGGCATGTTGGTACAAAGATGAGTTTGCAAGAGACTTGTGCTGTCTCATCAGTTTCCTGGCTGCACTATTTTGTAGTTTTTTAATGCTCTTTCCGGTGATTCTGATGAGAAGTGTGTTACAGGGACCGGCAGATACCTAGGTGTGGCTCGCTGGTCAGGATTACTACATAATTATGCAGTTTTCCCAGTTTTATGTTCTATTTCAAAACATTTTTACATCTTCATTGTCCATAATTAAACGTTTTACCTTCCTTTCAGTCTTTGATAACATAAAAGCAAACATCTAAATCACAGTTTCCTGCACTGATATGATAGTACTTTCAATCTTTCTCAATTTACTGTAATAAATGGTGTTGCGTATGAATTGAAATCTCTTTGATAGATCGGATCACAAATGTATGTTGTAGGTTTAAGAAAGAGCTTATTTTAGCTTAATTTTTTTATTTCTGCCCTTGTAAAGCTGATGTTTAATGACGAGACTAATCTTTTCGTTCGGCCCGACAGTGACGGAAACTTCATCCTGAAACTGCTGGAAGATTAGCTTGTTTCTTCACGCTTCTCAAAGCTGAGGGAGGAATGCTTCGTGCTGTTCCACAGATAAGCAAATCCAAGCCAAATCCCTGAGGAAATTAAGACATTATTTAAAGAACAATGTATTTTAGGCAAATAATAAAATGAAAACTGTGTATTGATTATTTTAAGCATCGTTCAGGATATGGATTATAAGTTATAATATTGTTAAAGATTTTTCAGTTAAATTTATTATAACAGAATTTGTCATAAAGAGGCATTCATATTAATCTTGTTTTAATATTTTTCAGCTATGAATATTTTATGCAATGAATAAACATGTAATTTTTTTTTTTACCATTTTACTATTTTATGCTATTATACATCAGTACTTGTTTTTTCCAATGCAGTTTCCTTTCATTGTTTACAAAATTCTATCTAATTGAAATAAACAAATGTTTTATTTTTCCACATTAACTACATTTTATATATATATATATATATATATATATATATATATATATATATATATATATATATATATAGAGATATATATATATATATATATATATGTAGTTAATGTGCAAGAATAAAACATTTGTTTATATATATATATATATATATAAATCTATTTTCATTCTATACAAATGGGCTGATGATGTTAAAAGCGTGTCTATGATACATCGCAACAAAAACATCTACTGGGAACATTTTCATTTATAAAGAGGAAAACCATTTGAACGATTTAAGGTAGCTAAAGTTTGTGCACATAAACATGTAATTTAAAGCTATTTTTTAGCAAAAACAAATGGTTGCCCAGGTAGAATTTTTGTTGCTATGCAGGAGTCAGTTATACAGTTCATACAAACCTCTCCAAAGCCAATATGAGTGAAATAAACCAACCTCAATGTCTTTATGTTTTTCCTTAGCTGGGATAGTGATATGCCAAAATGGTTGCTGTGTAAACATTTGGATTGCTATGGATGCTACAAAATATAAAGTTTCTTTTGTCAGTTTTACAAAAGTTGACCCAATGTTAAATCGAAAATTTCCCAGAATTCTCAGTGATTTTCCCAAAATTCCAGTCTAATACCAGTCTAAAAGGATACAGCAAATTTTGGCAGACCAGTTTAAATATCATGGCAAAGATTGGCTTACTAAGCCAATACAAAAATATTATAACCTAAAGGACGAAAGTTCACTGTACCACTAATTAGTTACATCAAATTGTTTTAGTTTTACATTTAATATTTTTAAGTAAGCGAAACACTGAGTTTTGAGATCATAGAAAAGGTAACTTTTCACAGCTTAACAAAACTATATGTATATTTCGATGTCACTTAACATTTTTGATTGATCAAAAACTATAAATACTGAGTGACCCAAGAGAGAAATTGTAGCTCATTTTTATTTAACCGAACTTCAAATATTGAGTCACCTAGCTCATAAACTTTTTAGAAAAATTTCAAGTTAAAAATGCTGGCTCATTACTCACTTGTTACGTTTCGGGTTACTCATTACTCACCCCTTTTGGGTGAAGAGTACACACTGGACCATTCGCTAAGGGTTCACCTAATACTATAGTATTTTTTCGGGATTGTGGGGGAATCCAGAGTACCCGGAGAAAACCCACATAAGAACTCCTCCCAGGAAAGTCTGCATTGAACCTTGAACCGTCAACCTTCTCAACAAAAGGCCACAGTGCTACCCACTACACCACTGTGCCGCAATAATTTTGTTAAATGGAAATTAACTAAGGGTTAATTAGCACATACTACATCAGCTGATTGAAACTGATAGAAAATGATGAAATTAACCTTGAAAAACCTTTATTTTCAGTTAACTTAGTGGAGCTAAGTGCTTTTCTGCCATGCAACACATTTAATATGTTCTGCATGCGGCTTTACATCACTACTATCTATAGATACAACTAGAATATATGGTTTAAAACAAGTCTTTAGGTTTCAGAGGATTGGTAAATCGAAGTGAGATCAAGCCTTGGAAAAGAACTGAGCACGCAAAGTGGCTTCTTGATTACAGTGGCTAGACTGGACAAATTTAGATTTATTGCAAATTTAAAAAAAAGGTATTTCGTGTTAATTAAATGTAAAATGTTCGGGTTACTTGTAAAGTACAAGTTTTAAAAACTCACAATAATGAAAAGTTTATAGTACTCAATAATATTTAAGTTAATCTGAATCAAATCAATCATGAATTGAATCATTTGCCTTTCTAACATAAGCATGAGTAAGAAACGTTGAGTGGATTGCAGCTCCATCTCTCGTGGCTCCACTTTTGTTCATGACGTCTGCTCTGGCAAAAGTCAGTGGCTTTCATGGAGTTGAAATTGAATAATAGCTGACTACATGGCTCTAGAGGAGGAGGAGGACTTCATAGCTGTCGATGACAGGGCCCTTTGGAGCTGTTCTTCATCTGGCCAGCTCTGCTGTGTATTGAGTTTTAGTGAGGTGTTGCTGGCCTTCTGAGCCAAAGAGGGAAACCTGATTATTCTGCTGTGACAAGGTAAAGGTCATTATGGACAGCCTTGAATTTCACCCCAGAGCTTCAATGAAAGTCTGTGATTTCAGAGTGGACTGACTGCAGATAATGGTTTTGGAGCATGTTTGTGAAGAAAAAAGTGTGTCAGCTGGGTGAGCACTCACTGCAATTTTCTGAGCTGGTTCCTATTTGTGATTTTTTTGTATGTTTAACTTGCTGAAACAGTTTTTTTTTGCAGTTTCAGATTTTCTTAATACAAACCTCATCATATTGTTTCTTCGGATAACAATGATCCTCTCTCCCATTTTTTGTGCTCCTTCAAAAGAGCTTGAAGAGCATATCTTGAAACCTCAGCCTGCTTTGAAATCTTTCTCCGGGTGAAACCTTGTTGATGCAGCATAACTACCTAGTGTCTTATTGCTGTGCTCAATGTTTTCTCATTCTCAATGTTCCTCATCCAGCAAATTACTGGATCCAAAATATGTTTTACCCAGACTATGCTTCATAACAAAATCAAGCAACACGCCACTCCTCACCTGCATATTGTACTGCACGACTCAGTTTCAATAAATATTGAAAAAATTATTAAAGCATCATTTTTATTCTTGATTATTTGGATCAAAGCTCAATTGCTCCCATAAAAATCACTCTATTACCATCAATTCAGGTCACACACAACTGTTCTAATGATTCAATTCAGTGCAATTCATCAAATTAAACTCAGTTTAATATAAAAAATGTAAATAATTAATTATTTTGTATGTTTTGTCAATTCTCAATAAAGTTGAAAATAATTGTTTGTTGATTGATGTTTTACATTTTTGTTGGGGGTAGATCACTTTGACTTGGTCTTTTTAAAAGTAGCTCGCAAGCTGAAAAAGTGTGAGCACCCCTGACATAGATGGTTATTAGCGACTCTTTGGCATAGTTTGTTTTTCGTAGACCTCACTAGAATTCAACAGGACCCTCGGGGAAATTAGGGTACCAGCAGCAATACAACACCAACAGTCAGAGCAAGAGTTAAATAGAATAAAAAGCAATATAGTGCAATAAAAGTAAAAGATAAGAGGAATTATGTACAAACATCACCACATAGATGGTCATGTGATATAGTGCAGTACATTTTAAGGAATTATGCAGAAAATTTGCACAGCAGCATAAATGATAGATGTATTATTGCACATATAAATTATTGTTTAAGAAATGATGCTGATTTGAAGACAAAACAATTTAGAATTTCTGTTTCTTCATAAATGTAGTTTTTAAACAGTGTATGCATGGTTTTGGTTTCTTTTGAAAGAACATGCTTTTTGAGGTTTACAGTTATTGATTAATGGAACAAACTAAAAAAAGAAAACAGACCTTTCTCATTTTTTACGTGAAGAAATGGATGCGGATGACTTTTGTTAGGAATCATTAGCTGGAAAATATCAGAGCTTGAAACCTTACCAAGACGAGTTTAAAATTTCATAGCAATATCTTACAAAAATTTTATATAAATACAGTGCATCCAGAAAGTGTTAAAAGCGCTTCAATTTTTCCACTCTTTTATTGTTACAGCCTTATTTTAAAATGGATTAAATGTATTTCCTCAAATTTCTACACAAAATACAATATAATGATAAAATGTTTTATGTAATTGTTGCACAATTTTTACAAATAAAAAAAAAACAAACACATGTACAAAAGTATTCTAAATTGATCTCAGGTACGTACTGTTTTCACCAATCATTCCTGAGATGTTTCAGCAGCTTAATTGGAGTCGCCTGTGGTAAATTCAGGTGTTTGGACATGATTTAGAAAAGCCTGTCTATTTAAGGTCCCAGGGTTGTCTGTAGACCTCCGAGGCAGGATTAGGGAAGGTTATAGAAATTTTTCTGCTGCTCTGAAAGTTCCAATGAGCACAGTGGCCTCCAGGAACCACCAGGACTCCTAATAGTGCTGGCCAACCATCTAAGCTGAGTGAATGGGGGAGAAGGACCTTAGTCAGGGAGGTGATCAATAACCCGATGGTCACTCTCAGCATTCTTCTGTGGAGATAGAAGAACCTTACAGAACCATCTGGGCAGCAATCCACCAATCAGGCCTGTATGGTAGAGTGGCCATATGGAAGCCACTCCTTTGTAAAGGACACATAGCAGCTTCAGGGCATCAAAAGAAACAAATTTTCTGGTCTGATGAGACTAAAGCTGAACTCTTTGGAGTGAATGCCAGGCGTTATGTTTGGAGAAAACTAGGCATCACCAGGTTAATACTATCCCGGCAGTGAAGCATGGTGATGGTAGCATCCTGCTGTGGGGACATTGTCTGCAGCAGAGACTGGAAGACTAGTCAGGATGGAGGAAGAGATGACATCCTAAATGAAAACCTTGACCTCAGACTGGGGCTATGGTTCCTCTTCCAGAAGGACAACGACCCAAAGCACACAGTCAAAATATCAATGGAGTGGTTTCAGTTAATGTGCTTGAGTGGCCCAGACCCAGAGCAGCTCCCAACCAACCTGATAGAGCTTGAGAAAGAAAGAAGAATGGGCAAAAAAATCTGAAAGACTGGTGTGGCATCATATTTCAAAAACTTGAGGTTGAACTGTCTGCCAAAGGTGCATCAACAAAGTATTGCGCAAAACTTATGTACATGTGACTTTTCTACTTTTTTATTTTTCATAAATTTGCAATCATTTCAAAAAGTTTTTTTCTGCATTGTCATTATGGGGCATTGTGTGTAGAATTTTGAGGGAAAAAAAAATTGAATCCATTCTGGAATAAGCGCTATGAATACTTTCTGGATCCAGGCGTTTCCAAAGTTAAGCCTTTATATCAATCAACACTTGAAATGTGTTCAATTCGTAAATGCTTTAATGTACTTTTTTGGACTAAAACTAATTATATTTATGTGTCAGTATTAATCAAGTATTGCGACCCATATACCTTACATTGATGTCATCGAGAATAATTTGAGAATACTCATACATTAATTATTGCACAGAAATAAAACCTGAGCAATTTTCCAGTTTAAAGAGCCTGTAATTTCAGAATCATCCTCACACACAGAAGAATAAATGCCCTCATCTGGCAAACATGCCATGGGTTGGCATCTCCCAGCCCTCTTCCTACACAGCACCCTGCAGTCTGATTACATTCTTTGGCCGCTTATGGCAGAAAAGCTTTGCAGCTGGAGGGCAAGACGGTATTTTTGGGCCCGTGACTCTATGGATGTTGGTTAGCATTCAGCTCTTTGCCTGGAGGCCTGCTCTGCCTATGCAAATCTCCTTAATCAATGCAGGATATTTACCATGTCTCTGCTCAAAAGAAACCGGTGCTCCAGTGTCCTGCTGGGCATAGAAAGCAGCAGGGAATGAGAGCATCTCTGAGCAGAATAGGCCTGCAGCTCATTTCAGGTGAACCTGGTTATTCCACAAACCCTAAGGATGTTTATGAAAATGAAAGATATGGTCTTTGTGGAGGTGTGATCACACAGAGTCAAAGCTTTTAATTTTTAAAACCGCCCTGCATCAAAAGAAAACAGAGGTGTGAAGGGGGAGGAATCACATGAAAGTTCAGTGTTAAGGCTGTGCTGGTCTAAAGTAAGACCCAGAGGATGGCTTGAACTACTATTTATTATAATAATAAATAAGCATAGTTTTGGTTACTAAAATACAGCGTAAGTACGGTGGGCTTTTAGCAAACAAACACAACTGCAAATCAAATTTGTGCACGCAACACTGTTTGCAAATCAAAAGCACTACTACTGGTCAATAACATAACTGCAAATAAACAACTGATGGTTCCTGATAAAATGGTTCCTGGTTTCTGAATGGTTCCTGATAAAACTCTCACCAAAACATGAGCCCAAAAAGCGTCGAACAGAAAAACAAAGACATATAGAAGCAATTGTAGGCATACTGAAATAGAACTAAAAGTTCAAATCCCTTTTTGACCGTTAGGTGGCACTATTAGTAACTTTTGTTTTGGGGTCAGCTTTAGTAACTGATGACTCACGCCAAGTTTTGTGCCAATATGCCAAACGGTTGCAGAGATGCAGCTTCGGAACTTCACTTGGCACAATGACATTGAAATCATCACAGCTTTTATCAAAAACCGTAACTTTAACCAACACGATAGAAATAAACTTTAGGCAGCAAGGTCTAATGATGTTCCGATTCAAATTTGGTGACAATTGGACAAACGGTCTTGGAGGAGTTAGAAAAAGTAGGTATTTCATTGAATGCAACGATGGAAGTTCAATCACCAACTATGATAAAAGTTGTATTCATGTTCTCAGCTCGGCCAGATGGAATTTATGACAAAAATTACAGCTTGCAAATTTATGTTTGTTCATATCTTTTGAACAAAAGATGCCGATGGCTTACAATTTGTTGATTCAGGCATAGTGCCAAACATGTATGCCAACTTTTAGAATTTTAATATAAAGTGTTCTGAAATACAGCATTTTTTTTTGCCATAATTCAAAATGGCCAACATGTTAAATTTGAACATGGTTCGATTGAGCTTGATGCTCCAAATACACTGAGATCAATTTTATGATCGTGGGAAATATAGGCTGAAATGGCAATTTTTTTATATCTCCAGATACCTAGAGGGCAGATTGCCGAAACACTGCATGCAGCCTCAGATCAGAGTTGTTACAACATAGACTACGTTTGGTGTAAATAGACTAAAGTGTTGCAGTGTTATAGCCTTTGTGTCATAGAACCATTTTGGCGAGATTCGCATAGTGATCCTTCGCTAAACAGTCTGTGAATAACTTTTAGTCTGCAGTAAATGGTCTAATGTAAATTTAGTTTGAATAGGACAAACAGGCTAGGAGGAGTTTGCAAAAGTAATTTATTTTTGTAAAATTCAAAATGAAGGAAATATTTTCATTGGTGGAAAATGACGTCATATTGTGAGGTCGATTCGGCTTGAGCCAAGGAATCAGTGGAAAGTGAATTATTCATTTAAATGAATTACTAATCAAAATGTATTAGCATAAACTTAAGTGCAACTTTGGCCTAGTGGTGGCGCTCGACGGCTTGAGTTAGAGACTTAGTCAATTTAGGTCAGGGGTGCTCACACTTTTTCAGTTTGCGAGCTACTTTTATAATGACTACAAAAATGTAAAACATCAATCAACAAACAATTATTTCCAACTTTACTGAGAATTGACAAAACACACATAATAATTAATTATTTACATTTTTGTAATAACGTGAGTTTAATTTAATGACTTGCACTGAATTGAATCATTAGAACAGTTGTGTGTGACCTGAATTGATGGTAATAGAGTGATTTTTTTATGGGAGCAATTGAGCTTTGACCCAATAAAATGATAAAAATGATGCTCTAATAAATTTTTCAATGTTTTATTGAAACTGAGTCGAGCAGTACAATATGAGGTGAGGAGTGGCGTGTTGCTTGATTTTGGTTGTAATAGAGTAATTTAGAATGAAGTTATGAAGCATATTCTGGGTAAAACATATTTTGGATCTGGTAATTTGCAGACGGTCCCTAAGAGATTCCATGTCAGCGGGTTGATCATAGACACATCATGTGTTTCTGCGAATGCCGAGGAAAACTTTGTAGTTGTCCGCTACATAACATAGATTAGAAATTTTTATTATTTGTTTACTAAGAACATTCTGGTCTCGAGGTATTTAGCAGAGAAAACCGAATCTGTGAATCTGCAGCTGACTTTACTGAACTGTGACGGGATGGATGATCGGCTGATAATAGTTTCAATTTCACCTCCGCAATCGACCGGTAGCACCTCGACGTAATGAGCACTCCTGGTTTAGGTTATATTTACATGTTATATATAAATGAATGGAGTAAACTGGATTTATTCTAAATTTATCTGGCAAATCTGTGTATCCAAAAGCTGCCAAGTCCATTTTATGGAGTATGTGCAAGTTGTAAAAATGAGCAGAATTCAGGTACAGACATGAGAGTCTGGGGGCTATGTATACATTTAATTTGAAGTGAGTGTAACCTATGTTTTGAATGTTATCTATAAATAGATGAACGTATAGACAGACTTCCGTTAAATTCGATGATCACAGAGTTGAAGTGATTCTACATCCACGGCTGACAGCAACGAAACTGGCTTTTGTAAAACAGATGTGTTTTTCTCGAAAATTTAAGAACATAAAATTCATGTCCAATTAAATCTAAAACATGCTTAGTTTCTTTTCAATGATTTTTTCCCTCCTTTTTATATATGTATCAAAATGACTAAAAGGGGTCACATAATCGCACTTTCCTTTCAGTAAAATTATGGCACCAATAGTCTGGAATAAATTACTGGCATTTTATGAGGCACTTTTGTGAAGGATAAACACTTCAGAGGCATAAAAGCTTAACAGTTTTACAAATGTTGGGCTGCCGACCCGTAGACCTGCCAGCTCACCTATTTCCACTGATTAATTTCTGTTCATTTGGCTTGTCTCGCAGGGTGATTTAATTGAGGTCAGAGACCAGCTTGGGACATGTTATTAACACTGAAAGAAAAGCAGTGTGAACATAACACAGACTTTAATGTTTTACATTTACAACATCTTTTTTAAGGAAGTATGTGCAGTTTCACTTGATCGCCATTAGAATTTTTTTTTAAATAATATTATAGTTCTTTCATTTGAATACTGGAATCATATGAACTCTTGTGTATGAGTGTTCATTTTGGAATTTGCATAAAGAAAATATATACAGTGGTGTGAAAAGTTTGCCTCTTACTAATTTGTCCTTTATTAGTATATTTGTCACATTTTAAAGTTTGAAATCATCCCAAAAATTTTAATTACAGTCAAAGACAACACAAGTCAACAAATCATGCTTTTTTAAATGAGGGTTTTTATTATTAAGGGAAAACAAAATCCAAGCCTACATAGAGTAGCTCTGTGTGAAAAACTGTTTGCTCCCCTAAACTTGATAACTGGTTGTGCCGCCCGTAGCAGCATCAAAAGCAATGAAATGTTTTCGATAACTTGCAATGAGTTGAATCACATTGGAGGGTTTTCGTGCATGAACTGCCTTTTTAAGGTCATACCACAGCATCTCAACTGGATTCAGGTCAGGACTTTGACTGAGCCTCTCCAAATTTTCTTGTTCTTCAGTCATTCAGAGAGACTTTCTGGTGAGCTTCGGATCATTGTCCTGCTGCAGAACCCACAATCGCTTCAGCATGAGTCCAGGGATGGTTGGACATTCTCTTTCAGGATATTCTGGTACACAGCGGAATTCAGGGTTCCATTGATCAGAGCAATACTTCCAGTTCCTGAAGCAGCAAAATAGCCCAAGACCATCAGTCTACCACCACCATATTTGACTGCTGGTTTGATGTTCTTTTTTAAACACGCAGTGTAGCACATGTGAAAATTACACTTTAAATTAGCATTAAAGTTTATTTGTAGATTATACAATTTTTGCATGATTTTGTTTTACTGCTAATTTCATTTATTTGATCTAAATCGTAGTCTTCTTGGTTATATTAGTTCATATCTGTTAAATATAGATCAGTCTTTTCTGAGTTTGGAATAGGGGTGTGTTCTGCCCCTTTAAATTTCCTTGGCTTTAGCAGGAAACACAAGACCATCCTCCATTTTAAATACAGGTATAGAATAGCTGGGTATAAGCAGTGAGCAGTAGCTTTACTGTGTTTAAATTTCAGATCGCGTAAAAACAGATCTCCAAATCATGAACAGCTCATTTGTTTACTTAATACAGTTTATTAAACGTCTTTCGGGAGGAGACTATCTGGAGCCACACCTACTTCAATTATTCCATCAACCCTCTTCCATATAAGCTGTTCCTTCCTCCTGTTCCCTGACTCTGAAGTCTGGGAAGTCTGACCCTAAGTCTGGACTTTGGTCGAGCAATTTGTTGAGTTTTAATCGTCGAGTATCGATTTAGCTCCGCAATACCTCTATTGTTTGTACTTGTGCTATATTGGTTTATTAATTTGCATTAATGTTTGTTTAAATTGAATATTATGCTTCAATTATGTGTTTGATTTGTTTATGTTTATATATAGAGTTTTTTTCATGAGTTATATAGAGTTTGAATTTAAAACTTAAAATTTGTTTAACCTCACGTATAGGTCAGGACAAACAATGACCCGTGTTTTTCTTCCTGGGATTGAGAAGACCTTGAAGGAGAGCAGGTTTTAATCACCTGGACTGTTATTTTTCTTGCTGGAAAGTTTAATGGCGGGCCTTCCACAAATCTGGATTATAGAACATTCACGATCGGTTAAGGCAATGCTCTTTTGAATGTCTTCACTTGAGGTGGGATCAATTTCACATTTGACCAACCCAACGGATGATTCTTTCCTGGACTTTGGATAGATACTTTTTTTTTTACTTTGAATCATTTCTTTTTGTGTTTTAGAACATTTGTGATGCTGACATTTCATTGCTGAGGCTGGGTTACCCTTTGTGTGTCTACTTACATTTTTGCGGTGCACTAGTACTTTTTTGGGGGCATTTGCATGTGGTACCAATTCCATCAAGATGGCAATTAATTTAAAATCTATTGGTCCATCTGTTTATTAATATCTTCAAGCTCCATAGATGGACCTGACTGGTCCAAATATGATTTATCATTCGCTGTCACTTAACTTGGTTATGGTTTTAACATCTACCCCAAGCTACAGCAGTATTACTTTTAAAAATTCAACTTTTGTGTCATCAGTCCACAGAGCATTTTCTCAAAAGTCTTGATTACATTTTTTTTTTGCAAAAGTAAGACACTTGCTTGATGATTTGAAACATTAAAATGTGACAAACCTGCAAAAATAAACAAATCAGAAAGAGGGCAAACACTTTGTACACAGCAGTGGATCAGCAAATATGCCAAAAGCCGGCGCATGTAAATCCTGTAGATGTACTGTACAGTAGAACACTGATTTAGGGTTCGAACAGACAGCAGATCATTCGTTTCAGGAACCCCTCGGCCCTGATCGATTACACAGCAGCAGGGAAAGTGCTGATGCTGGAATAATCTCCAAGATTTAGGAAGTTCCCCCTGTCATGCTATTATGGCTCTTTTTGATTTAGGACAAGAACTTACGGAATGTGTTTGGGGGTGAGATTAAGTGTCAATCAATGAGAATCAATTACTGTGAGTCTGACAGTAAAAACAATGAATTCAAAATAAATTACAAATACAGTTGTTTTTGTCATGATCATTTGGGAAAACTATATCATTTTGGATGTCCCATCTCGGAAAGAGCCAATTGAGCCGATATTGTGGAAATAGCTATGAAAATAACAGTGAGAACGGAAGCATGGGTAATCTTTCCTTGTCATTATCTGAAAAAGAAGCCGGTGTAAATCAATGAGAGCTGATATAGTTAAAGGTGATGCCGGTACTGAAATATTTATTTAGCATTACATCATGCCTAGAGCAGTTCTGTAGCTCATGTAGAGCGAGTGCACGGTGAAACTCTGTTGTTTCCTGTTTTTTGTTTACGGAACCGTCTAATTGAATCCAATTTTCAAATTAAATCATTTGCAGCAGTAAAGCAACGCAGCACAGAAAACCAGCAACATCTTACTTGGCCTTGAGATTCTTTACAAACACACTGATCTTTAGAAGTACGTTTAATACCTTTTATCACGATCATTTGTTGTTTTAATTCAAATGAAATTGTTTTCGTTTAATGTCTACTTTTGTTACTTTGAACAGATGCAATTGTTTTATTTATTTATTTATTTTTCGAATCAACCCTATAGTTTAAATGTACTTAAACCAATTCACTGTATTCTTTTGTAGGGCTTCAGCACCTAATAAAGTACATAGAAGCCTATTGTTTCTGATCAGACTATTAGAACAAAATGCCATTCAATATGTTTTACAGATTTTTATAAATCACGATTTCAAACTTTTTGTGTTAAAGTGAAATACTCTGGAAAGCTCAAACTTCACACCTATTCCATTCTTCTAAACGCAATAAAATTTTATGCACAAAAAATATATTCTTGCAGTAGAGAATTTTGTCCTCTTTCAGAGGATGTCATTGTCATTTTCATATGAACTGCAGTTTTTAATCCAGGAGGGCCAAACACAGACAGTGCTGATCATTTTTCCATTAACATCCAGTCATTTTTAACTGATGCTGTTCGAAAAATTCAACTAAAGCTGTTTTTCATTTTAATTGAATGTATACTTTTTATTTTATGGAAATAAATCAATCCTTGATTTGTTTAAAATCTTCTTAAACAAATTTACCATTTCCAACATATTTTCACCATATTGTTATTTGTCTTTTGTATCTCTAAAAGCTTCTCCTCGAGTAACAGCCACCAAACTTTGTCAAGGCATCCAAATGAATCCACCCTTTCAAATCATTAAATTAATCTAGGAAATCACAGAAGGTGCTGGAAATGTTTCCATTGATGTAACATAGGATCAAACTTTGTTAAACTGACCACACTTGTGGAGATTATCAGTCTGTGCTAAAACATATGAATCACTTTTCAAAAGTATTTGAACACCAGGCTCTTCAAGGAGCCAATGGCCAATGAAAATAAATGGGAAAAGGCCACAATAACGTTTTGTTAATCATAGTAATGACTAATAACGATTGTGATATCATTGAAGGGGTGGCATGGTGGCCAAAATGAACAAGACCTGCATTTATGCAGATGAATAAATGAATGAAGGCTCTGTACCCTAGCAACCACATTTTCTGAACGTTTAATCTTTTTAACTAGTGGATGTTTATGATTGAAGTTTTAGTAGTAGTAGCTTTTATTTGTCACAAACACTTATACATGCAGTAAAATTGAGAGTTTTCAACATGTATGTAGCCGACCATCAGTGCTTAATTTGTTCCGCCGTTTGCCGGAACGCAATCCGTTTTCTCTCAATTTCTGGCTTCCAAGGATCCGGAAAATTTTATTCTGGGATCCGGTAATTATCTGACCCCATTTGTCTTTATCTGCCCAATTCTTGCCCACCTTTTTCACTCTACTGTACTACAATGCATTCCCCCGACTCAAGAATATACAGAGCACTCGCCTATGGTGTGCCAGGCTGCCTTCGTCGTAGGCTGGTGCTGTCCCCTGCAGTCGGCAGGCCGGCCCGTATTATGTGGAAATTAGCGATTAGATAAAAATATTATAAAATAAAATAATTAATAATTATTGTGTTTTCTTTATTGTGCATTGTATAATGTAAAAAAATAATAAATAAAATGCACTACTAGCAAGTCTGAAAATACTGCTGCTGGGTAATTTACATCCTGTACGTAACTTATTTTTAGGTGGCATTTGGCCAAAACAAAAAGTGTCCTGACTCCGTCGTGCTAACATGTCTAAAAGACAATCAAGTTTGCTTTCGTTTTTTAAAAGAAACGAAGACTTAAGTCATGTTGCTCCAAAGCAAGCCAGAACTGCAGTGCGGGCTGCTTCTGGTAGTACCAGTGCAGATGACCACAATGCTAACCGGGTTCACACAGTGGAGGGTGAGGCAGAGGCGGCCACTACAACGACAGCTATCCCGGCGAGACTTCAACAGCGGGAGTTCGAGGCTTCAGCGACCGGACCTTCTAAGACGGTATTTTACACCGGAAAAACAGATTATGGGTGAACTAGAAGCTAATTTGGGGCTTTTCAGCAGGGAGAGGGCGAGATGATATTGAAGATTAAGATAAATTGTGTTGAAAGTAATCTAAAGGTTTTTTGTGTGTATATGTCTTAAATTATGTTGTAAATGATGTATGTAAGTCCTGCTGCTTAAAAGTAGGCATGTTAGACACTGAACCATTGCGTTCTGTTTGTGTTCCAGCAACTGTTTTGGGCCAGCACCCCTGTCCGTCACCCCAGTCCTGTTGTGTTCCAGTAACTTCAAATTTACAAATTAAGCACTGCCGACCATGTACTACAAAAAAAAAGTCTATTGGAGGGTCATTGCCAAAACCGACAGGACGTCAGTTATTTTTCCTTTTCTTGTAAAATTTGGGTATAATTCCAAGCTGCGTGTCTCATTCAAAGGCTTCTGTTTGGGGATGAAAATGTTACACAATGAAGCAGGAAGTAGTTAAAACTCATATGTCTGATTGGTCCAAAACCAACATTGGTAGCAGTCAATGTCCAAACACACATACACATAAATTATTTACTTTTTTTTATCAATTTAGAAAATGTATGTTGTTCAGAATAATAACAGAGGAAGGGTTCCAGTCATAGCGCCACTTTGTGATTTGCTTGAGTTAGTTTTCCAGTATTTCTAATATTTTACGAGTTGTTTCCAAATAAAGATGGGGAAAAAAAACACATTTGGGTGTCTTTTGATAAAATGCACTCATTATGTTTTTGCAGCAGTCTTCTGGTCTCCAGCTTATTGGGAAAATGCAAGAACTTTGTAGTCAACTTTCTTGGTGTAGAAATGTGAAAACTGCTCTTTAAGGCTTAGGCAGCAATGCTTTAATGATCTCAATACCCTTACAGTTATAGTGTTTGGGGTTATGGAAATCTTAACAATGATAAAAAATAAGAAATGACTTCAATGTGGAAACAAATTGTGAAAAAATCCAAATTGGCCCCAAGTAAAATATGCTTAATTTAATAGACAACACCTCAGCGTAGACATCATAGATAGACTGCACCAAGAACCGACTTGATTAAACAGGGCCTGTATCGCAAGCCCCTTCAAAGGCTGGCCAGACGTTATTAAGATAACACTTGCACTTACCAAGCTATTAAGATAAAGCTAATATCTATTTAGTCTTTTGAATCAACATAAAAGTCAATCAATATCATTAAAGAAACGTCAGACAAAAGCAGATACCAAAACAAATGTTTGCTGACTCTAGTCTTCAGATTATCATCTCCGTTCTTTCATCCTGGTGTGGCTTTCTTGATGCCATCACATCTATCTCCACTTTGGTGATACAAGGAGTGAACAGCTTGTATTACAAACTGAATCAATAAGAAAGCAGAGGATCGTTTTCAGAATGATTCAGAGAGCTCCACCTCTTCAATGACAGCCTTTTGACATCTTATCGCATCTGTGTTTGCTCCAAGAACAAGCCAGTGTGATAACATGGCTGTAGCACAGGAGAGACAAAGCAAGGCAGCTTTTAGCTGGCCCAAAAGTCTATAGATGACGCTATTATCTTATTTGCATAAAACCCCTGTGACTTCTTCTTCTTCTACTTTCGGCTGTTCCCTGTTTAGGGGTCACCACAGCGAATCACCTGTTTCCACCTAACTCTGTCCTCAGTATCCTCTACTCTTGCACCAACTACCTTCATGTCCTCTTTCAGCACATCCATATATCTCGTCTTTGGCCTTCCTCTTGACCTCTTGCCTGGCATCTCCATCTCCAACATCCTTCTACCAATATAACCACTATCCCTCCTCTGCACATGTCCAAACCATCTCAATCTGGCCTCTCTGACTTTGTCTCCAAAACAACCAACCTGAGCTGTCCCTCTGATGTGCTCGTTCCTAATCTTGTCCATCCTCGTCACTCCTAAACTGAACCTCGACATCTTCATCTCTGCTACTTCCATCTCTGCCTCTTGTCTCTTCTTCACTGCTCAACAGTCTCTAACCCAAACATCATAGCTGGTCTCACTACTGTTCTGTCACACAACACCCCTGACACTTTTCTCCATGCACTCCGACCTGCCTGCACTTGTCTCTTCACCTCTTTTCTACACTCCCTGTCGCACTGAACTGTTAACCGTAAATACATAAACTCCTCTGCCCCCTGTAGCCACACTGTTGTACTTCTATCTTAATAAAACTCATGAGTCATTCGTAAAATACAACCCTTCTCCCAAAACAAACAAAGACAAATATGCAGTGTGAAATCAAATTAAAAATTGTCTGTGGCCACCTGGTGGTGCCATAACTGAGAGAGTACGTTGTAGATGTGCTCAGAAATTCAGACAGATCCTGAGTTATAACAACTTCCTATTTAGGGCAAAATGTCGACTTTCAGTGGCCATTATACGTTTATAGTTTAACGAAGACAACCAGCACACCTTAAAATAAGACTGATGGAGTTTTGAGGATAACAGATGTAATCTCGAGGAAGAGTTTGTTAAAGTGCGAGGCGTGCAGAAGTGCCATTTTCCTGAAGCCCCTTAAGTTCCAAATGTTTACTTTCAAACATGTGGCGATACAACTCACACCATACTGACATCAGAGGCAGACATGGACCCTTAACACGCTTGGACATTCTGCTTCACTGCGAAACATCGAAATTTAGCCACGAGCGAACCATTCAACGAAATCAAAAAAGCTGAGAAAGACTGCCAGAGTTTGATTGTGATCATATAAAATCTCTAGGAGTTCATTGAAGTGCAAGGCCTTACAACAAAATAAAAAATAATGTCCATTTGGAAAACTTGCTCCAGTTTTGTTGGCCTTTGTCCTTTACACAAGTTTCCCAAATTTAAACATTCATCAAACAAACTAATATAGCAGTATAAAACTGACGAAAAGGGGATACCCATAGGTCGCAGTATAGCTTTGTTCAGACATGGACTTAACACACATGGCATATATGAGCCCAAACGGACATTTCATAGCTGAGTTATTAGCAACTTCCTGTTTATGTTAAAATTTTGAATTTGACAGTCACTGTGCACACATAGTTTAATGAATTCAGACTAGCTTCGCAGTTTTACATCCCATATGCCTTAGGATAAGATGGATGGAATTTGGAACAGAGTTTGGAACAGATTAAATCTCTATTAAGAGTTTGTTAATGTATGACATAAGCAAAAGTGGCCAGATTTTTATGAAATAGCCAACTTTCTGGCAATTGTGGAAATGAGAAATTCTCTGAACAAACAGAGAATGGGATGAAGTCATTTATTAACTTTCTTTCCAATTGTTCCATTTCGGTGTCATAGGGCTCGGCTGGTTGCTATCTCCAGTGCATTTAGGCGAAAGTCGTGGTACACCCGGGACAGGTTACCAGTCAATCACACTGAAACATTCATATTTAACCATATTTTAAATGAAATCTTTTCACGTCCAATTGATTAATTTATTTACACGAGTTTGATTAAATCAATAATCACTATGATTTAAATAAAACTTTAGTTTAACCACATGTATTTAAATTCATCAACGCTCAAAATCAGATACTAGCTTGTACCTACTATTTAGTTAAACATATTAAATTACTATTGCGGTAGTAGCATAGATTGTGGAAAATACTAGATGTAATGTCTGTGATGTCACTCATGGGAGTTGGAGAAGCACGAATGAAACCAGAATCACACTGTCAGCTCAGTTCCAATTTATGGCTGTCACTTAAGTCACCACTCAACTGTTTTACACCTAGTGAATTTGGAGTAGTGGGGTTTGGTATCTGGCATTAAAGGTGTTTTGTTTTCCATTTGGGGACTTTTAATGGGTTTTTGTGATCATCTCCATTCTGAGACAAGTCTTCCTACTGATGTAATGCAGCAGCCTTTGTATTAGTATTGTAATTTATTAGTGTAGTGCGCACTTACTGCATATGGAGCTCTTTAAGGATGATTTTGGATTTGGAAATGCACAAATTTGAATGAATTTTTTTTTGTTGGAGGGACAATAAATTGTCTCAAAAAAAGTAATTATTTTGCTTCATAGATTACATTCCCTCATTTTTGTCTGTGTCTTTTGTGTGTAATTGGAAGAGAAATGTGCCTGGGTAAATTTTTTCCCCCTCTCTCACCTGGTTATTGGCTTCCAGCTCTCTCATCTCACTTTGCAGCGAATGGCCCACAGCAAGGACTCACTCTAAGAACACTTCATTTTGTTTTGCACTCATGACTTTTTTATTTTTTTGTGCTGCACGGCAAATCATAATGATCACGAGTTTTCAGAGAGCAGCCGTTCATCTTCTTGTTTACACGGCAATGGTCTGGTGCTTTATCTTTAATCACTCTCTGGCTGAGGAGGACAAGGTCACATGGGACCTTACGCCAAACTATCTCCCTGAGCGCTCTTCTTTGTGTCCTTGCTAAAATTAGAAAGCAATGGCAGTTTGTTTCAATTATAGATCCAAATCTTAAGTGGCGTCTTTTATTATGCTGTGCATGCTTAATTTGAAGAGGGGATGGAAAAGGACTTGGGAGATAGAGAAGAGCATCTGGGAATGTCTGGAGAAGAGGAAAGCAGAAGACCAGGGAATAGCATTGAGTAGGTTCATTTTATTAAATTGACACCCTGATGTCACTAGATCATGAAGCTGTCTTTGGAGGTTTTATTAATGTTAATAGATTTTATTTTATAAAGTCCTTGTATAAAATGAGCTCTTCACCTTCCACGAGTGAGGTAATAAAAAAAAAAACAGTTGTACTATTATATTTTTCATCAATTCATAATAATTATATTGTGACGACGTAGCGAGGTAGTTTGCCAGGTGCTACTCATCGGTCTGCGCGCATTTGGCAGCTGCATGTCATCAAGTTGCGTGCATTTAAGCACGATGCAGCCGTTGAACGGAGAGTCACCCGATCCATCGGCGAGAAGCAGACTATTTCCCTCTTCTGTGAACAGCAGATGGATGCCGAGAGAGCCACAAGGAGACAAGGGGGCCCGGGAGATGCCCACTGACCGGGTTTAAAGTGTCGCCTTAAGGCCAGTTAATTCACAGGGCCTTGGTTGGATTTCCATCCTGACGAGGAGCATGCCGGGCACTGGACTGCTCATTTCCAACAAGCAGTCGATGACAAGGGCACAAGGATCCAGTGAGCTTGGAGTATTGCGAATGCACAAGCATGGTGGGACCTCACGCCTCTGGTCCGTAAACCCACGCGCCACAGGATTGAACGGGGTGAAGGTACCCCGGAGTGTGTGTGTATATATATATATATATATACAATTTTTCATATTTGAAAATACTTAACATTGTATATTTACATTTGGTCATATTCGTGCAATGTCTTTGTATGTAGTTTTAGTTTTATTGAATGTTTAAGCAAAACTTTTTCAATATTTCCAAGCATTTCATTTACAAAATAGGTAATCTAATAATAACCATCACTACAATTACTACATATATTATGTGAAATAAATGGATATAAAACAATTGTTACTGAAATATTGTGATTAAGAAGACACTGGAAGCAAGGTTTAAGAAGATATAAAAGAAAATACAACTTCATTAGCATTAAAATGTTAACAGATAACAGAGAACAAATGAGAGGGAAAGAGAGGGGGAGGGGAAAGAGAGTCTGCAAGAATTAAGTAGCTCTTTCGAGGTTTTGGAAAGAAGAGAGAGAGCGGGAGTTACAACAGCCTGACTTATAGAGCCTAGCTGTTAAGTGACTTCCTGTTTGAGACGTAACTTCCTGCCGTAACTTCTCAGAACAAGAGGATTCAAAAATATTTTTACATAATGTATACTGTATATAATACAAAGGATGTAATGGAATTGTGTGCAATAGTAGTTAAAATGTACAACATGTGTGGTTTTCATTATTTGTCTGCTAATTCTATTTTCGGTCAAGTTGGAAAGTTGGACATTTTTGTAGAAATCCATAAAGGGATGTTCTGTTCTCTGCACCTAACATATTTCCTTGCTACTTTTTGCACACATGCTCATTCTCAGTTTAAACGTGACCATTATTTGCTACTTTTATTTTTTATCAAACCTAAAAAGGAAATAAATGGCAGTAGAATGAACTCTACTCCACGTTTCAACGTCACCTGGAGAATTGATTCTCATCTACGGTACCAAAGGAGTTTTTGATACGGCTCCTCTTTTAACTATAGCTTCCGCACATTTCAATAAATCAAGTTTGGTGAAGGGACAGCGACGTCTACCCTTGCGCAATATCTTCATCCCAGATGGCTCGTCAGCACCTTCTGAAACATATCAGTCCTTCACACTGCAGCCTCCTGTCGGCCTCCATATAATTGGATTCTAAACACAACTCAGGAGAAATATTAGGCTTTATTGTGGAAGTGCAGCTACTCTCTTTGCTGACAGTCTTTCTTTTTCTGTCTCAGCGGATCGTGTGGTTAACCCCTGAACTGTTTACCACCTCTCAGAAAGTCTACATTTCAAAAGACCTGAATATATTGTCAGAAGCCACATACATAGTATTACCAATACACTATATGTTTATACTAAAAAGATATTGTGCAAAAATGTAAGAGCCCTGCACGTTTGGTAAAAGACTAGCAAATGTTTATTTTCGGCTTTACTTTAAAACGCTTTGAAGCTCCAAACGTGCAGATTAAAAGTCGGCATATGTTTTCCTACTGAAACTTTTCCATTTAGTGTTTATTGTGTTCAGTTAGGTGATAATGAGAAATTGTAGTCTAAATCAGCTAAGCCTCGGTTAACTCTACACTTCATTCATGGAGAAACAATTAATATGCAAAACTGCCCATTAGTTGTTCCCATTGTGGACAATTACGAGAGTCCCAGTGCGGCAGCTTAATTAAATCCACTAAAATCTTGGTGTTTCCGTGAGGTACATCACAACAACATCACAGTGGTTTGTTTGTTTCTTGACGTGATCTCTCAGAAACGGCACAGCACGAGACATTCGCTGCTGTGCACAACAGATGCACAGCCACAGAAAATTATCCAGGGATCAGGCATATACTGTATGTGTCTGCGATTTAGTACTTTTTCAGAATGCATTGAAGAGACACAGCAAAACCAAACTCCTGCATTAACTGATTTAGAAATATTTACAACCACTATCTACATGTAGAAGAGAAGCACTATATTTCAAATACAGCACGGTCTAGGAATAGCGATGGATTATTACTCTTACACACCAGCAATGTGAAGATGGGACTTCACTTTGATCACTGATCTTGGCCTAGAAGCCGGAAATAATTATAAAACTGGTTCGTTACAAAGGTCTCTTTAACACCTACGTGATGTTGGGGAAGATTTTAGGCACTTCAAAATCCTTTCTCTGTTTTAGAAAGTTGAATGATTGAACTTGAACTTCAATGAATCATTTTTACACATAATTTAGAAAATGCTTCAATATTTTTCAATAACTCAAAAACGCACTCTGTGCAAATTCGCTACCATTTCAAGTTGTTCGTTGCTGTTAAGAGCCACAAAATTAAATTGCTGTAATAATCTATCAGATCAGTTTTTTTCCTTTTTTTTTACATAAAGCTCTTTTTTACCTCAGTTTTTATCCATGATTTTCACCTTTTAATTTCCAAGAGTTTACTTGATGTCACTGATTTTGAAAGAAAAAAAATATCAAATTTTACCTCTTGAGCACCAGTATGATTATGTTCCATAAATCCATAAATGAGTCTGGAAAAAAGGGGAAATTAGGTGCTACAAAATTACTAAAATCGCCAATGTTGTTACTAATGTTTCACATGTTCATGACTGTGATAAAATGTAAAAACCAAAAAATGTTTTTTAATTGTAAAAGAAGTATTTGGTTTGTTTATCATTATATAAAAAATACAAAATAAAGAAGTATTTATAATGAGAGAGAGAGAGAGAGAGAATGAAAATGCATACTTTTTGTTGCTATTGTGGTGCTAAAAGTTGAGTAAAATGTACTTTTCATTTCTTTCTATTAGATTATTTATACATAACCTAAAATTCTAAAATTAGACCCCAAAGTTTAAGAAGATTTAACTTAAAACACAGGCTTTATTTAGCTTTACTTTAAACATGAGAGCTAGAAAAGACACACTATCCTTGGAGGAAAGAAAACACGGGAGAAGGGAGATAGCAGTGGGTAGAGGGCGGTTTTGCGCTTCATTTCAAGAGCTTGTAAATCCCTGGTTGTGATCCACTTCCTCTTCTATCTCAGAAATCAACTAGACATTCTTCATTCATTGTCTTACCCGCTTGTGCCTATATCTCCAGCAGGCTACGGGTGAGAGGCGGGGGACTGGTCGCAAAGGAAACAGGGCAACACACACATTCACTCCCTAAAAGGAATTTAGAATATTAACCTAACTGCGTGATTTTTGGGACTGTGTGGGAAATGGCAAGAACACGCAAACTCTTCTCAGGGAGGTCCCCGGCAACCTTCTAACTGTAAGGCTATTACAATTACAACTCAGCAAATCTATAGATCAATGGCACAGTAGGGGACCATGTGCACATTTCCATGTAAACTCTATTCTGTGGATAGAGAGAACTTCCCATGGAAACCCATGGAAACTATCTTTTGTAAACTCTTGAATTTAATTATTTGTTGTATCTTAGAGTGAAATAAAATAATCATTGTGGCAAAGTATTAATGAATATAAACCACAATAGGATGGTATTTTGACATTACTGGAGGTTTATACAAATGAAGAAACCTAGAAAACTATTTGGTGATGATTATGACTAATGCACTGATTTAAATTCCCAGAATTCGATGTATGTGCTGCATTGTTCCAGGACCTGAAAGGACAATGCGCCTCATTACTTTGAGTTTCCAGGAAGAACTAGATGACTTGCACTTTTATTTAGTCACGCTAATATACATAAAAAACTTTGTTTTTTATGTATATGTAGATCTGATGTCATCATTTTTTTTTATTATGTCATCCTACAAATGTTTACACATGTGATTTAAGACTCAAGTTAGCTTTTAAGCCTCCACCATCGCTTCAAGTGTTTGGGGCTTTAAATGGTTTTATATGATCTATTCCCAGCTGACAACACCATTCACTACATCAAAACAGAATGGAAATCAAGACTCAATAGTGTAGGTTTGGAAATACAGAAATGTAAAACATTTTCGAACATTTATTTGACTTTCGATAACTTCTTCTTCTTCTTCTTCTTTTCCTTTCGGCTGTTCCCAGTTTAGGGGTCGCCACAGCGAATCATCCTTTTCCACCTAACTCTGTCTTCAGTATCCTCTACTCTTGCACCAACTACCTTCATGTCCTCTTTCAGCACATCCATATATCTCGTCTTTGGCCTTCCTCTTGACCTCTTGCCTGGCATCTCCATCTCCAACATCCTTCTACCAATATAACCACTATCCCTCCTCTGCACATGTCCAAACCATCTCAACCTGGCCTCTCTGACTTTGTCTCCAAAACAACCAACCTGAGCTGTCCCTCTGATGTGCTCGTTCCTAATCTTGTCCATCCTCGTCACTCCTAAACTGAACCTCAACATCCTCATCTCTGCTACTTCCAGCTCTGCCTCTTGTCTCTTCCTCACTGCTACAGTCTCCAACCCATACATCATAGCTGGTCTCACTACTGTTCTGTACACCTTTCCTTTGATTCTTGCTGACACTCTTCTGTCACACAACACCCCTGACACTTTTCTCCACCCACTCCAACCTGCCTGCACTCGTCTCTTCACCTCTTTTCCACACTCCCCGTCACACTGGACTGTTGACCCCAAATACCTAAACTCCTGCACCTTCGTGACCTCAGCCCCCTGTAACCTCACTGTTCTATTTCCCTCCCTCTCGTTCAAACACATGTATTCTGTCTTGCTGCGACTGACTTTCATTCCTCTTCTTTCTAGAGCTGACCTCCAACTTTCCAGGTTTTCCTCCACCTGCTCTCTGCTCTCACTACAAATCACAATATCATCTGCAAACATCATTGTCCACGGAGATTCCTGTCTGACCTCATCTGTCAACCTGTCCATCACCATAGCAAATAAGAAGGGACTCAAAGCTGATCCTTGATGTAGCCCCACCTCCACTTTGAACTCCTTTGTCTGACCTACAGCACATCTCACTGCTGTCTTACTTCTCTCATACATATCCTGAACTATTCTGACGTACTTCTCTGCCACCCCTGACCTCCTCATACAGGACCATAGCTCCTCTCTCGGCACCCTGTCATACGCTTTTTCTAAATCCACAAAGATGCAGTGCAGCTCCTTCTGACCATCTCTGTACTTCTCCATTAACAATCTCAGAGCAAAAATTGCATCAGTAGTGCTCTTCCTGGGCATGAAGCCATACTGCTGCTCACAAATATCCACTTCTCTTCTTAGCCTAGCTTCCACTACTCTTTCCCAAAGTTTCATTGTGTGACTCATCAACTTTATACCTCTGTAGTTGTTACAACTCTGCACATCACCCTTGTTCTTAAAGACTGGTACTAGGACACTTCTCCTCCATTCCTCAGGCATCTTCTCACTCTCTAAAATCCTGTTGAATAACCTGGACAGGAACTCCACTGCTGTCTCTCCTAGACACTTCCACACCTCCACTGGTATGTCATCTGGACCAACAGCCTTTCCACTCTTCATTCTCCCCAGAGCCTTCCTCACCTCATCCTTTCTAATCTTTTCAACTTCCTGCTCTACAATATTCACATCTTCCTCCCTTCTTTCCCTTTCATTCTCCTCATTCATCAACTCCTCAAAATACTCCTTCCATCTTCTCAGCACCCCCTCCTCACTTGTTAGCACCTTTCCATCTCTATCTTTAATCACCCTTATCTGTTGCACATCCTTCCCATCTCTGTCTCTCTGTCTCGCTAATCTATACAATTCCTTCTCGCCTTCCCTCGTGTCTAACCTGGCATACAACTCATCATATGCTTTCTGTTTCGCCTTTGCCACCTCCCTCTTCACTCTGCGCTGCGATTTCTTGTAGTCCTGTCTACTTTCTTCAGTCCTTTTGATGTCCCACTTCTTTTTAGCTAGCCTCTTCCTCTGGATGATGTCCTGTACTTCCTCATTCCACCACCATGTTTCCTTATCTTCTTTCCTCCTTCCAGCT